>JAGSMU010000013.1:3780000-4380000 GCA_029286865.1 Teinopalpus imperialis
ATTCCCATATACGCGGAAGACGGTGTATGCCTATAAAAAAATTAACTCATATGAAGATGGAGCGAACCTTAATGGCTCGCTTCGTCTTCCAGTAAGTAATATAACTAACATTATCCACAATATTATATACATATATATATATATATATATTGATGTGTATAAATGGAAAAATAATAAAGTGTTTGAATCATTAACAAGTACACAGACCGGGGAATGGCACGCCTAGGCGTTCTAACAATTTCATATCGGTATCCACTTCGGACCAACATTTTAATTACGAATTTTTTCGCTCCGAGATTTCCCCAGAGCAATTTGCAAAATTAGCTTAGCAAACAGACCAAATTTAATGGCGCCGGTATGACTCAAAGGACAGTCCTCTAAATTATTTACATTCCTCCAGAGAGAGCATCTTGCGCTACTCTAACCGCTGCTTTTGTAAGGACTATTGTTAGGTTGCGCCTTTTTGAATGCGGAAAATATTACTTTTAACAAAATGAAAAAAATGAAACACTAAAAGTCTCAACCGTCATCGTGAATAAGGCAATGAATCCTTGGGGGTGACAATTTTTATACTTTAGTAGCCCTTTCATGTAGAGGCTTAAAATCGGAACGTTGTTTTGATTTTTTGCCTTGTCTGAGAAGGAAACTTTTGGACAAACAAGTTAAAAAGTCGTTTAACAGTAAAATGATAATAGAAAGTTACTTTGGTATAGCATATATACCGGAGGATTCCAACTCAGCCCAGACGATGCATGTGTATCTTTCAGACGTAATTGGCTACAGATGTCACTTGCTTATATGAATTGTGTTCATTTGTCACGTCTGTTATAAAAAAAAAAAAAAATAAAAGTAATATAATAGTATATTACATATACATAAATCCTACCGCTGGTCTTAGGCCTTCGCTTTGCAGAGGATATTACAGCATAGTCCATCACGCGGCTCCTCTACGAATTAGCGGACTTGAATAAAATAGATTTTTTTTACATATTTCTAAGGTGTTAAGTTTTGCCTCTTTCTCTTCACCATCGAGCACATGATCAAACTTGGTTTGCTCATGAATTAAATGCTAGCTAACACGGCGTTGTGGAGTTTACTAAACATAAAAGTTATCTAAGATTTAGGAGAGTCCACAAAAGTGGTAGTGTCTTTGTGTAAGAGACTTGTGAAGTACGTTAGCTCACGAAGTACGGTTAGCGAGCTTGCCCTTAATCCGTCGTATCTCCACTAATTAAATTTTTACCTCGTCTCATTTCTAGCGAAGGTGGCTAAGTGATATTAATGAAACAAAATCTTTCAGTGGCAGGAAAAGAAATTAAAAGAAAATACATTTCCTAAAAAAAAATCTTTATTGTACAAAAATTTATAATTTTAATAAAAAATATAGAATATGCAAGCTGCATGTTTAATTTAAAAACAGTACTCACCTAATTAGGTATAAAATATTCTGTAAAGTATATATGTACATATAAAACGCCAATTCGGTAATTGGCATTGTTAGAAGTGAAATATCAAATGCTATTCACAATTTTAAATTCAATAATCGACTCATCGACGCTTCTCGCTTTAATACCATTTTCTGCTAGTTTTCAATCTCCGGTGCAATTTTAATGCACATTATCCCTTTTTGCTCCTCCACGATTACAGAAAAAACTATACGCGTAGCTCATTTGTATATCGTAGATCTGTTTAATATTAGGTCATCAATTACATATGAAATTGGTGTTTTGTTGAACTGGCCACTCTGATCACAAAAAATCTGGCGTTTGGTTAGGAATTCCAAAATCAAATGTACCTATTTCAAATTAAGGCTTGTGTTTCGAATTTTGTGATTCATTTGTTTTCACGCCATTTGTTTTTTCTTTGACATCCTTCTGTTAAAATGGAAAACTTGATATATCACGTTATTTACGAATATGAGTTCCACCGTAGTATCAGTGCTGCAGAAACAGCTCAAGGATTAATGATGTGTATGGGGAAGCTACTCTAAAAGAAAGAAAGAGAAAGAAGGGTACATTTTTGGTTCCAACGTTTTGGTTCCGAAGATTTTGACCTGCAAAACGAACCCCCGCACACGGGCTGAGACCCAAATTGCCAATGAAGAATTAAAGGTGATCGTAAAAGTGGATCCCCTGCAAACCACGTTACCACCACGAGTTAGCAGCAGGCTACGGTGTGAGTGACAAACCAATTTTAATTCATTTGAAATGAAATTGAAAAGCGAAAAAGCCTTATAAATGGTACCGCATGAATTGAGTGTAGCACACCAAGAAAACACGCATTGTGTGACGTCATTACATCACTCAACCGTCACAATAATGAGGGAATCTTGAATCCTATCGTTACTTGTGAATATTGTACGATAATAAGAAATAATCATCATAGTGGTTGAACCTAGAGGTCCGGCTAAATCCTGTCCCAAGCGAAAGTTGATTCAGAAAAAGGTACTGATGAGTGTTTGGTGAACCAATACTGGTGTCATACACTGCAGCTTCCTGAGATTTGGCCAGACGATTACGGCAGATCTGTAATATCAACAATTCCAAATCATGATGGAACCCGACGCTAGACCCCGTACTTCACGACAGACGATCTTTAAATTAGCGGAGCTGTGGTGGATTGTCTTCAACTCCCACCATTCCCCGTACCTTGCTCCTACAGATTAGCACTTTTTTCGGAATTTGGTCAATTTTTTGCAAAGAAAAAAATTCAATTACGTCAGTCCAAATATTTTATTGAAAAATTTTGGGAGCAAGAACTCCCAAAAATTTTATAGCAATGGAATCATTGAAATACCCATAAAATGGCGAGAATGTATAGATGTATACTAATGGATTAAATAATATAATTTCATAAGAAAAGTCTTTCTCCATATAATACGCTTATATAATAAATAAATATTGATTCAAATTTTTTAAATCACGCTGAACATAGTATGCTAGCAAAAGTTCATTGTATGTTTAGTTATTATAAAAGTGTTTTCTTTAATTTTCATCCCACGATGTTAAGTCTTATAAATATTATGTAAGCGAATTGGCTCTATAGATCTGTTTTTACATAATGTTACTTTTTCAATGTTAAATTAAATGCATTGCTAAAGTAAATGGAAAAAAATTATACCTAGAAGTTATTAAATCTCAAACAGTTTAGTCCGTTATCCGAGCCATTATGCTATTGCTTTATAATTGACACTGACACTTTAAAACCATTAAATTTATGATCAAAACTTTTAGTTCCCATAATAATTATGCACTTGTTTAATTGTGTATGTAATAAAATAGATAAAAAGACAAAAATTTTATAATCTCTACCGTCAACATCATCGTCGAATCCTATTACTAGTTTACTCGAGAGAGGTATTAGTCTATACAACTAACACCTCCCTCTCCCACTGGTTGCAACAAAGCAAGATGAGCTAAACGCCTTTATTGACTTCTCGCTAAATACACTCGTCCTGCACTGAGTTTGGACGTACGAGGTTTCTAAAATATCTTCCCCATTGGTTTACAGTTCTACGAGCTACGAGTATGTGGCCACTGCCACATTCCTTTCTTCCCTGCAGTGTAAATTAATAAATGTATATTTTAATGTAAAGTTATAAAGCTTATAGCTCATTGTCGTATAACATACAATTTGAAAATCTGACACAAAGTTGTAAGATAAAATCCTGAAATATATTTACTATTTTTATTCATCCATACTGAAATATGCAGGGAGAATAAAACGACTTTACAGAAGCGAAGTAATTAATGTTCGCACAACAGCAGCGCTTCAACTTACTTTACACATACAAGGAAAAATGACATGTTTTCAAAGTAAATCCTAGAATAGAAATCGTGTCACAATCGTGTCGTAGTCGTGTCGCAACGGTTGGTTGGTTTCCCGCCAGCGGCCCACCGATGCGGCTAAGAATCTGGCATTCAGAGAAGAGCCCTCTTCGTCTCTCCGACTCTCCATTCATTGTGATGATTGCTTCGCTCTCATTATACCCATACCGAGGACCTTTCCTTTTAACAACTGCGGAGTAAAAGGGGTCCCGTTTATGATTTAGACGAACCTTTTCGTTCTATTTTTTTGTTTCCTTAGAACTCTTTAGACAAATGAAAAAATAAAAGTACAGACAAGAATATGCTTACAAAGAAAATACAATTTTAATCGAAAATAGACTTAAATAACCGAAAAAAGTTAAAATAATTAATAATAACTAAGAAAAATTTAAGGTAAAAATAAAACACATTAATAATAATAAAAGTAAAATGAAAGATAAAAATTAAAAATCGTAAAATTACAATTTATAAGCATTGAAATTGCACGGTGCACAACCTGTCAACTGAATTGACAGCCCAGCATTATTATTTGTAATGAAATTGCGATAAATTCTGAGTAAATTGTACCTAACTTAACTTATTTCTCGAATGTGTATTATCTAATAGGAATAAAAATTATATATATATACATATTAACTTAAATAAAAGTTCTTGAAGTATAAATTTTTTGTCACTTTTAATGTAATACATATAAAAAATGAAGATTGACCGGTTTCAGGTACAAGACATTTTTAATCATATCCAAAACAATAAATTGTAAGCTGCTCAAATGCCTCAATGCCAATCTTGGCTGTATCAAACACAATATCAGAAACCAAGTGACCTATTCATTAGGCCACGCATTCAATCTATAAGATTTACAAATATTACAAAGGTCAAATTTGAGATTGTATGCTTAACTGTTACTTTTCAAACAACAGGTTTTAAATTGAAAACAGTAAAATTAAAGGAAAAAGCAACGTCTCGTATCTTCGCCTAGTACCGGCTAGACTCTGATTAACGACGTTCGCTTGGTTCGATTTCAATTGGCGTTCCCTCGTTTGTTTTCATTTCGTAGTCTTGTTCATCTATTTATCGTAGTTTTGAGATTGTTGGGTCAATAATTGAGTAGTAATGTATCTCAGTAGGCATGTTTTTTTGTGTACGAGTATTGCTGTTGGTTCAGAGACCTCTACAACTTTATCTAATTAGACTCACGAGCGGGAGGCCCGCTGAGTAAGGTGACAACGACGATGCTGCGAAGCTGGCGCGGAGATTGCTGCTGCCAAGCCCTCGGAAAATACCAGTGTCAAATAGGAACGTAATAATAGTGCTGATTTTTGTGTGTATAGTAAGTAAGACTCAAGTGGAAAGAGAGACTCATTTATTGCTAACGAGGCATCCCATCTCCGTCCTCATGTCGACAACGTATGTGCATCTTGAATGTTTACTGAGGATCAATGTAGGTATTAATGGGCCGGAATGATTACTTGCCATATCACAGTTACTTTCACAACAAAGATATGATAAACTGATGTACATATGTGATGATAAAGTAGAATGTTTAATGAAATTTAAAAGTGAAAATTAGTTCATTTCAAAACGCTATAAATTGAACAGTTGGCGAAGTGTGCACGTTCCGGCCATCTATCGTTGGTAACGACGTGAGTTTTCTTTATCCCTTCACGTAGCTCGGAAGTTACGTTGGACGCAAACAAAAAGTGTGCATGCAGCTTTCAACTTGTAAACGCGTGCAGTATGTTTTATTATATATATTAATATATATATGTGTATATGTTTATACGATACAGGTTATTGGTATTCGGACTTAAGTATTTTGTGGGATTTATGTAAATACCACATCTGAACCTTACTTCAAAACCAAAAAGGTGGTCTGAGTTTTAAAATCAATATTGAAAAGTAAAAAAATGTTATATGTTATAATGAGTTGTTAAAACTTGAATTGTAATTTGGATGTTTTTTTGTTTGCCACATTTTATTGGTTAAATACACCACAACATACCAAATATTAATAATATCTGCTTTCTTATTTACGCAAATCGTTAAATATAATTAGTTGATATAATAAAAACCACAATAAATATCATAGATTTTCGTAGACCTTTTCATAGATTCTTGCCAGTCAATATTACGGGCAAATAAAGATTATAAAATTAACCTTTTATTGATAATGATTTATTTTTACTATGGATAAGATAATTACGATGTAGGATACAGTTACAAGATTGTCCGTTCTGTCGTCTAATTCAATTGACCATAAACAAATCCGATAGCTTTTGTAAGAGTGACTTCTCCCTTTTGCCCGAGTGTTAGCACTAGAACAATACACAAACGGATCGTCAACTTATAGACGCATACTAATGGGTGTTGTTTTTACAAGCGAACCCGTTTCGGATTTATGAACTATAGTCACAAAATTATTAGTACAGCTGTAGTTATAAGTTTTTTAATGTTTTCTTGTATCATCACAGGTATACCATCTCACGAGTACAGTTTACCTGATGGTAAGTGATAACTGCGTCCCATGACATCGACATCTATCCACTACAAAGACTCAAGTTGCACATACATGGTGAAAACTGTGGATTGTTCGCGTTTCTCAACACTCACGACAGCTTTATGCTGCCATTTCATTTGATGAGTGAGAGGACCTAAAAAGCTTATTATTGGAAACAAAATATTTCAGATTTGTTTTCTTTACACAATCGTGGTCGTCAATTTGTGGACACCCCGTCCGCGAATTGACATTATGATTCCTTATTAGGAAAAAATGTGAGCGTTATGGGCCGTAGGAATCACTTCCATCAGGTAAACTCTGTTCTTGTTTCACCATCCAAATGTCATAAAATACCAATAGTGAAAACATTCATTAAGATATGTCGTATGTTAGTGGTCTAAATGTAGTGAGCATAAAGGATATTTTCGCCTTAAAGGATATTTAGTTTAATTATACAGTTATATTTCATCTTAAACGTACCAATAAGAACAAAATCTCATTTGAATGTCGCTAAAGCACAATATGCAGCTTTTATAGCTTTAAATAAGACGCCCATTTTCTTCGCATTTCACCCGCCAATTTTCGCTGTTCCTTTGCCCGTGACACAGCGACGGGTACCTACCATTCCGTTTCGCGGGAGATCAAAGGACGAACTCCGTAGGGGGTACTTTTTAAAACGAGTGAAACGCGAGTCACTGTACGCAAATAACATGCATCAAAAGGAGGCGCGCGCTCAAGTTCTTCGAAGCATTGAAGTCCTCTTCTATAGAACGGTGTGTCTTTTGTTACTTGAATACAGACGTTACTTTATTATATCCTAATATGAATCCAAGGACATTGTGTATAGACTGAATAAATAATTTTATTGTCTCTTTTTATTTCATCAGGTTGACAAACGAACAGTCACTATATTTTAAGTGATTTCTGCTGTCCCTATTACAACAAGGACCTTTTACGATATTTTTATAACATTGATTATGATATTAGTGAGTGAGAAACAATCAAACAGTTCATCTGATAATACACATGAAATGACATCGTACTCCAACAAAGATTCATATGTATAGTCACAACGAATAACTGAGATGGAAATAGATATTCACTAATAATAGATACTCACCAACCGAGACACAACAGCTTTATTCTGCTATTTCACGCTGGTATTTTGTGAGGGTGTGACCTTTAGCCAGTCAAATGCCGATCCATACATGTTCCATCTAGATACTGGTTGTAACGAGGCTCAACCATAAATATTCATTAAAATTAATGTAAGTGTCACTCCTAAGGACTAAGAAGGAATACCTATTTTCCAATATTGTCAGCATTTGGGCGAAAAAGACGTAGAGCCATTCTCTACGTCGTTTTCGCCTTCTTCTTTTTCTTCTTCAGACTATAAACTCAATAGTAATATCATTTAATTGAAAGCTTTAAATATCCAGTTTGAAGTCTGTTTCATTATAAAATAACAATTGGGTGGAAAATAAACAATATTTTACTGAAAGTGTTACCCAAAAATTTTAAATTTTACGTACAGAATTCTTGGCAATATTTCTTTTTTACTACTAGTAACCCTAATATGTGCTGGTAAATTACAGTTTAGTCTTAACAACATTATATTATAATATTACACAGCCAATTACATTTCACCTGCCTACTTCTACAGAGTAACCCTTCAGTACATTCTAATTCGTTTTTGGCGTCCCCCGGGTTATCCGAGTACCCCAACTTACAACCCGAGTCTGGAGAAGCCTCAGGTCCATTCATTTGTTGCTCGTTACAACCGCGACCACTAAATATTATGAATAATGAATGCGGAGCCGAAACGGCAGAGATAATTATCTCATTGGGTCCTTTTAACGGCCTCGTAGCGTGTTTGTATGTTGTTTTATTTATACGGTCGTGCTTGATGATATTACTTTGATACTATATAACATACAGTTTTACATCATAGGTTCAGGTGAATTAAGAATAAAATAATAAGTACTTACTCACTGATCTCATTTAGTCTTGTATCAATTAAACATTCATTCATGTTTTGGATTTATTTTAAGTGTGATTTTTTAATACACGGTTAAATAATAAAAATAAATAAGCGATTTTAAATATCAAGAATTTTGGTACGTTTATAAACTATTTTAACAATGATACGTTGCAGCTAATTACATGCTGTACTGCGATGAGTCTGCTCGAGGAGGATAGGACCACCTGCTCAAGAATACCAGCCTATCTTGGAACCTATTTACAGGTAACGAGGCAGTGCATTCTTATTCTTTGTTCAAAATGGATATAAATATAATTGGCCAGTCATACTTATCATCTAGTGAAATGTGTGCTCATTTGTCATCCTCAGTTGTTATTAAAATAACTTTAATTTAATAACGACGATAAACACGATGTCTACCTAGATTTCCTTAATATTATTAGAACTGTGTTTTAGATTTCAGACCATATTCATAAAATTAACCCTCCGAAATAAACAGATTATGAACGTAAAAAGCTTTTAAATGTTTATAATGTATTGTTTCTTTTACCGATAGTTTACTTTAATAATATATATATATATTATAACTGACGTTAAGATTTTCCTTACATAATGTTATACCTATAGTATGTATTTATAAATTAACAGATACTAAGATTTAACTTATAAGATTTTAATTATTTAAATATAATCTCGAAAGCATTAAAACAAGATTATCGTAGGTCAATAACAAAAATCACTTTTGCAGTTAGATATTATTATCTCACAAGTTGTTTTTGCAGTGAACAGTGGTCTGGTTGTTACGTGTTGGGGTTTCGACGCTCATGTTAATAATCTATTAGATTATGTTTTGCGTGCAATTAACTAATGACTTGGGAGGGTTTATAATGCTATAAATGTATGATGAGCGGGTGGTTAGACGCGGATGTACGGTTCACCTTACATCTACGCAAAACGTGAACAAATTGATGTTTATTTGATGCAATCTAATATTACGAGTATTACAGTTATCTAAAGTTACTTCATAAAACATTTAATGTGTATATATATATATATATATATACATATATAATTATATATGTCTGTGTGTGGAATAAATATTATCGATATTTATAGCCCATCGGGTGTTAATTGAAAATTTGTCTTGATTATCTTAGAAACAAAATTGTATATTTGTTTTTTCTTTCTTCACATTTCAAGAGAACTATTGGAAAAATAATAATCATAAAGCTTTATTTTCCTCAGCAAAGCGATCTACAAATTTATCGCTTACCGTGCGCGTCAAAACTAGAACCGGGTACGTGTCGATTCGCAACGAAAACAATTACATGAACAAACGGGTCCCGTAATTTACATAGAAGGCGACGCTACGCCCAGGGGGCGAGGTGCGATTAAAATCCCTAAAATACGCGTCAACGTGTTGACGTTTTGATGAGGCGAAATAAATTGTGTTGGGGCGAAAAGATGCCCCTCGGGCGAGAACGTGCCTTGAAGAAATGAAGCTAATCATCGGACGCTCTTCTTTCCCGCTTAAGTTCAACATTAATGTACCGCCTAGTAACTTCCTTCGATCTTAGGTTCAACGGGCAGATTGAAACGAAATATCATCAAAGATCTTTATACTTGACGTTTGTTGAATTATGTCAATTTATTTATTATGGGGGGTCGTTAAAATTTTATCTGCAATTCAAGAAGCAGAGTTCTCGCGTTACGTATTGATTTTACGACATGTTAGGAAAAAAGCTTGCTATGAAAGCAATCTATATTTTCCTTTGAATCTCAGACCAATACTATTCGAGTTCATATATATGTATTCCACTTCTTTTGATCTTGTTCAAATGAAATACGCGGAGTTTCGTTTAATACTGTTGTTGCAGAAATGATATCTTGGTTCTATGGTTTTTTTGAGTTAAAACCCAAAAAAAAAAAAGATTGAAAATTTATTAATTATGTTGAAAAAAAAAGTTAAAATAATTTACAAACGGTAAGAACTTGGTTGCCAACCTATTAATTTTCGCAGTTCTTTGTTCCGCCCATATTCCCTGAAAATTCACACGCTAGTGACGAATTCATATTCAGAAACAATACCGCAAACTTCACCGGTAAAATCAAAAGCGGACCTAAATCAAGTCGTGCCACGAGTAATGGAGCCGTCAACGCGACCGACACCTCGTCACCGGCACAAGGGTGACCGTTTAAAACTTTCGGGGAAGCACCCCGACGCCACATTGGCCTAGTTAGGGCGGAAACACACTAGGGTACATACAGTATATTTAGAGATATAAAAGAAATAACACATATTGAAATAGAGACTAAAAAAGCTTTTGTTGCTATTTGTAGTTCCGAGCCTAATGTATACAATGAAAACGTCGCTAGTGTGAATAGACTCTTTATCTTTACCGTATGACACGTTGGTCTGGTGTGGCTTTTAAGTGCTGTTTAGAATGTCAGGCCACTTGCATTCTTTGTGAGTAAACAATTAACTACAATAGAGGTATATATTCTCTTCACTAGCAATTAATAATCATGTTAAAGAAACGCGCAAATTAAATGTTCCGTGTGATTTTTCAAATGCTACTAACAGAAATAAAAAAAAATACAATCGGTTTTTATTCAATAAATATTGACACAATATTTATTGAATAAAAACAAAACAGATATTAGTTTACTTAAATTAAAAATATCAAACTTCAATGGCTTATTTAACAAAAACTAAAATGTCTAATATCAATAAAGTATTAGGTCTTTACCTATGAAATTACCGTTGTTCAGTATTGGCCATTTGAAACCAAAAAAAAGTTTCGAATGGCTGTGAATTCTAAATTCAAATTAATTTTGTTTTAAAAACGTATTCTTTTATCAAAGTCAGTCTTTTGTTTATTTATTAGCTTTGTATTTTCATTAGGTTTGAACATTTTTCGTCATAATGGATACTTTAAAAATTCGTGTAAATATGTAATTATTCCGTCGTGGCATCGACGCGGCACAAACGGCACGTAACATCAAAAACGTTTACGGAGAGAACTTTACAAACGAATTTGCACAACCCGTTATTGGTTTGCCCGGTTCCATTCCGGAAATTTTGATTTGAAAAATTAACCTCGTACACTTTAGTTAACAATAATGAATTAAAGGTGATTGTTGAAGCTGATGATACTCAATCTACAGCCAAGCTAGCAGCAGCTTTTGATGTTAGCATCAAAACAACATTGGTCCATTTGCGACAAATTGGCAAGGTAAAAAAGCTTGATAGATGGGTGCCCCACGAACTTAACAATCGCCAGCGCAACGTACGCGTTGAGACCTGCCTCGTGCTACTCAACAGGCACAGAAATGTAAGAATTTTGAACCGAATTGTTACGTGCGACGAAAAGTGGATTCTGTTCGACAATCGAAAACGCTCAGCAACGAAACATTACCTCTAGAAAGTTGATGGTCACTGTTTGGTGGTCTAGTGCCGGTGTAATTCATCACAGTTTTTTACAAAACGGCATGAGCATTACTGCAGATATGTACTGTGAAGAACTGAAGACAATGATAGTGACACTGGCACATCTGCAATCAACTTTGGTCAATCGATCGTCCCCGATGGGTACACGAGAATGCGCGACTCTATACTACACAACAGACAGTCTCCAAGCTGCAAGAGTTGGGATTGGAAGCTCTCCCTCATCCGCCGTACTCACCAGACCTTGCACCCACCGACTATTACTTTTTTCAAAATTTGGATAACTTTTTAGCAGGAAAAAAATTCAATTCCCGAGGAGAGCAGTACAAAATGCCTTTGAAGAGTTTGTTGCCTCCCATCCAGCTGATTTTTACAAGAAGGGCATCAATAAAATACCACTGCGTTGGCAAAGATGCATAGATTACATGGGTGATTACTTTGAATAACAGAAATAAAAAAGTTTGAAAAAAATACTTTAAATTATTTCATACAAAACGGCAATTTCATAGGTAAAGACGTATTATTTCAATTCATTTTATTATTTTTTTTTTTTTATTAAAGAATACTAGTGGTGCTATTAATATTACTATCACTCCCGTTAACGACTCCAACTAAGCTTAAATGCCTGTGATAAATTTCCTAGTTCACGACAATAGTCGAATGACAGATTAGAACCTACGACCTTAAGTTTCGCAGACCGTACCTAATAAAATATGTACTAATAAATACCTCTCTACCATAAACCCATAAATATTTATACTTTGTGTCTAAAGTTCAATGATATATATATACATTTATTACATATAAAATAAGTAATAAACCTATAAGAAGTTCAATTCTAATAAGTCTTAAAAAAAATGGTAAAATTATTTTTCTTTTTAAAAATGAAGTAATAACTTATCTGGCTAATCAATTGACTGATGAAGCTTGCCTTGGATTCATCAGCCAATTGATTAGCCCGATTTTAAGCTTAACTTTTCAGATTTATTTGGTTGCATCATCAGTTTTTGTTAAAATATAAAATATTTCTTATATAATGAACATATTTTTAATTAAATTAAATGTAATAATTCAGAATATTTATCCATTACATGTTTCATTTCCAAAATTGTTCTATGGCATTCCACCACTGTGCGCTTTTGGCGAAATTTTCTACCACGCACAGAAGTGGAATCAGCTGTCGCCAGCGATTATTTCCGATTATAGTATTTCCGATTACCGATACGACATAGACACATTTAAAAAAAAGAGCATTGCATCTGCGACTCCTCTGGTGTTGCAAATGTCCATGGGGGGATTATCACTTACCACTCTTTTGCCACCTTTTTACAAAAAGAACATACCCTCTCATCAAGGGATGTTTGAACTCCAATCAAACTTTCAGAATACTTCTTGCGGTTCAATCTAGAATTGAGCTGATGGTAGCGGAAGCAGTACCTCAACAAGTTACGCCACACCGCCCTACTCTATTTACCAGGAATGAATGCTGTAGCCGCGCTCACGGGCTGTGACGTCGAGCGCTCAAGATGCGAAAGCAATTTAAGTTTAAACAATGGCTGCGGTGTGCCTCGTTATACCAATTGTCAAAAGGGTACACGCGACTCTGGCACTTAAGCCCCCCGTAATTTAGCTTACTATGGCTGGCGCAGTTTTGACATGTACAAATGGAAGTGTCACGCGAATGCGCTACAAATTCACTCAGCGTCAACGTAAACTGCTGCAGATATTTTTATTTACTCTACGTATCATTGTACGAATGGTACTTTCAAATGGTTATCAACTTATACAGTAATTACAAAACAAAACATTGCATTAATAGCACTGGACATTTCTCATACAAAAAATAATATTTTTGAACTGAGCTGAAGATAAAAAATAAGACTATACAAAACTATGAAATTTTGAATTGTGATTTGTTAGACTTTTATTTATTATATCGCATTTGAAATAACAGGTGGTACAAGAGAAGGACAGAACATCACCGTAAAATGGAACCATAACGCTGTGTTTCGTAAAGTGGGGTTTTTAGATATGTATATGTAAAAACCTTCTATATGTTTATATATATCTAAAACGAAAGCATTCGTAATAAAATTTCAAAGAAATTGTTTATTGAATTAGTTGAAATTGTTATTTATATAATGAAAACAATTTCAATAATAAATTTATTAGCTTTTAGAGAGAAAGCATTCACTGAATGGGAATTTGAAACAGAACCCGCGGGAGAATTTATTGTTTAATATTAAATTTTAATTAAAATTATGGCTTTATTTAAATCTCTTAATTGTTAAAACTGAATTAAATAAGATTGTTTAGAACAAGTTTGTTATGATAATAAACACAAAAATGTCTAAGCTAATCTTAAATCACACCGCCCGTATTCTGTTACCAATGCGAGGCTAAAAAAATGCTTTACTGGAAAAAAAAATATGTTAAAGTATCTGATTGCTAATTAGGATTTGAGCTTTAATATTCATAATGTGGAGCCACGCTGAAACTAATGACGAGTTGTATCATGAATGTGTCAATGCTGTAGGACCACTACCTTACTGTATACTCAACGTGAAATGGTCCTGCTTACGGATAAACGGTTTACAAAGCATATGCATTTTCTTCATCTTCGTTGAGGATAGATGTTGATGTCATGAGGAATCATCTGATGAAAAGTCATCTCGTGAACTGTGTGCTCGTCTGTCACCTCTAATATATCAAAAATAAATGCAAAATTTAAACACATATAAATATCAAATGTAGTGTCAAATAAGACATGCTGCAAAGCTGTCGCTCGCATCATACAAGCTGTGATGTAGACATTAATGTATTCATTCGTCTTGCAATGTACGCATAACGCATAATATTGATGCATCTAATCGGAAAGATAGAAAATCATTCTTAATCTAATATCGATATTATCTAACTAACGAAACAAACTTATCGTTGTAAATTATATTATGTGTGTAAGTGTGTAATTGCTAAACGGATTTAAGGCATTTGAAATAAAATATGATCCTCGGATAGTCTGATTGAAACCTTCTTTGGTGTTGTGTAATGTATGACATCAAACTGTGAATGAAATCTCAGGTCCACAGCAGCCCAGTTCTCTAATGACTAGGTCACGCTACATTGTCTAGTTACTTAGTTCGAAGTTTATCTCTTCTACCTATGGAAAAGGAGACATATTTATGTTATTTTATAGAGAGAGCACACGAGCGCATAGTTTTACCTGAACCTATGTGCTAGTAACGTGTTAGTAAACCTAAATGATTCCTCCGACCCATGGCATTCAGATTCATCCACCCTGATGACTTCGTGTGGTCCTTTCAACATGGCCTTACTACTGTGTTGTGATTGATAAAATTGCAAGTGGCCAATAACTAATTAGTGTAGGTCGAAGAAGAACATCCTGGCTCAAAAACCTACGCCAGTGGTTCGGAAAAAGCTCGCGCCCGCCTTTTAGAGCCGCGGTGTCAAGAGTTCAAGTTGCCCTAATGATCGCCGAACTTCGAAAAGAAGATGGCCCTTTAAGAAGAAGAATGACTAATTAGTTCAACCAATCTAAGCACTAAGAACGCAGACAGTAACAGTGCGTTATAATACCGTAAATAAGATGAAATACCTCAACGTGAAAACGTGGTCCTTCCGCGATCGAGCTAACCTAATTGTTTTACAGATAGTTTATAGCTGCAGCGTGTCTTTTCCATGTAAACGTATATACTATGACAAGGAATATATGTAAAGGATACAGGAATATTTAAGTTAAAAAAATGACGAATAAGGCAATAAATCTTCTATCTAACAAAAATACTCTTACTTAAATATGCGAATATATTGATAAGATTTTTTAAATAAATCTAATGTGAAATTGACAATATATAAATCAAGCAAAATATTAGGTACTCATTATTAGTTATATTCTTATTTTTTTAAATTTATTTTAGATAAACAATTGCACATGACGTTTTTACAATTACAATTATGTGCCCCATTGCATTATATAAATTAAGGGAATTCGAAACGTACAAATGTCAAAAATATAGCTAATAAAGGGGCTAGAGACGCGTGGTATCGTATAACGAGCATCACCCTCATAGATGAAGGGAAAATCCGTACAGAGGGAGTCATAAAATATGCAAAAATGATTGCTTATATTTACGTCCCTAAGTTTAGTCCAAGCGTAAATAATAAAAGAAATAAGCAAAATAATAATGGCCATGACATTTTCACGAATTGAAATTAACATAATGCGTAAGATTTACAATAAATCTAATGCGTGCTAGTAATAATATTCGTGTTTACGTAAAAACAGTAATACTACTTTATATATAAACATATATATATATATATATATATATATATATATATATATATATATATATATATATATATATCTATATATATATATATATATATATATATCACCTGCATCCTCAAGAACATTTCATGATGTAAATGCATTGCCACCCTTGAAAATAATGCGTAGGCGTAATGTCCCGTGAACCCGTTATTGGGTTCCCGGATTCCTAGATACAGAATACGAAACAATGCGACTTTATGTTGCTATACTATGAGGTCGAGCTGACCTGTTCATTTTGCAGCTTCAAACTAGATATGCTGCATCTATCACTGTATAAAATTATAATTAACGATATAATTGATACCGAGGATGGAACTCGCTTGCTTACGCCCATACACTGAGCTACTACGGCCTCTTCATCAAATCGTTGTTTATCATAAGCTTATTCCAATATATAATCAAAATAAAAGATAGAAAAGGGAAATAATAATAAATCCAAAAAAGATTAGTATTTATTCACAGCATCTGATTTTTCCTAATGTTGGACAATAAAAAAATATATTAAACATGAAAACAAATATTAAACTTGGGATTACAAATAAATATTCCAATTTTAAATATAATTATCGCTCCTGTTTACCTTTCGGAGCGATATTTTCCTCGTATTAATGTCAACAATATGCGAATGAAACGCGAACAAAATGAAATTCAAAACCAAATATATATTTCATTGTTATGCAGCGGTCTGTGCATGTACACAGAATGGCGTTTTATCGACAGTATTTCATGAAAATTTTGATTGTATTACATTTCCAGGTATCCATTCGGCTCCGGTTTACGTTACGTTATGGTGGTGTTCGCTGGTGTGTGTTATATATATATATATATATATATATATATATATATATATATATATATATATATATGTGTGTGTGTGTATATGTCATGAATATAAATAATGCACTACAAAGAATATTTAAGAATAGCTTTTTACATTGATATTCTTTGTACCTATTTAGTAACTTACATTAAAGTGCTGTTAGATGATGATCATGATATTAACTTATCCCTAATGGAAAGGCAAAGGACTTTAGTCCATACAGCCAGGTCTTATTCGTATGATGGTTGGTCTGAAACTCCTTTAAAGTGCTGTTAGGTTTTGCGCAAACACAGGCATGCGTCTTAAGTAAAAGATCAGAGCCAGCCATGACCATCTGCAACACCAGAAAAGTTATAGGCGCATTGTTGGACATTCAGAAAGATGTTGACTTTTCCCTTGGTCCCAAGTCGTATTAGTTCAAAAATAACACTGATGACAGATGATTCCCCAAAAAAACCGTTCTTGGCGAAACTCTGAAAAAATCGTAGATGAAGGCGTATATCGCCTTATTTTGGAGAACAGCGGCAAGGCCCAAACAGTGTACGGCGACATATTTTAAAGGAAAGTAAATGAAAACATACATAAATTGATATTTTCGTAAAGTACAAGTACAAGAAAACCATACAAGGGATCGCATTTCATTAAATTTGTTAACAACAAAGCACAAACGTAACAAAGTACATTGATACACATCAGTACTTTTCAACGGAAACGGACTTCTACCTACACCAGTAACGTCGGAAGCAATTATTTTCACTCAGCGCTTTTCGCAGAGGGTAGAAATATAAAGTGGATAAAAATGAATCCGTTACAATAATTATACGACAAGATCATTATAAATGAATATATTATCAAATTTATTATTATTTTATAGGAAAATAATGTTGGAATATTTAGATAAATAATAAAGAATAAAGCAATGAATGGCAATAGCCTCGTACTGTGATTGCCATTGATGACCATTCCACCTAGGTTGGCGATTGCAGGAGAGTCTCTTAAATCTAGAGTGAAGAAAAATTATAAGATATGGATCTTTACAGGGTAACGTGATGATACTGTAACAGGTGTCATTCTTCTTCTTCCTCGTTCCCTCACAGTGGTAGAGCTACACTGAACTTTGTTTCTAGCTGCAGAATGAATGAGTCAGCTCGAACGGGGTAAGACCATGCTCTCAAGGAATATCAGCGTAAAATAACAGCATAATGCTGCTGTGTTTCGTCTGGTGACTGCAGGGATCCATAGACCTTTATTACTGGTGACGAGGTATTCCATCTCAGACATCCAGGGTAACAACGCATCTGCATTGATTCCTTGTCAAGGATGAATAGATGTCATGGGCCGTAGGAATCACTTCCGATTAGGTAAACTGTGTGCTCATTTTGTTACTTTAAATGTAATAATAATAAAAAAAACAGTCTCCATTGAGTGCAATCATATGCAGAGTGAATTTGTCATTCACAAGGTGATTTTTTTATTTAGTCCCAATACCACCACGTGTTTGCAAGCTGGAGGGAATTTTTAATCTTGCAAAAGTTGAATTAAACAAATGTTGAATGTCAAAATCCCTCTAACGCTAATTTTATATAAACGTTTCGTTTTTTCTGGCGTTCCTTTTTATTATAATATAAAATAATGATGTCGTCCCGTCTGTTACTACCAGATGACATCAGCCTATCTATAGTCCACTGTTAAACAAAGACTTCTCCCATAGATTGCCTCAAAACACGACCCTGAGTCACTTGCATTAATCGACTGCCCGCAAACTTGAGTAGGTCATTGCCCCATCTAGTGGGTGGCCGTAGTACACAGCGACTGCCAGTTCGAGTTTGTCACTCAAGAACTTTACTATGATAACAAATGCGCAGAATATAGTATAATGTCGTACACATTGCCTAAACACAGACAATTTTTTATTTTCAAACTTCGTTTTTCGTCTGGTAATCAAACTCAGAACCTGCGAGGTACCATTAACACACCACCACGCTGTCAATATATATGTATATATATATATATATATATATTTATATATATATCTATATATATATAATGATGGCTGCAACAAAAAAGGTTATTATTATTATTTATATGAGGTTTAAAGACATGAGCCGCTTACTTAAATCAGTTACACAAATTGAAATCTTACGTATACACTAAAAATACGTATACAAATTGTTTACACTAAAGTTGGGATTCTCACTTGAGTATATATTCACTTTCCCTTCGCTAATGTATTTACATCATTAATACCAAGAGGTTTATAAACCTAAATAGCAAGACCCCTGTTGACGTCCATTGAGTAAAACACGACAAGATAATTGAAGTGTGCCAACTAACTGCACAGGCCTAATACGCTGGTCGCATAGCATTTCCGCAGCAAAGATTTCGACAAACATCGCCGTAGTCGACGCGTTTGTGTTAAGTTTTATTACTTCCTCACTGTTGTAAATTATAGGTATAATATATGAAGGAGAACGAGTAAAATGAGATATTTTTCTCAGAGAGCAATAAAAATGTAGCGGTGCGGTTCCCGAAGGGTTCGGGATGTTTACAAGTTGATTTTACATTGTTTTATTTATACGTTTGCGTAATCTTTATTTCGACTTATATATTTAAGTAGCTTCAAGTAAGTACTGCAAAGTAATAAAACGTTACATTTGATGGTTCATAAAGTTACAGCTAATCAGATCGCGGTTTGTGAGCACACTCTACGACATTTACATAATTATGTATCTTTTGTTCGTTTTTTAAATTTAAACCTTTAAATTAGACGATATAATTGTATTTTAGGCGCTTTTTTAATAGATATCTACCTTGTAATTGGTAAGGTAGTTGGTAGTAATTGGTGCACGCTGTATGTGTGATCTCAGAGTAGTGATGTTCTATTTCATTGCCTAGCCAGAAATGAGCACTCGTCCGAGGTTTGAGAATCTTAGAAGAATTTCCAGCGCTAAGCCAACTAGTTTTACAGTAGACATTACGACCTAGAAGAATAATACGAAGATTATAATAGAAATATAAGGGACATATCATTCCCGTGTGATGACGGACGCCCCATCAAACCATCTTGACCTGTAATATCTAAGAAAGAAACCTAAAAAGAACTGCAAATGAAACAGGATCTTTTAACAATGGTAAAATTATTGCTATTGATATCTTTAAAGTAATAAGAAAAGTAACAGCCTGTACATGTAAATCCAACTGCTAGGCATAGGCCTCTTCCATAGTCTGCCACGCGTCAACACTGCGTATTGGCGGATGAAGTCCGCCATGTCTTCAAAATATATTTTTTGATTTATTTCAGATACTGGTTTCGTAATAATGTTTTCCTTTATCGCGGGGTATATTTACCACTTACTTTCTTAATGCAAAATAAAGATTAAAAAAGTGAAATAACATTCTGTATATAAAAATTCCACTGCTGGGCATAAATCTCTGGAGTGGATGTAGGAGCACTTCTTTTGTATTTCTCAGGCATGCAGATCTCTCCACAATGTATTCCATTGTCACGGAGCACGTGATAAATCAGAACTTAAAATCGCAATTAACATTTTCATTAGTACCGGCACTAAAGTACGAACACGGTTGGCTCGAGACTAACACAGAACTAACACGGCGACTAACTATATTGATATCTGAATTAAATTAAATCAGAATATTTGTTACCATCCAGCTTAAAGTTCAGTGAGAATGACGACAACAGTAAAACCCGATTTTTAACTTGCCCAGTTTGAAGTTACATACATATATACATGGTAGTAACTCATACTCGTGGTCCTTTTTCAGGATACAGTAGAGCGAGTTATATCAAATTAATAGTAAACAACGAATCACATAGATAAATAGATAACTATATAGATAGACTCATATTACAAAAATACTAAAATGTCAAAAGTAAATAAATGCATGTATCAAAGTTTGCTATGATACACAAAAACCTAATCACGATAATGCTTGCAAAATTTATGGACAAAATATTTATACTGTGATGGCACAAGCTTTTTGATTAAGCGGTATTTTCACTGCATCATAAGTAGATAGCAAAGTTTCAATTCCAATAAAAACGCTTTGGGTTCAATCCCATGCCCGCTTAATGTTACAAAGTCCATTGTTCCCTTATATTCATTTCGATCTATCAATGTTCCTATAATCGGAATCAGTTCTATTGGCAGATATTTTTGTAGCGTTGCAATTGTGAAGAAGCAGACCATTAACCCTGATAAATAGAAAGTAATCCTATATTTTATATTAGAAATCCGTGCCCCGTACTCCCGTTCCCATTTCTTACGATCGGAATAGGAGTTTAGAGCTCAGGATGATTTTAACTTCGATTTAAAATTACAGTTCCATTATCAGGTGTGTGTATATATATAGTATATATAATACTGTGTCTCTTTTTTTTTTTATGACAGTGACATGCCAGAACACAGTTCACCTGATGATAAGTGATCACTGCCACCTTATATATATATATATATATATATATATATATATATATCTCTTATCTATCTCATGCAGTTTGAAAATTATGGGCATTTTAAGAAGCTAGAAATTTGGTCAAACTTTAACCATTTTTCGGTTATTATGGTTAATTTTTATTATTTTTGCTCATTTAAACTTTGGAACCATAACCTTAAATAACATATCGCAATGACAGTCAAAAATAATGATACAATTGCCCCAAGTTTCCTTGAATTCAGAGTAATTTGTTAAACTATTAAAAAAATTTCAACATTTGTCGACATTGAAAGGCCCTCCTTTAAAAAAAATGTACTGACCAAATTCCTAAGTTTTTCTTATAATGCCCATAATTTTCAAACTGCTTGGGATGGATTTTTTTTCTGATTTTTCTCATGATGGTTACGATCAACCCCGTTTCGGCTTGACGTTGAGTTTTTATTTTTGTTAGAAATTGTATTAACCTTAACAAATTAAAAAGTTCACAAAGGGTGAACTTATACACACATATCTCACCACAACCTGGGTTGACTCTACCAGTCAACCCAGGGTGTGGTGAGATATGTATGTGATAGGTGTAGCAATAAACTGATTAATAAAAAGAAAAAACTAATACAAGTTAAGAATAATACATATATATGTAAGATATTAATTACATAATACACGTATAAATACATAGTATACAAATAATAATATGATGTACGTTTCGTCTAACGAGTAGTTCATGTACAAGTCATGAAAAACAAAAACGTAGAAATTTTCACAAAGCTCAAGCATATTTCCGCTTCATTGTGCGTACTTGATAAACTGCACGTATGCAAAATTTGCACAGATTGTTTTTTTGATATCGTATAACGATTGTTCATTTGCTATATGCATTTCGATTCCAATGGGAATACCTTTGGTGCAATTCTATACCCGACCAATGTTACGATTCCCATTGTTCGCTTACCTTTATTTCCAGCTATCAATATACCAATAATCGTACTCGTTTCTATTCAAAAATTGTAGCGTTGCAAGTTTGAAGGAGTTAAATCCTCGTCTGTCTATAGAACTAAAAGAAAAAATGTACAGAAATTGTACGAATGAATCCTTAAAAAATACAACCCTACAATTTCTCTTAACTTATTCTCACTTAAACAAACAAAACAAATAGATCAAAATAGATCACATTATTTTTATTTGGGTACTTTTTTGTTCTTAATTGTTGTCTTAATTTTTGACATTGCTTGCAAAATTGCCATGGATTGCATCAATAATTCATCCTTTTGAATTCTGAACAATGTAACGTTATAAAACGGTATTCGAGAGCAATAACGAAAATCAAAATAAAAAATTATAGGAAAAATAAATGTGACCAATTTGAAAATTACCAACACCGTACCTCGAAACTTTTTTAAGCCGTCGATTAAATTGGAGGCAGTTTTGATACAAAATATAAGGATAATTTTTTTTCATCAATATATATACACAGAGCCAGAGGCACGCACACAGACTTACAAACTAACTATAATAATATTATTACTACTTTTTATTATTTATTTTTATACTAAGAGTGACACGCGAGGACACTGTCCATCTGAAGCTAAGTGATATTTGAAACCCATGAACACCTTCATCAATCCACAACAAATGATAAAGATACATATGCGTCATGCTTGCGGGCAGTGGTGGAATGCCTCGCTGCCAGGAACTAGGTCTGGACAGTGCTATTCTGTGCTGATATTGTTAGGGCGTGCCGACCCATTCACGGTATCTCTAAGGCGACACTCTTCTGAGGCGACGCTGGTAGTGGTTAGCTGTACTAGCATCTATTTTGTATTTTTTGTTAGTTTCCTATAATAAATCATAATTTCAAATTTCTTACTGTTTGTGATATACAAACAGTGTCACTCGTGAAAGTACTCGAACGGTGCTTCTATTACTGCCTTTACATAACTCTACCATTTGGCACAGGCTAGTTATTACTACGTTTCTAAAATTAATTTCATTTCATGTGATCATAACACTTGCGAAAGAGCGTCCATTTGAATGGACTAATATGTAGGCGGTCCGCAGACGTGGTCTCTGCAGACGAGTTGCCATCGTAGTTTCAAATTCTGTTCATCAGCGGTATTGAAGCTAGAGCTACGTGTGCTGCATAATAATCTTATGAGACGTGTCATGAGCGGTCACTTAGCTGGTACGTTTAGTAGTTTGAATTAAGTTGTGTGCAGCCTTTAGGGAATACTACTGCTCGATTATACAGTGTAGTTAGCTCTGTCATAGTGATGTCACGTTAAACGACATATCTTGACGTTTCAATAATACGTATCATATAGTTCGAAGGTTTTGGATTCGATTATCCAAAGTCAACTTTTGTACAACACTTATGTTACACGTACAAGGTACAAATGTGTTCTATACACTGTATAGTATTTGGCCTGTGAGTTCAACATTTGTCTGTCTTTGAATAAATGCTACTGTTTATGTCACTGTAATGTATACCATCATACAGGAATTAACTTCTTCGCCAGTACTAGATATATTTAATTTAAATCCTAAATATAATTAATATAATAAGCCATTAAGTAAGACTTCAACGTAGGTTGCTACTTTATATTTCCCTATGTAAAATTAAAAAAAACATAAAAGCATCACATATGTACGCCAATCAGCACTTGGACATCTCGGCGGAATATGTATAATATCCTCTGAAGAAAGGGAGTCCTAGGTTGCAATGTATACGACAAATTTACAAAGAATCTGGTAGTACATGTCTTGTCATGTCTTGGTAGTTTATTTACTTTACTTTAAACTGAAGCTTTCAAAGTCAAGTTAGTTCCAATATAAACAGTATCATTCAACAAGTTGCAACGAGTATACTCGAGTACAAACTATGTTCTGTCTAAATTTAAACTAAATAACTATAAAATGTTACGAGTTTCCATAAATTTAATATTATTAGTAGCTTCCCAAATAACATAAATAACAAAAGATTAAGTATTTTTGGTATACTTTGTAAACGTTAAACATTTATTTGACAGCGTTATGCAATGCATGCTACGCTGTGTCTATATGTATTTTAGGTGCAGCATGAATAAAGAAACTCCACTGGAGATGGCCCATAAACTGCTAATCGCCAATGTGTTTGGTATGATATATAAGAATCTGTGAACGAATTACAATATACTTACTTATATTCTTGTTCGTGATGGACAATGGACCGCAGTTATCACATAGCATCAGGTGAACTGTGTTCTCGTTTGTCACTTTTAGCTGTACTTAATATTAAACATCCGTTCACCACTCATCCAACTATCTTTGTACAGTTTCTCTAGATTACATAAAGCGAACGAATTAATCTAGAATAAAATAGAGAAAAGAATTTAACCCTGGAGTAGCTGTAACACGGATATAAAGTAAATTTTAAAATTCGGTCTATTCGCAGTTCCTTTGAAACTGCGAATAGACCGAATTTTATTCTTATTGTCAGATTTTCTGAATTACATTTTTATTAATTTTTTTCCCTTAATATTTAGAATTTAGGCCTGGGCTACGATCGAGAAATTGAGTGTAGCAGATTTTCACAACGTTACAGTTTAATATTTTTTACAGGAAATAATAATAGTTTTATTAGTCTAGAGCTATTATTTAAGTAATGACCTTACTGCAAAATCCTCTGATCCTAGCTACGATATTCTACGGTACAAAATATGTGTAAGTCGAATTGTTGCTTTATGAGTCTGTTTGAATTATATCCTTTTACCGTGTCTATTCTCTGGCATCCACATTTTGTTCTGTTCTCAATGCATACGCTTCTTGCCTCTGCCTATGACGAATGTTCCAGATGCAATAATATATTCCATCCATTAGATTTTTCTGATAATGATCAGGAGATATCTCGAACACTTCCGGTAAGGCCATCATTATGCTAATGACAGTTAATCACTTGCATTTTAACGAATGGAAATCCACTTTGCGTTTTCTAAATGTAGTTTCTATCAAAAGGAAGTCCTTAAAGATCATTAATAACTCTTAATACATAGGGTTAAATTCATTTGTTCACTAAAAAAAATTATTCTTTGAAAATAACTGTATATGACGTCTATATCGTGTATACATAAATAGCCAACTGCTGGTACGAAACCGCTGTCAAATGAATAGGATTAGCGTGATCGTCAAACTTGGAAAGCCTTATGGTAATTTCGATATCTAACACGCATATTTTCGAAGTGACAAACGAAATAATTATTCCGATATGTGTCGGTAATAATAGTTTTCGGGATATTGCTACATGTTTTAACATCTAGGGGATTTTGGGGATTGCTGGAAGGTAATCAGCATGAATCTAGCACACTCTGCTGTACCTATATATATATATATATATATAAATATATATATATATATATATATATATATATATATATATATATATATATATATATATATCTAAGTAAAAATGAGCAAAGAGTTCACCTGATGGTACGTTATAATTGCTGCATATAAAAACTACATGTATCTTTATAAAAACTTCACCCCTCACCCCTGAAGACTGAATAGAGAGAGAATGCGTTGCCATCAGTAATTGGGTCAACGATTCCCTACACCAGAGTTGGTGGTCGCTGTATTTTGTGACGGCGTGGTCTTTCCCTGGTCAATGAATGGATTAACCATTCATAGTATATAAGCAATAGGCTAACGCTAGCGGTGTGGCGGTACACAAATATTGTAAAAATAATGAAGAGTGATAATAATTTATTTAAAAAAATAATTCAATTGAATGTTTTTTTTAATATAAATATTATAACGGCAAGGTGACAAACGAGCACATGATGGAAAGACTGGGGTACCAGATCTAAATTCATCCTCAATAAAGATTCAAGCTACGTTTCCTGTAATTGGTTTAATAATATGTGTATTTGTTATTAGGTTTTATTAATATGAAGTTTGAAATTTTAGATATATATTTTTACTTTTTTTACCATTTATTTATTTAGCTTTCAATGCTAATAAATATAATATAGAACAAGTTTTTGTTTCTTATAATAAAAAGAAATAACCGTCAGCTGAAAATATTGATGCGACGTCCATACAAATATGCAACAGAGGGCAAGCACGCCCCGTAACGATTTGACTGGCGGCGGGTTACTAGGTCTGAACGGGAAAATGTCGAAAATAAAATGGAGAATCCTGGAGATTCGAATATTGGCGGCGAGACGTGGAAAAATATTGAGCTCAGCGTAACACTGTTGTGATTTACACGAATCGCAGCAGATGCATTTTCACTTATGGTTTCAGATTCGAAAATGTTACAGTCGAACTTTAGGGTTCACCGTACAAAATCGAATAATATTTTTTTCAAAAGAATGCCTGTCCTCGCTCGCGTTGAAGAAGTTATAATTTATAGGCCGATTGTCTATTTACACAATAATAATGTCCTCCCGTCAGTCGATATCAAATGCGGACGTGATAATATAGTTCTGCTAGTATTTTTGCAAACACAAAGGCATTCATTCATTCCCGTCTTCATTGTCCAAATTTTCAGATGCAATGTCAGCCACCTTGATTGTAAACATGAGGTACCTTAATTAATAAATTAAGAATTTATATAAAAGCATCCAGCCAGAGTCTTCGACCTTTAGGCCACGCCGGTTACGTCAAAAGGTTAAGCTTAATTGGATTATTCCATTTTTTCAAAAATTAAACACTACTTGTACTAAGATCTTTTCCAGTCAATGTACAAATAGACTAAAATGGTGTACAAACTAATGACACTATTTTTCTTGTGCATTACTGTACTAGTTACAAATATAAAATGTCAGCATGAGGCAAATACAAAAGTGATATAACGAAGAAATAATATATCGTTTTATATTAAAAGAACTTATGGTTTTCTAACATCTAACATTGTTAGAAACAAATTAACATAGACGAAAATATTTTCTTCCATAAATACTCAAGTACGTCAAGTATTACAAGCCTTAGTACTATGAATTAGATCCAATCCATTGCTTAGGTGTCATTTATACCCAAATTGACGTGACATTTAAGCATACGTGTTCTGGGGTAATATTGGCGGACAATGAATCATTATCCCCGCGCAGGCTGTGGCACAAAGCGGCATAACGAGGGCGCACCGGAAAAGGCCATCGCGCGTGCGGTGCCTGTCCGCACCTCACGCCACTCACGATATTTCCGCTTAGAGATGCGTCTGCAGTGACAAGCGATGACCTCACTTAAACGGAAGTGGTACGAGTGACAAATTTTATATGACGACAAAAGTTTACGTCGTCATAATCTTCAACTCAGCCTTTCATCAACCACTGATGAACGTAGACCCCTCCCCCACTCTTTACTCCTCATAGTTCCTCTGATATACATAATATATATTTACAGTCTATGAATTTTATGCTTTGTAACCGGCAAGATGAGAAGTGACTAGACATGGGAACTCGGGAATGATAAATATGAATATAGAGGGATGCAATGTAAGAGGAAGTTCCTGAAAAGGCAAAAATGGAAGGATATAAACGTATTGCCCAAATCGTAAATAGAAATGTTTTAAGGTAATGAATGAACATTATATACTTTATCTGTTTTTTGCGTTTTTTATATAAACTTCTTTTGACTACAAATTATGTATATATTTAAAAACAGGTAAAGCTTGCTGTTATTTTTTTATTAATAATTATAGAAACAATTAGGTACGGAAAAAATATTCTAAATCGAAAATCGCTCTCAGCCTTACACCTGTGCTACTGGTATATTTAAATAATAGTCGACTTTAGCTTCTATTTTGCTGTACGCTAAAGTATGTAAGAGTAAAGGTTGTGTAGAAAATTCAAAGGACCTATAGAAATTTTGAGCTTTAATGAACGAACTTTCTATTATATTCTAATGTTTTTATATTTCAATCTCATCAATCATTTCTATTTTGTAAATTAAGACACACTTGTTCAAATGGTCTGTAGTCATTAAAAAAGTATGGTCACGTATATTAGTGGTAAGAGTATACTCCTGGCTACTTAATCACAAATGCTGGGTTCTGTACATATGGGATGGATTCTGAGATGAAATTTAGAACAATTAACATAAATTGTTGTTTTTAGCACTACGTACATTTTTTTAAAGAGACGGATGTCACTGTGATGGAAATTACTGTGACCTATAGTTTCTTAAATTGTGGATGAACAGTAGCTACTATAACATTTACGAGACTGTTGAAGTCTTCGTGACGTAATAGTTAGAGAACGATGACAGTGGTAGAGCTACACTGCAGTTTGTTTCAACTACGCCCTCACAGAATACCAGAATGAAATAGCAGCATAACGCTCTGTGTTTTGTCTGTTGAGTTTAGACATCCGGTGACCTTTATTACTGGCGACGAGGCATACCATGTATTATGATTCCTTATCAAGGATGAGTGTAGATGTTATGGGACTGATGAGCAGGGATCCTTCAGGTGAACTGTGTGCTCGTTTGTTACTCTCAATGGAATAAAAAAATGGCTGCTGCGTCGTGGATCCTTGGTTAGATTCTCAATCATGAATTTTGGTGTAACAGAAATATTTTTATTGGATTTCGGGATCTGGGTGTTTTAATATATTGTATATACCGTGTATTTGACACTACAACTGAACCTTTCTCCGAGCTTATTGCACATGCATTACATCAAGCATGGAAGTCAACAAGCTAGTGGCTTTGTATTTGGGCATTGTTTTCAGCACTATTATATAACCTTTGGATATAATGTCATACAGTAATAATTATATATCACTGTATTCAAATTCAACAAGGAGGACAACAGAATTTTAATATTCGCCTTTAACATACATATCGTGGGATATCTAGGCATATGTCTCTAGAGAGAATTTTAAAGCATAGTCCACATGCCACCGTTGTTAATAGGCTGGCCTATGGCTACGAAGTGTTTTATTTTCTTAACTTTTAGATGTTCCTGACGATTTTCTACTTCAACACCTAGTTGTTAATCACCTCTTAAAATTTCATGCACACAATTTTTTAAGTTTATATCATATATCCCAATGATAGTAGTACAAACCGTAAATACAAACCGTGTGGACGTGGATCGTATCGATGATCTATCTATATGTGTGTAATTGCAATAATGGGAATGTGATATTAACTTCACTTCAATTTATATATCATAAAATTAATTATTTTACGTAAGTTTGTTATATTGAATTATATTTGTATAAAGAATATCACTTCATAGATAATCCATATAACTGTAAAAAGTGCAACATTACAACAGAATTACCTAATCTTGTGTGTTTGTTCTCTAAGTATTTTTATTTACATCGCATTCAAGCTCTTTCCCGATTGCATCGGTTGTCCGTTCCATTAGGTAATGATCCATTAGGCGTGTGTGGATCAGGGCGTGCTTTTGTTACTGCAAGGATAACGGCAATGGGAAATAAAAAAGTGTAGGCTCTTTCAATACTCTGCGAAATTTGTCCCTCTAGTGGAGTGAAACAACAAAGTGCAACTCTTTTTTTTAATTCGGGAAGAAGCATTTTTGAATAAATCCTTCCATGATCTTTTTAATTTTTCTTAAAGTTTGTTGGAATATGAAAACCTTTTGGTTGATCTTTGATGTAGCTGCTTCGTTATTTTTTTCACTCATGTGTAAAAATTTACCTGAAGTTCGCAATGACATCATTACTGGGCTATGCCCCACCCACTGAATAAATATTTATTAAATATTGTTATTTTTATTTTTGATTGAGGAGTTCAACTGACGACAAGTGATTCTTGCGATCCAATATTCATCTTCGAATACGATCATAATGCAGGTGCGTTATCACCCCTGAACATAGACATGGAATGTCTCATCACTAGTTATAAGTGTCTCCGGATCCTCATACTGACCAGTCGACACAGACTATACGCGATTGTTGACTAACGCCTGGTCATACCTCAGCCCGGCCCGTATAAGCACTAATTTAAGAAACATCGCCCTCGTATATCAGCCAAAATACTAGCAACAATCGTAGAACCCAAACTGTCAGGTATTGCCCTGGAGAGAGAATATGGTACAGTTCTTACCTAGTAACCCATGGTTTTCTTCAAGTCCAGGTTTCAATGCAAATATGTCAAGTGATGTGCGTATATAAATGTAAGAAAAACCTTGGTATAAAACTTCGCAATTATTTGCTTCAAAGGGATGCTCCGTCTTCCTGGCATATATTTATACTTTTAATATAAAATAGATGCCAATAGCATTGAAACAAATAATCACAGTCTTTAGACACAAACCTAATAAAACTTGCTAACGGTAAGTATACTAAATGTTAGCGGCAATTATTATAGAGTATATACGTCCAGAACATGATGCCATTGAACAGAATGATTCTTGAGAAAGTTTTGTATTTGTTATTAATTAATATATTCGTACGTTAATATCCAGCCGAAGTCGCACCGAGCCAAAAAACTATTAATAACCTACGCTTAACAGCGCTAGTAATTTGTGCACTGAAATCGGTGTCAAATAGATTAATGCACGACTTAAATAAATTCACATTTTGAATGGGACACGCAGTTTCGAAATAATGGATAACAGAACCGAAAGTTTATAAATTAAATAAAAAAAAACACTGTACATATCGCAAAAGAGTTAATGTGCTACCATGATTTTGAGACAGTCGTACTACTGTCATGCGAATTTGAAACAATTACTAATTCTTGACACTCTCTTTAAGGTATAGGTAAAATCTGATTTGCTAGTGTAAAAGTCAAGTAACATAATTAATGAGTATGTGTGTTTGTGTATGTATGATTTTCTATTATTGTTCCTAAGTTTCCTTTTTACTGAGGGTAGGTGGATAAATTGGGGAATTTTCTGTGTTCTTCTTCTTTTTCTTTCGAAATTTTACTTCAGCTCTTGAAATAGCAATAGTACGCCACCGGGGATTGAAAGTACGTTGTTCGCGTTTCCTAAAATTAAAAATGAGTACCTGGACAATGAACTACCGCAACTCGATTTCCATAAGTACCAGCTTTGTTTTCATTCTGTTATCATGATAGAGAGCACAAATCTAACTTAAAATTAAGTAGACATGTCCATTGACGATTAAGAATTAAGGTATAGGGCCTTAGTGAGGACATTCTGTACGCCCTCATGACTAAGCTGTCTCATTGTTACTTATCTTAACATATCTGTGAAATTCGACAGTAAAGTTATTGATAACTATATGGATCAGAAATCAAAAAAGAAAAAAAAAACCAATGTTTATCTTTTCATCTAACGGATTGCTTGTGTCAAAGAGTTTTAAGTGAAATAGGTATTTAATGACCAAAGTTATATTCGAATATTTTATAAACTAGAGTTGGACACTAAAGCATAAAGGCGACCATTACACGCAGACACGAATTCATTACGATGGAAATGCAGATGCGAAGTGAGATCTGAAAATGAATTCATGTCAATGTCTGCCAGCGGAAATAGAACGAAGCGACCGAGTGGAAATAGGTGTAATACTAAAAATAACATGTTATAACATTCAGTCAGATTGATTGCAAGGCTAGATTCGAAATCGCAAATACTTTATCGACTATTTTCACTAAGAACTTAGGAACGGTTACTTTAAAAACAAGATTCTTAATAGTTAAGAATTTGTTTTTAATTTCGTCGTATTTACTTTTTTAATCAATTGTTGACATAAGGGTCTCAACTAACTAAAACAACAAACTAAAAAGCACAATGATGACGCTGGACCACCGAAATGCATAGTAAAAATATTTTTTATAACCTAAAAATTATAATAAGCATTGCAGGTTTCTTATGTGTTCGGATATTTGTATAGATATAATTGGTTGATATTGTTACTAAAACCTCTAAATAAAACTTGTATGTGTTAGTGCAATATGCAAATAATGCACAATTATCTTAAACTCTTCGAAAAAAGGTAAAATATGGTCCAGAGTAAAAAACAACAAAGGTTGTAATTTGATATATAATTGAATTAAAAACTCGTTAACAATTATCATAAGAGTATTTCATTGCTACAAAATGTTGAACATAATATAACTTGAAAAAGTCCCGTGAAATAATATGAAATCATGCAAATTTTACGCCATACCCTTATTTGACGTTCTCGTTTGTAATTAATTATGTTTGTGTTCCTTTGTGGGATGGAAGAAGCCTTACCTGAAACAAAAGAGGTGAGTAATTAGTTCGTTGTTTAGAGGAGACAAAATTTAATTAATTTTACAATTTAGATTCTAAGTACCAAGGTACTTAGAAATACAACGTTTGACCCTTCTGTGGAGGTGAAAAAATAGAGATCATTCTAACGTCTCTCTCCTTTCAATTATGCAAAGTTATGGTTTAATTAACGTAAAGTAATTTCAGAGCGAAGGGCATTCAATATAATATAATAAATATTTAAAGTAAAAATTTAAAAGATAGAGCAACGAGAAGCTTGTATAAATAGAAGCTACATCATATAGATCACAAATATTTTTCACAAATCTCACATATCTACATTTCAATGTGATATACAAAATAAAACAATGGCAATATTTCCTAAAAGCTCAAATTTCACACAAGAGCAATTTCGTGAAATTCCTTCGAAAAAAGCGGAAATATTTCGCGGGCGTCGAGCCGAGCCAATGTTCTATTTATTTCATCTCTGGGCGGATTAGGCTTTCCCACATCGAAACTCGAGGCAACAGGTGCCTCCTCCCCTCCCTGTCTTCGCACTAAGGCTACTAAACAAGCAAAACAAGACAGAATACACCCTCACTGCCAAACACTGTTTGCAGAAGCACAGATACCGAGAAGAGTGTACACAAAATTACCGAAAGACTTATTTGCAATAAAAAGGTGATTGAATATGTCACAGTCAAATGATTTCGTATTTAAGTTTATTTTTAAACAATAGTATAGACAACGAATTAATACGTCTATGACGAAGAACACAATGGATAATAAGGATTTTTTTTGTGTATGTGTATTGCTGTTAGTCCAGTGACCTCTGCAGCTTTATCTAATTAAGCTCGCGAACGGGAGGCCCGCTGAATAAGAAGACAACGACAATGCTGCGAAGCTGGCACGAAGACTGCTGCTGCACCACCGCTGCACTCCGACCCCTGTGGACGATGAACATCGACTGCAACAGAGGGTGGCGATAATACGATCCATAAGGAGGTACGAAACCTCCACTCGGATCGCTATCTAGCGAGGAAGGTCTACAAATTCATTCATGTAACATATAAAATAGCACAACGATAGTCCCTTTCTACTGTTACAATGCATTACTAAAAATCAAACTATGTATGTACGTTATATTCGCTCTATCATTTAACAGGTGACCTTTACTGTTATAAAATTAAACATTATATATTTTTTTTGTTTAAAAGAATATTAGCAATGCTATTAACATTACTAATATTCAAACCAACCACTTCAACTACTCCAGCTAAGCTACAAAAGCCAATGGTGGATTTGCACCTACAGCCTTAAGTTTCCCAGACCGTACCCTAAACCATTAGGCTTTTGACGCTTAAATTATAAAATATATGTAAGGGTAGTATAGTTTGTAATTGTGTTAACCTCATTTTAACCGGACGTGAAGTACTGTCACTGACGTACACTGATGTCAAAGAGCGGTCGTCACATAGCAATTTTATTTTCACCTCCACAAAATGAATAGTAGAGAAACATTCTCTTGCTTAACGGTAATAATCACCTTCTCGTATTTAATTTACATTCGATTGTGTAAACCTAAAGGTCTCAAATATATATATTAAATTAAACAGAACGAAGTCATGGATAATAATTTCACATTAGTGGTAATTGTACTTGATTTTACTGACATACAAATGAGGAAAGTAGAATTTCAATGCGTTATTTCTAGTACTTTAAAGTCCCAAGACAAATAATTTTTAGTTTATTTAAAATATCACGTGACTCCTCATATAGTATCGAACATGCAACCGCGTGTTGTAATGTAGGGCTACTTGGTTGCTGTATAGCGGGTCGCGCGTTCGATTTCTACACGAAGAACATTATATTTGTTAATAATACATGATGTTTTTTCGGATATGGGTGCGTGTGTATACATCGTATCCCTGGGAATGTATCTGAACTTTCTTCAGATCATATTCTCTCATGCAAGCAGAGATTACATCGAAATAGGAATATGGACGAGTGTTTTTGTTTGAAGGCTTATGGCATTTTTATAAATAATTAGTAATTATTGTCATTTGGTAACCAAAACCAGAGGTCGCCGTGATCAAAGTAAGACAAGAAGCTGTTAATTTCATCATAACTCTTCGATCACCAAAGCAAATATCTATCTCTGCTGGCTATTGGCTGTTGAGTTTTTTTTCCAATTCAATTCATTCAATTAAGCTCTCACGTTATCTTTAAACAAAAACTTTTATATCAGTGGTAGAATAATGATGCAGATTATTTATAGCTTTGGTTTGGAGGAATTCGCTTAATATGGGAAGCGGAAGAAAAAAGAGCATCATGATACTATGTTTTGTTTGGGTATTCTAAGGGTCCGGAGCTCAGTATACTGGTTGGGCATTCCATCCGTGTGATTAGGGGATACAAAGCATATTATCATATTATATCATAGTTGAAGATGCATAGAAGTTTATAGGAGACAGTTTTCACTTACTATTAGGTAAACTGCTAGAAAGTACCTATGTCCCCCTTGACTCCAAAAAAAAGAACATCCATAATTATAATTATTTATTTTCTTTTCATTAAATAGAAATTATATGATTGGACTTCTATTTCCTACTTCTTTCTTTCACTATAGAAAGGCCTTTTTAAAGAAAGCGCTAGCAAAGATTATGAATTTTTAATAGGTAATAAATACTCTTGACGTTTGACAGACGCAGACTTACGTAGATGATGGTGATGATGATATTAATTTATCCCTAATGGGAAAGGCAAAGGACTTTAGTCCATACAGCCAGGTCTTGTTCGTATGATGGTTGGTCTGAAACTCCCTTATGTAGATGATGATGATATCGATTAGAAGCGAGTGGTATTTTCTTTGCGCAAATCGGGTGTGTTTTTCACTATCAGTAGGTGTTTCTGTCCTCAACTGTCATTCCTTGATAATACTCGTGACGCTTGACATACGCAGTCATTGCATACGCAGAATTTGGGTTCCGCCTCAGACCTCATTCGTTCGTCAGTACCTGTGCCCTACAGATTCGCATTTAAAAATTGCATATTCCTCTATACACATCATCTAATTTCATCTATTTTTTAAAATTTCATTATTTACATAGCGTTATTTTTAAATCAAATTACAGTTTTCCTCATCAGATGGCAATAATATTGTAATTATTTCCAAATTCAATTATATCTTGCACCCTTTCCTTTGTTCAACTTTATTACTTTTCTAGCGGAGCTAAAATTTAATATAACCTACCTTCACTGCTTTAAGGATTTAAATTACTACAGAAATTTTCTCGCTCGCCATAAAGTCTAAATCCATTAAATAGATTTTGTTAACCTTATATAGCTTAGACGGCTGAAATTCGTTCTACACTTCTCATATTATATTTTCCGTTTGCCTTCTGTTTTTCTTTAAAATATCATCATTTATTAAAATAAGTTGAATATTTAATGTAATTTATATTACTATATAATAGTTACTTATCCTATTAACATAGTCTATTAATTCGTACCGGTACCCGTAACTATCTCTACACGTTCGATTTTTTTTTTAAATGTTAGGGTTGATAAACGATTACATAGTTCACCTGATGGTAAGCGATGGGTACTACCGATGACATCCATCGTTAACAAAGGTTCAAGATACACATGCGATGTCAGACCTGGTTAACTGAGATTGAACGCCTTCGCTGTCCACTGGGTATCAGGATCCCTTAAGTCACCTAAAGAAACACAGCAGCGTTATGGTGCGCTATTTCACTCTGATATTATGTGACGGAAGGACCTGTCCCTGTCAAGCTGACGCACTTACACCGCAGCTCAATACTAGCTCTACGTAACAACCTTTGCATACATGTAACATTTACATACATTTTTTTGGATTTTTTTGAAGGTTAGTTAGTTAGAGAGCTAGTTTTGAGCCTCTCTCTCCTCTCTAAATGTAAGATTAAATAGTTGTACAATTTAACATACAATATTTACACGGAAAAATGACCTAATGTGATTTGGATAATTATAACTACGAGCACATAAATTACGCAAATAAAGTGAATTTGAATCTAAAGTATCGGAACAAGGTCCGCCATGCGAATCCTCTGCAGATAGGCAGACATAATTTTTTAGAAATACTTTTTAAAAAAATCATTTCTTAGACATGCAGATTTCCATAACATGTTTTACACCCCCGAGCACGTGGTAATTTAGCACTCAAAATTACAATTAAAGATTTTATAGGTGCCGGTATCGGGCTCCGAATTCGGTTTGCGCTACATGCTCAAGGCTCGGAAGGGTGGTTTTACCCCTGCAAAATAACAAACTCAACAAGACCTTCGGTTATTTATCATATGGATTTAAATATCAAAATATCGTAAAATCGTATTACGTATGATATACTTCATAGTAAAAATTTAATTTTATAAATATTTCATATAGGCAGTTTTTTATAAATAAATAAAATTTATATTCATACTTCAGTTTCAGTTCCTGGAGCTTTATTTCCAGTGTTTAAGAAGGCAAAGTAAATTGGTGTGTAATAATTATAATTACTTCTAATAGTTAGCATAAAACCATTATAGATAATATTAATCCATTTACATTATTTCATTAATTAGGCTTCGATTTAAAAATAGCCGAGACAACATATTGTGCTCTTTGTAAGGGTCTTTCAACATGCGTCCATTTTACGTTGATCTCTGTAGCATCTGTAATGCATTCAGTTATTTTTGTCATTCAGTGACAGTGCAAGGGGCGGGTGGGTTTATCAAAAACTGGCCGTCACTCGTTGCGGGCTTGCCGTTTCGGTATAATTGATTTCCCTTTTTTATGGTTCGGTGAGTGCGCCTCGTCACGCGTGGTCCGCTAGTCATATAAAAGAGGGAAGAATTTAAGGGTGTTTTATATATATTGTGACGGAATCACAATGGCTGTGATTTAGGGCTGTACCACGACGTTATGTATGTACTATAATATATCTATAGATACTAGAAAATCGAAAAAGTAATTTAGTACAGTATAAGGCGTTTGCGTTATAATTCGAAATAAGGAAGTATCAAGGAATCTCGTCTAGAATCAAGAGTCAAGAATTTGTATTGGGTAAACATTTACCTAGGTTGGAAGACTTAGTAGCCTAGAAACCCTACTAGCGAGATAAGCGGTGTTTTGTCTAAATATAATCTGTATAGATGGTAACAACTTATGACACTGACTTGTAAGATTTGTGTAGGTAGCAGGCATTGAAATAAAAAATTGACAAAGATTTCTTCTTACGGGAAAGATTGGACCGCCATCACAATATTTGTTCTTACACTAATTATCTATTTAATTATAAGGGTGGGTAAGAGTTTAACTCCACTGAAATTTGGCTGGATTATATTTGTGAACATTCTACATGATCAGTTGATTCGTGGACTCAAAGGAAAACAGGATACCTGGTAAGAAATGTAATAATCCTAGTACGTCATTTTTACCTCTGGGTCTTGAATTCTACGCTCTTTTTGGTTCTATAAGAAGGGAGGTTTGGGACCTCTGCTTACATGGAGACAGAGGCAGAGGATATACTCGGACCATGTGTTCGCCCAGAAGTTTTTGTAACTATTGTACTATTTACGAATTAGTGGGATTAATTCTAATAAATCTAAAATTATTATATTATTACATGTATTTCTTATACAAAACATGTAATACATGTGTATTACAAGTTTTACACAGCATATTAATATTCCTTACCTCATCACCGTTTTCGTGTTGTTTTCCTTGTTTGTTTCGAACTCGGTGATGTGCTGTGGTTGTTACGAGATTATATCTAATGTGCAGGATGTATAGTAGTGCTAGTAAGCATGCATGTAAATATGTCGTCCCCTTGTATCGTTCGATGCAATGTTTATGTAATAAGACCAGGTGTTCCTGGTACAACTTCAGTGTCAGGGATATGAAACTTACAAATGACCAAGCCGTGAAATGTAATATTTTGTGGGACACGAATATTGTTTCTCGAATTGAAACCTAACACCTACGTCCATTATCGAAAACGAATCGATATAAAATTGCCGTGTCATTCTTAACAACGGTAATTATTTTATTTTTTTATTTCCAACAAAGTTATCCTAATCCTAAACAGTTCTACAAATTGTTCATCGCTTGTTTAATTATACAGCAAAAACCATTAATCATGCAACACAATACTTTGTCACGTAACAAAGGAACTTTTACAATGCGAAACGAAACGAACAATCCAATTAAACATTATTACCGTAACGTAATAACATTACAAATGGCTACGTAGCTGTCATTAGATAGAATAACGCACGATAATCCGAAACGCCTTTGAATAATCAACCGGGTGTATGCAATCATACGTATGAAGCGTTTATGTTCGATTAGGATAAATCACACTATAAATTAGAGCTTTGTAGGCTTACATCATCTATCAGACGTGCATCAATTGTGGTAAAGATGTGGCTACTGTACTGTAATTATTGTTAATTATTCCTAAACTGGAATAGTGATTCATGAACCATGACACGGATTAATACTGGTATGTGATGGCAATTAATAATAGTACGTTAATTAAATATATCAGAGTTTCTTGGATGATTACAACTATAGTGATATCTTCATTGTTTATAGAACATAACAGCTACGCGCGACTAAATATAGTGTACGCTAATAAATACAACTGATGATCTTCATATAGTTTCAATAGCTTCAAAGATATAGGATATTTATAATACATGACCTCGTCACTCCATCGCAGCCCTCAAGGGTGACAACGCATCTGCATTATGATTCCTTGTCAAGGATCTAAGTTGGAGTTTCTAACCAACAAGTGAACTGTGTGCTCGTATGTCACCCTAAAAATAATAACCTAAAATTATTATTTACATGCTACTCATACTCGTTAGAAAATATCGATTGAAATGCGATTTAACTATTCTGTATGCAAGACCAAAAAAAAATTTTTAATTACACTGGTGTGATAATACGTTTCATTTTAATTTATGGCAATGTATTACTGTAAAATATTATCAAAAAAAAGTCCCCAGGAGCTGTTATCGCCGGTTCATCTCACATGACTTACGAGCAAACCAAGGGCATCAGTGGTTTATTTTTCCGAATCGTTAGTAGTATTTTGTCAGTCTATAAGTAAATATAATGCATATATTTTCTCTCTCTTTTTCTCTGTCGTTTAACGACTGACTAGTTTGTTATAATCAGGGTGACAGATGAGCACATAGTTCATCTGATGATAACTGATGGCTGTAGCCAATATACTATTCTGCCACATACAATTACTCTGTGAAATTAGCTGTCACCAGGGGTATTTACGAACCATTACCACTAAGAGATCTTCAAGAAAAAAGCTTACACCTTTCTTAGAGGCCATAACGTAAACATACACCTGCAACTAAGACCTTAGTTTTGTTTCTATCGTATTTTTTATAAATATAATATATATATATATATATATATATATATATAATTATATATATTGCATTGTCACTCTAAGCCTGAAGACGGAGTACCCCGCTACACAGTTACTAGGTTTCCTTATACTAACTCGATATCGTACCAAAGGAAACAGCAGCGTTATGACGTTATTTCACGCTGGTATTCTTTAAGGGCGTGGGTCTTTGTCGGTGATGGCGGATAATTCATGCTGCAGTAAGGAGCAACGTGACTCTCTCACTGGGTATACACTTTGCAGTCTGACTTCTTCTTAATAAAATCTTCCTCTCTTTAATTTTCTTCTTTTTAATAAAATCAAACATATATTGTTTGATTTTTGATTGAAAAAATCCAATAATTATTTTTTATATAATTATTACTTTAATATTATATTTTCTACCTGTTTCGTTACAAGTTTTAGCATGACTTTACCTAAATTTGCTAAGCTAGTACGCAACACCATATGAGCTTGAATTTAATTCAAGCTCTAACTAATGCATATAAAAAATCATTTTTACTCGTAGCAATTTCGTTATTATTATACGAAAAGTCGTAATTTTAAAGGCTATTGATGGATTTGTTCATGTACTCTATTTGTCATTTCATTTCACTTGCATTGTTTCATGAAATATCATGACAAAAGTCTCCTATTCCAACCAGACTTTAGGGCTAGAAGTGAATATTCAATTGATTCGGAAAACAGGTCAGCAGAATACTTTTTATGATAAATTTATATAAGTTACTGTTGGACTATAACTCCAACCGATATTGAGTGGTGACGTTGCCTAGATTAAGAGAAGAGATTACCGTACTGCCTTAAGCTGTGCGTTTTCAGTCATTTCTTTGACTAATAATGCTACGGAAACATGTGAGGTAATTTTAAATAATTTCATTCATTCAATTAACAACAAACACCATTCTACACACACGTGTACGACACGTGTATATTTATTTTTTATTAATTATAAACGGCAGAGACAGAGCAGTCAACGAGCGGTCGAGATTAAAAATTGCCGTTTTATTTATAATTTATAATCGCAATAGACCGGGCGATCGCGCGTGTTCGGTGCGTTTTATAGCCACCAGAGGGCGCTAATGACGTCAAATAATTGGTGCTTTAAATGTAAATGATGACACACGCCGACCCCGAGCTTTATTAAATTTCGTCGCGGCGCCGCGGGCGACTGCGACAAGAATCGCGGACGCTCTATCGACGCAAGCTTTTGAAATCTCTCTAATACCGCGTTAAAAGCATTTATCAAAAAACTGCATACCCTTATTTATATTTATGTGTTTGATTTATTCCTCCAAACTAGAGTAATGTATGAGCTTATTATCGTTTAGTAATGGACCAACACTGAAGCTAACTTCTCGCAGCAGTATGAATGGCTCGACCAGGGACGGATCATGGCCGCAAACAATAGCAACGTAAACGTAAGTGTGTTGAGTATAGGTTACTGTGTTACGTATGGTGAGTATAGGGATATGGAGACGCTATTACAGGGGACAAATTACGAGACATTTCATGTCAGTCCTCAGGGGTGTAGTGCAGTCATTACTAACCATTATATGAACTTCATGATGAATAATCATCAACTGTCACTATAAGAAAAAACATATACATATTTAGCTAGCTCTAATCTATATATAATCTATACCTACGCAGCTAAAACCCGAAAAACGAGAATCCAATTTACTCTCAGGATTTGTACGTAAAATAATCCTTCATATTATGCTTTTATATTAAATATATATAACAAAATGTTTCTACAACATTTTAATGATTACGTAGTATTACATATATGTAAAAAGAAACTGTAATAACATTATTTTGCCCGCAAGTAATATTCAATTAAAAGTTGAAGCCATATTATATTACAATAAAATTAAGTGTAAAGCGTGAAGTTTTAACAGATAAATGATGATACTAATAATCTTTCACGTTGTTTAACCTAGTCGGGGGTGAACAGTGTTATACCCATTTCACTTCGAGATTATTAGTTCCAAACTTACAATCGGGATGGTGTATTTGCCATCTATCATTAATATATTTATTCATAGATTGAAGATATATGTACATATAGGGAAGCGGGAACTCTTTTAAATCATCACTAATTAAGATACTCATTAGTAGTATAAATATCAAATTAGAAAACAATTGCATGATTATTCATTAATTTTCATTGATTTAACCAGAAAAAATCGAAAAAAAAATTGTGAAATGGAGAAAATCGAGGAACTATGCAAGGAAAACCTCTTCAAACCATTTTAGAAGAGTTGTCCCTGGTTTACATGGACTCTTGTCGTGGTCAAACATGATTTACAAATGGCATGTCTCTAGAAGCAAGGCAAAGACACTATAGAACGAAAAGTGGCCATTAGAAAAGTGGATAAAATTAAAGTATTAGCATCGGATGATGCTCGTTTCAAACAGGTTATCGTAATGAACCCAAGTCTGGGTTAGCGCACACTACCACCACTACCTACACTGCCCCAATGAGTACGATGAAGTTGTCACTGGTAAACTCATGACCACAGTTTTTCTTATTTATTTAAAAGATTGTTTAAAAATAAAAATCCACCCGGAAAACATTACGATATATTTATTGATGTATACCAATTAATATTATTATAATTGAAAGGCTGGAAGATGCCTGTGAGTGGAAAAAGAAACAAGGAAAATTGAGCAAAACTTGCTGTTCGACAACATACCCGAGCAGAAGGTGCATTTTTCGATGACTGCTTTATATAACACTTAATATATACAAAGGATAATACAACAACATAAATTTGGGTTTTGGTAGGGTTACTACAACCCAAATTTAGCTCGATTATTATTTATTTCCAAACATGAAGAGCTGCGGGGAAAAAGTTTGCAAACGACGATGAGGTCAAGAGCTTGACTACTCATAATAACATCATTTGGCCATTTATTAACAATATCAAACTTCAATTTTGCTGGTAAATTTTTGTTTTTTATATTTATCCACTAATGTATTATTAATTGGTTTTATTATAAAAAATGTAAAATATTTTCTTATTGAATCGTAAATTATAGTATATGCATAGTACATATAATAATAATAGATAATAATTTGAATTCTTTTGGTTCCTTAAAATTACAATAAAATGTATTGAAGCCTTCTGAGAGTCTACATAAACTAACGATCTACTTCTTTGCAATGGCAGTCAAGTTTTCTCTGCCACCTAGACAGTTTTTAAGCTTTTTTTTGTTTCTTATTTATTTAGGACCGCAAACTGAAATACTTATACAAAATATTAAAACACACAATAAAAGACATTGATACTAGTGCATGTTCTTCTACGAGCGAACATAACTTATAATGTGCTTGCATCCTGCTCAATGCAAGTGACGGAATACACATTGAGGAGATAAGGCGAGCTGCAGTTTAAGAAGTAGCCCCACACTTGCGCAGATAGTATCGTGTGGTGCGACTGTCTTCGGACTTCAATCAAATATTGTTATTGAGATCGATAATCACTATATAAATCGGTTTACATATTATATTAAATAATATATCCATATATCATATCGTTATTCAAATTTAAATGTATTTTTATATTAATGAGTGGATTCAGTGAAAGATAATCAGTCGCTTTTGGACAGTGTTGCTTTCTCTATGTATTACATTTACTTAGTTCACTGAGTTTCTCATTATTATATTTAAAACGTTTTATTCAATTATTATAAGCACAATTAAAACAATCTATTACACGTGTCTGCTGCCTATTTTCATGAGACAAATCATTTTTATTTCGATACCAGAAGAAAATATTTAGAAAATAATTTTGTGTATTTTATAGTTTTTGACCTACATACCGTGAACTTGTTAAGTTGTAAGAGGATGTATTGCATTCACAAACTATCCGCCGAGCGAACATAGTATGGGGAGTCAGTAATCGTATTTTTAATATTATCCTACTGCTAAATAATAAATATTTTAATAAGAAAGAGGATCAATATTGTGTCCATGTATAATAATTTCGCAGCTGAATAAATGTACATCTGAGGTTATAATAACATAAAAGGCTTTTCATTTATTAATTTACCATTACATTAACAAAAACGGACACAAAAAAATCAAACCCCGGTTCTACCCCGGTCGAGCTGACCCATTCATTCTACAGCTAGAAGCAAACTGCAGTGTAGCTCTACCTCAAAGACAGAGCCACCTACATCCATCTACTTCCCGTAAACTTGAAGAGATCATCGCTCCATTTACGGGTGATCGTCACAAGTTAAGATTATTACTACTCAATTATTTTGAGCGTTAGTGTTTTTTTTTATTGTGGGTGACAAATGAGCACACCATTCAGCTGATGATATGTGATACCCACAGCCATGACAACCCCCACATCCACCCTCGATAAGATATCATAACGCAGATGTGTTTTCAACCTTAAAGAAATCCTCGTCACCCGTTTTACGTATCTCCGGAACCATTCATTCGAACTCGGACCAATGCAAAACAGTGGCGTTACGCTGCTAATTCACATTGATATTCTGTGTTCGTTCCCAGTCGAGCTGACCCATTCATACCGCTGCTATAAAAAACTGCAACGTGGCTCCATAGAAGTAGAACAGAAAAAGCCGATGATTCCCTGCATATGTATAAACAGAAATGGTGAACACATACGTTACAGTTTATTCAAATTAATTTAATTAACTATTACTGTGGTTCAGTATACAACTTCAAGATATGTCTATTATATCATTTGTCTATCATAGATGGGAAATATATTAAAGCCATTCCTAGTTTTACGTACAAAATTTAAAAGATAAAAGTAAAAAAAAAAGATTATACGAAGAGCAGTGTTCTGTTTCAATCAAATCTGTACGGTTAAGTGGTTGCTCAAAGAAGTATTTATTGCACTACGCGTTCACGTCAATACTTTAACCGGGAGACGTTAACTGAAAATTGATTAAACGCTACTGGGAAGAATTTTGATATTAGTTAGTTAAAAAGTTATTTCTATTAACACTTTTCACAATCCTGGATTATAAACGATTTTTGTCCGTGAACTTTACAATATATAATATACTGTTGGCTGATACGGTGAGAAAAGGTTTGTTTTTATTATATTTAAAATGATAAATAAGCACACAGTGCACCTGGTGGGAAGTTATTCCTGCGGCCTGTGACACCCAGATTAATCCTCGATACTAAATCATAATGTGGATTCGTTATCACCTCTGACAACTAAGATGGAATAAATCACCAGTAATAAGGGTCTCAGAATACCAAACTCACTGGTCAAAGCACAACTTTTCTACTTTACGCTGATATAGTGCGTAATGTAAACCGTTGACAAATTTAAATAACTACATTTGTTATTGAAATTCGTCAACAGTTTACATTTCAAAGTGTTTATTTTTTAAACTGCCGATAATCAACGTTCTCATAGAACACCAGTGTAAAATAGCATCATAACGCTGTTTTTTTTACATTGAGAGTAACAAACCATCACTTGATGGTAAGTGATTCCTGTGGCCCATGACATCTACATTCATGGTTGACAAGGAATCATGATGCAGATACGTTGTCACTTTTGAGGATTGAGATGGAATGCCTCGTCACCAGTTATAAAGGTTTCCGGATCCGTACAGAAACACATTAGCATTAACAAAAATTATGCTGTTATTTCACACTGGTATTCCACACTTGCGCGCCTACCTGGAGCAGCGACCTAGTAAGTTGCCACACGCAGAGGCGGCTATTGTATTTTTTTTTCTGTCGCATTAGGCTACCGACACGTACTCGCCCTAGCGTACCCAAGACGCTAGGTGATCTCGGAATAGGGTTATTACACCCCGCCGCAAGGGACAATAGAGTTTTTCCGTGGACGGGCCCTAAGCCCACAAGCCGTTACGCGATGGATGCCGCATCAATACAGGCATTCTTTTATGCGTCATGCCCAGAAGCGTGAACCTCATTCATGCGCTATCTAGACGTACCACGGGTCGCTTTCAGCTACAAACCGCAGTCCCCGGACCCCGTTGTCGTTCCCGAGTTAGGCGCGCCTTCTGCGCGCCCATCCATCTCCGCCTCTCCTTGACCGCGGGCGTCCTCCGACTCAGAATCGGAAGCGTCCGACTCGGACATGGAGGTCGAATCAAGTAGACCTGAAGAGGGCTTGAACCTCGTATCCAACAAGCGGAAACGCCCCGCTCAGCCAGCCGTTATAAACACGGCCACTTTCACCAGGCCAGGATCGGCCTCCCCGACCGCCACGCTGGCGAAGAAGGCAGCCCCTCAGGCGCGCCAAACCCAAGAGCCCCCCACGGAGCGCAAAGACAAGCCCCCTCCTCCAAACATATTTCAGGAGAAATCGAAATGGACTGACGTGTCCAAATAGTTCACGTCATCTAAAATCAGCTGCCCGAAGGCACAAAACACCCCACAGGGGATTAGAATGAACCTCTCCACCGTTGGAGACTTCCATGCGGCCACTAAATTAATGCGTGAAAAAAAAATTGGTTTCGACACCTACGCCCTCCCGGAGGAAAGCAAACTCCGTAGGTACTGGTGCACTATTCAAGATTAATTTATTACAAACGGTCCAAAACCGATTAACCAGAATCGCCACCGGAGCAGAACCGTATCAGCGTAATATCGATCTGCACAGTGACTTCCATTTCGTCACCATTCCGGAACATTTCCAATCACTCTCGCTGCGCTTCTGCGCAAAAGCGCTTTCGCACTCCAACCCGCTAGTGGTAAACGCCGCAACCTACGATCCGGTACCGAAGCCGGACACTAGAAACCGTCGACCCCGTCACATCCTCGACGACCCCATTTCATGCGGGAGCTGAGCTCCAGTGCGTCCTCAACGGACCCTGTACTTTCACACACCACCGACATTTCGTCGCATCGTCCTCGCCTTCAAGCACGACACAATCTTCGCGACACCACGTACAATCGATACACCCGCGTGTCAGGGCGGTTCTCACCGCCCACAGCTTCCAATTGACAAGAAAACAGGTGGCGTCCGTCAGAGGCTAGGTCTGCACACCAAAACCTCGGATGGTCATTAGTCATCACCATACATTCTTCACTCGGGAGAATCTCTCGATAGCTAGGGAACTGGCAACTTGGGTGGCACCATCAGATAGGTATGAGACCAGAGTAGAGCGAGACGCTCAGATTATGAGCTCTTTGAGTAGGTAAGAGAACCACAAATAGGGAACACGTAGCTCCAGCTCACGGACCCCTCAGTTCCGTGAGCCCTGTGTCCGATGAAGCTGTAAGAGCCGTATAGGCTAACATTATCAACATCAACAGAATCTAGACACTGGTATTCTTTGAGGGCGTGGTCCTTCCCCGGTTGAGCTGACTCATTCATTCTGCAGCTAGAAACACACTGCAGTGTAGCTATACCACTGTTATGGTGGTGAGGAGATCCTGAAAACCTTATGGTGAACATTCCACATTAGTCGTCAGGGGTGGAAACGCATCCGCATTATGATTCATTATCGATTAATGTGATGATATCGGATAATGGGTGTGATGGGCCGCAGAAATCACTTGTGCTTGTTTTTCATCCTCGATATGATATCGCCAACATATATTATTTTGAGTTCCCAGTTACTGGTTCGGAGACACACCCTCAGGGACGACTAGGCACGTGCATAATCTTTAATTGATGAAGTTGAGGGTAAGTGTTAATGCGCTGCAATCATCACTCACCATGCGGTGAACTGTGTGCTCGTGTTTGACATGACATTCTAACTTTGATGAAATAAGTAATAATACCAAAATTTATGACACTCCATATATATATATATATATATATATATATATATATATTTATATATACAAGGTAAAGTAGCAATAGGCCTGCCATATACGAGTAGCTCTTATAATCGATGGAATTGGCAACCTCACATATGCTATCGCAATACAGAGTGACTTCCCGTTAGATGGAATAACGACCAATGCAAGTCTGGGAGAAATCGATAGATTCCGGTTGCTCAGGATAGAGCTTCGTTGCAGTCTGTGGTGGAGTTCATGGGAGGTCATGGGGATGTACATCAGTGGACGGGTGATGGGCTGAGATGATGATAATGATTATGAGTACCATAATACCAACAAAATAATATTGAATGTAACAATGAAAAAAAAAAAATATTCGCTGCAATATAGGTCCAAAGATTCAAATTAATCAAGTTTTAAACGGTCGAGTGTTCTACCACGGCACTGTAAGAAACTCTTAATTCAAATTTTGTATTCAAATTTATTTAACTTAAAACGGTACCTTTAAATAAACACTTCAGAATGAAAGCTAAACAGAGGCACGCGTTCGCTTTAAACAAGTAATTAAGTCACTGACGGCAAATTAATTATTACAACTAACTTCTAAGATTTGAGCGCAGTTCAAATTAAATGCAAATTTCTTGTGGCACTTGCACGGGGTGGAACTTCACACAGCCATTCGGTTCCATTAAAACAATACGAATTTAAATCACATTCAAATTTTGCACTTCGATTAAAAGCCCGAAGAGTAACGCGTTCCTAAGTGTAAAGCAAACACTGCTACCAACTAACTTGTACCTATACCGGAAAGACCAGTTTAATTTGACCCAAGCGATACTTAACGGAACGCCCGCGCATATCTTTGACATTGGCGTGAGGGGTGAGAGCGTTGAGTTCCATTACAAAATGGCCACTTTCATGTGATCCCAATTACTGTGTGTAGAGAGCCAAGCCGCTTATGCAAATGACGATTTCCCGCGGACACATCTAATGGACCGTAAAGGTTGGGTGGGGTGGGGCCGATGCACTTTTAGCATTGAAGCCCCCAGTATATTTATCGCGTTCTAAATAAGAACACAGTAAAGCAACTGCAGTGGGCAGACGGTTTTACACTGCAAGGAATCCATGAATTTAATTTTACAAATAAAATATTATTTTATGTCATAGAATTAGTCGGAATTTTCCCAAAAAACATTTATTATCAAAAGCTTTTTTTTCGTTATAGTTGCAAAACAAAGCTCAGTTACTAAAATATAATATATATCAATATTAATTAAAGAAAACCCGATAATGCTGAAAAGCCTAAACTCGATACTTGCCATTTCATGTGAATTCGATTGGAATTAATGATTAAAGCTGATGATTTTAAAGACACAGTAGAGAAACTTCCAGCAAATATTGTCACACAATTTAAAAGAAAATATCAAATTGATGTATCCACTTTAATTACCATGGAGATAATCGCATCTTATTAACAACCTTCGACTGACTATAACAGTAGTTGTCGCGATCACAAACAAATTAGACGACGAAAAGAACACGTCCTAGCTAATAGATTACTTCCCGACGAACAGTTCGGGTTTAGGAATACGCACCCCTGCGTTTAACAGGTCTTCCGCTTAATGGAACACATTCTTGCAGGGCTAACCCTCAAAAACCCTATAGGGTTATTTTCGATGTCGCAATGGCATTCGACAAAGTCTGGCATAACGGTTTAATTTATAAACTTCACTCAATTAACATACCAGACAGGCTCGTGCACATCATTCGAGCCTTCATGTCGAATCGCACTTTCCAATACCGAGTCGACGGCACAAGCTCCTCTAGCCAGCCGCTCCTAGTGGGAGTCCCCCAGGGCTCCGTTCTCTCCCCCTCTTATTCTCACTTAACACAACTGATATTTCAAAAGATCCATTTCAGTCTCGCGCTTTTCGCGGACGATACCGCCCTATGTTATTCAAACTCACACGAGGGCCGTATCACTATTCGTCTCCAAGCCGCAGCTAACCGCCTCGCCGAGTGGTTTCGGTTATGGAGAATCGAAATTAACCCGGACAAAAGTGCAGCAGTCTTCTTCTGGAGATGCTCAGCCGATCCATTCTGCACAGCACCAGTACCTAGCCGGATACAGGGCTCACGGACCCCTCAGTTCCGTGATCCCTGTGTCCGATGAAGCTGTAAGAGCCCCATAGGCTAACAGCATCAACATCAACATAATCTAGACACAAACAAACTCATACGTTCACTCGTGGAATATGTAGCAAAATGGAAAATAAATGTAAAAAAGTTGTAATACGATCAATAATAGCTCGTGCTTCGATTTTTTCTCAATGTTATGAAGTCACTTCACAAACTTTTTTGGGATCTTCGTATCGTTGGGATGTTTGAATGTGTCTAATTTTTTATGTACTGACTCTTGATTTCAATGGCATAATTGGATAATGCCATCTTACTATAATTTATTAATCCAAAATGTTTTGTTTTCTTTTTATGCTAAGTATTGGTAGAGTAAATAACTACACTTGACTACATAGTGTACTCGTATGTTTAATCATAAGTGACAAACTTTTTATTTCTTCGGCAGTTAAAAAGAATGTGTGGAAATTGAGTGCAAATATTAATGAGACAATTTTGTATAACATCATGTTGTATTATTACGTGATAGGATTAAAGTTTGGAGCAGTTCGTAACATTAAAGCCTTAGGGCAGCCGTCGGCGCGTTAGTGAGGAAGACTTTGTAGGTTTAAAGATTTGAGAAATGTACAACATTACAGATCGGAAAACCGTCAGTGTTAAACCAACACCAATATGTTTGTGGTTATGATAAAACTTTTATTTTTCAATAAGGAAATTTTAGATACAGACTAATCTTCCAATCATTATAAATAATCTATTGTGATATAAAACAAATATGTATGTATGTAACTGCACTTTTTTATGAATTAAGAGTAACAAAATATCAGCAGCGGTATTTGCTGCATGATTCATAAAAAAATAGGTTTTTTCTCAATGAAGAGATCAACATGCATCAAGAAAACATAATCAATATGCCGATACATTGTTACCCAGCCTTCTAGTCAGTAAAAGGGCTGTTTGTTTTTAAAAAAACCCTCGAAGTTGAAGTAAGACATTTTAAGTTATTCAATGATCAGACGTAGTCATATAGTCTTTGTTGTACAGTGTTTGAAGGAGTTTTATATTTTCTGCGTAACATACAATTTCTAAAGAAAAATAAATTGACGTTCCAGCCATTGCGACAGCAATTATTTTAGCAATTCTCTAGTAGTCATATAATTTATTTTTTTAGCCACCAAGCACAACTATTGCTATAAATTTTTAAATCTTAATTCAATTGCCACCTCTTCCCGGGCAGGTAAGTGTATATTCAAGCAAATAATTCAATCGGCCGCCCTCGCTCTCGTGTCCGCTAGGTACATTGGCTCGACTCCCACAAATTGATCAATTTATAACTCTAGTCCAGACTTTTATTGGCGCTTATCCCGTTTAATTGGGCTGGAATGAAGTAAATCGGAAGCACGGTGTCTATTACACTAAATGATGTACCTTCTAGTGCATGTATGCAGAGGTTAGTGTTGTTTTTATTTAATTTCAATGTTTCTATTTTACCCATGTAACCTCATTCTTAGATGGAGTGTGAGTGAGCAAGCCTGCGGAAAGTCTAGGTCGATGGATGCAGGTAGCTCAGGATTGTACTCTGTTGCAGTGTGGGAGGCTTTTATTCAACAGTGGACTAGTGATGGGATTACCTTTATCGTCACCATTATCATACCAGCACATCATGCACGCTTTACCTTATTCCTTCATATAATATAAGTATTAAGAGTAAGTTTTAAGAATGAGACTGAAATACGAATATTTCATAATCTGTATGCTGACAGATATATTCAAAGGGATAAATATTAATATGTTGAAATATTAAATTGCCGGAACGTTCATTTATTATTAACTTATTGGTATTACATTATGGTTGGAAGTATGAGAAAGATGCGTAGTGGCACGCAGAATATATAATTTTTTTATATAGAATACGTGGCAAAACGAGCAAGCAGTTCACCTGATGGTAGGTGATAACTACCTCCCATGAGTATCCACAACACCAGACGCGTCGTAGTTGCTTTGCCGGCCTTTAAGAACTACACCTCGGTACACCTTGTACACAAGGTGTAGGATCTTTTCTTGAAGGTCACTAAGTTAGTATCGCAAGTATTCGAGCAAACACAAAGCCACTCGTCATCCCTTTCTCTAGCCAATGTACGGGTAATAAGATCAGGGGTAGGGTCAGATACAGTGTCTAGGACAAGGGGCTTATACCCAATACAGACCCGAAAAAAGACAATATGTAATACAGAAATATTGTTTTTGTCACCCAGGAGGGCTATTATAATATTGAATTGCGAGTGATAAACGAACTCACACTCTTCCTCCACTCCTGCAGTCCATGAGACCCACACGTTATCATTCCTTAGAATGTAGTGCCTCGTCACCAGTAATTCAGGTCTCTAGATGCCTATACCTACACCCCAGACGAATCATAGCAGTGTTATGATGCTATTTTACGCTGGTCTGTTCCCCCGTCTGTTCCAATGTACGTATTTTTTTTCAATTCGTAACATCTTCGTTATTACGTTATCAACTTATTCTTTTCTATGAATATATCATATTCTATAATCCTTTAGTTAGATGCAAGGTTGTCTTCTGTAGTTGCATTATTTGGCATTAGCCTAAGATGAATCTGTTCGTGGTTAGGTTCCTGCATGTTAGGTAGTAGGTACACCGAGCATGTAGGAAATCAACCTCAACTAGATATTCAACATTGGTATGGAACGTCGTTCTATTTTTTTATATCTTAGTAGTCACTTCGCCTCTCAGTGACAAATCTCTTCTTACTGGTCTAATATACTGAAGATCAGCCAGTGTAACTTTCATAATCTTATCCTATAATAAATGTAAAATTTTAATATTGTTAATAATTATATTACAATAGTTTAAAAAAATTAATCTAACGGGGTGTTGTGTTGATCAAACATATTGGACAAATATTTGCAATATTTTTATTGATTTTCAACAATCTGTCCTTGACTTCAATTATATTATATATTTATTTTATATATATATATAAATTATTATATTCAATAACTATTATAGTCATTCTCTATAATTCTGGTTATTACTTGACCAAGCAACGAATAAACCGTATTCTAAACTTTATAAGATGAAGATTCATGCAAATTAGAAAAAATACTAACAGCTTTTAGTGTTTACGTAATTGTTATTTATTACCCTATGGTAATCAATGATTAAAAATTAACTAAAATAAATATTTACGGACTAAAAATTCGATATAGCCACTTTAGTCTGTCTTATATTATATACTTATATATTTAACGAAAATAGCATATGATTTCATTACAATAATTTATCGACATAATCCAGCAATCAAGCATTTAATATATGTAACATTCCTGAACATGCAACCTCGCTCACGAACTGCCACGTAGAATAAAGAATATAATAAATCATGTGAATTTAGAGCAGTGGTAGCGCGCTTTGAATATCTCACACTATACTCAAACCGAGTTCGATCCCCGGTGCCGTCAACAATGAAAATGTCAATTTTGACTTTATATTTTAGGTGCTGCTTTGAAATGCCGCTGTTCGACGAATAGAAACATTGTGAGAAAATCCGTATGTCATAGAGATATGAAATAAAAAATATATATCTTGACAAACACACACACAGTCATAAACACACCCAGACCCGAATATACATTTTAACTTAAAACTAGCCCAATATCGATACTATCGTATGGCGAACTTTTCTTCTATTTCGTTTACAAACCAATTTTTTTATTTTTTTATTTCCCCACACACGCTCTGGTTTAACTTTTTTAATTTGGCTTCCTCATTCGCCTTGCATGACCACACTCCGCAAAGGCTTGTAAAATAAAACGTGGCATGCAAACAAACGAAACTATAAGGGAGTTTATGACTGAAAAAATTATGGTATTAGCCGTAATTATTTTCCTAAAGTGAATGACGGGCTTGTGTAAGTTTCAGTCGTTGAACATGATTATGAGCAGTTACTCATTTTATATGTTGCGAAACAGTGTTAGGGGGTTGTAGTTTTTTCTAACTGGACCGGGGAAGGACCACGCCCTTACATAATACCAGCGTGAAATAGAAGTATAACACTACTGTTTTGGATGGAGAGCTTAGGGATTCGCAGGATCCTAATAGGTTAGGGGTGACAACAAACATACCTAAATCTTGAATCTTTGTTGAGGATCGATGTAGATGTTATGGGCCGCAGTTAGCACTTACCGTCGGCATAGTTGTTTGCTCGAATGTAACCCGTAATATTACAAAAAAAAAAATTTATTCTCAGGATGAGCTTTCGTCTTAGCTCATTATACACAGCATTCTTGTGCGAATTGTGCAAATCATGTTTTGTCTGTAGATTATATGCAGTTATCTTCCATTAAATTAGATGACATTAGCTTATTTGGAGAGAAAACTCAATTCTCATAAATAAAATTGAAAAACAATTTGAGAATTATATTATTATGTAATGGACTATGCTTAGATTTCTTTTATAATAAGATATTCCCCACAAATAGCCCCTTATTCCTAATTCCATTTCCTATTCCCATATCCTATCTACAATTACGTATGAAGAGAAAGATATTTTTAAAAAGAGAATGGAACCAAGAAAAAGAAATAAATTTATTGATCTCATTATCTGCTGCAAGATATTGTTAAAAGTGGAATATTGCCATAATCAAATTCCGTATAAATGAAACGTTTAATTAAAATGTTGTATTTTAAAAAAAAAATCTTTTAAATTCTTCCAGTACGCGGATAGAGTTCGATAATCAAAAAGCTTGTGATGTTTCTTTCTATAATACAATAATCTTAAAACAGAACTCATTGATACCGATCTAGATCTATAGTCCCAGTCTTACATTTCACTGATATTAATAGTAAAAGTTGATACTAAACGCAATTATCAAGAATATATCATGTACAATGACTTCTATAGAAAATTCAATCTAAATCAATGTTTTCACATGCAGACTTTTCTTGAAATAAATAAATTCGAGCCCCGATCACGCTCGGGAAATCTAACATCTATAAACTCCCTTACGTTTTGTTTCCATTCACTAACCAACGGAGTGCTTACAGTTTTAAATTGACTGCATGGCTTTAGTTAGTTTTGTTTAATCGAGACACGGGCTAAAAGAATTGAGTGAAGCTAAAAGAACGTGAGCATAACCTCACGGGTACTTATTGCTGACGTCATTGAACGTCATTTTAAATTTTATGAAATTAAGATTTGATATACTTGTATGAACACACAGTTTACTTTATAGTCAATAATTCCTAAGGATACTCACTTTCATCTTCAACAATGAATTACATGCTTACAATGCAGATGTATTGTAACCGTTGTTGACCCCAATGGAATGTCACTCTTCTCTTGAGATATCTATATAGTACTCGAACATACGTACTATATTCTTGCTTGTTACAATATTTTCTCCGTAATATTAAAATACTATGTTAATTAGGAGTCTACAAGAAAGTAAAGAGTAAAGTTATGGAACAACATAGTTCGTCAACATAAGTCTAAACAATCGTTATTTACAAAGATTTCCATTATAATTTACCGTTCCCTCGTAAAAACGATTCGCCATTTAAATGTGTATTTAATTCAGGTCAAGGGAATTCTAATTATTAATTCGGATCGCAAGCCATTACAAGTTAAAGTTTAGGGACTAATTGGAGCGTTTACAAGGAATCGATAAAAATGAAACCAAAATGTGAAATATAGAGTTCATTCGAAAAGAAAGATGTATCAGTTGCAAAATTCGATTAATTTAAATACTCGTGAGCATACGCATTTGCATCAATACACACTCATAAATAAACACCCCTTTCTAATATTTTTACATATTAAATAAAATTAAATTACAATAAATGTTTTTATTTCAAATTTCCATAAAAAAATAGTAATTAGAATATATGATAGAAGACAAAATACAAGCTTTTTTCATCTTTCTTATATTGAATTCTTCAGTCAATTATGACACGTGATTTCATTATTTTATTGTTATTATTAGTTTTTGATACTTGTTATTTATTGACACTCTAGAATCAGTATGTGTCAGTGCTATATTTAAGGTTTAATACAACATTGACTTACCCTATTTCATGTAAATAATTACACTAAATGGAACATTTTATAAAATATTTTCGAGTTCTTCGGCGATGGACATCCAGCGTTTTAAATTCTACAGCAATTTCGCAATCACTTTGTTAAATTGCTTGTGGCGAAGTGAACTCGGGCTGCCACCAACCAATAGAAACTTAATGTTCTATATATTTTAAAGTAAGATTTTCACGGCACCTTTAATAATACTATGTAAACATTTCAAATAAATTCGTGCAAAACTTTTACGGCTTTAGAAAGCTTTAGGTAGTATTTTTACAAAGGTTTTTTGGAGCTATTAGGTTGGCGTTATTACCAAAAGCTCGCTACCGTAACGGAACCTCCCTACACCTGCCTCACCATACGAAACTCATTTTTATGTGAAATCGGATGAGGACTTTGCTTTTGCTGTGCAATGCCGTTTCAAACCTTGATGCTGTCACCAATGATTGCAATATAAAATATTCCTAAAAATATCCTTCTGGTTGATTTTAACAACACTTCGACACATTTCGAAGCAGTTGCGTTAACACAATGGCACTCGCTAATTGTCCACTTCCCTAGTCTAATGTAAAGTTTATGTAATAAGATCTGTGGAAGATTCAGACAGTGGTGGAGACACGGGAAATCTATACAACACAACCAGACCCGAAAATCAACAACATGTCATACGTAAATATTGTTTTTGGTTGGGAATTGAACTTGAAGTTGCAGCAGCCGTTTCAGCGTGGCCGGTGAAAAGAGATAAACCGTGGTTGAAGATGATTTCATCATGATGATGAATTCAATATAATTATATCCAAATTGTAAATTAAAACACGTTTCCATAACAATAAAAAATAATAACTATATAATCGTAATCGATGAAATAAATAATAAAAATTTGTTGCCGACGCAGCCCATTATATACAAACAATTAGTGGAAATAGTATTGAGCTCTAACGCATTCGAATCTAGTAAATTATGCATATGGAAACATACGTAATCGGCCATACCCTCTACCCTCCTAACGTGATTTGAGCACTGATCAATAGTAATGACTATTGAAATTACATTTTGTTGTAGTCACTAATCCCTCAAATGACGAGGTCGTCTACCCAATTACCCTTATTTACTAAATAACGCTATGATATATTTTGTCTCTAGTAATACAACTTATGTGGTGATTTGATACTATTAGTAACCAAATTAAACTAATACCATGAAAATCGTTTGTCTGCTCTAGTAAATTTTGTACTCTAATCTTTTACTAAACATTACTATTGTTTTAATTAATAAGAAGACCTTTATTACTGGTGACGAGGCATTCCATGTCAGTCATAAAGGGTGACAGCATTATGATTCCTTGTCACGGATGAATGTAGATGTCATGGGCCGCAGGAATCACTTACCATCAGGTGAACTGTATGCTCGCTTGTTACTCTTAATGAAATAAAAAAATAAGTAACAAAATATTAAAATAAGTAACAAATGGTCTATTACGAATATCACGGCTTATTAAACAAATTCAAAATGCTGCTACGGTTACTACTTTTGTTTTAATAGTTGTAGTTAAATTTTATTTGACGGTGACATACGAATAAATAGTTTACGTGATGGTGTGATTCCTATGGCCCATGTTACCCAAATTCATCCTAGAAAAGGAATCAATAAAGCACATGAGTTATCACTCCAGAAGACTAAGATACAATGCTATCTCAGCAGCAATAAGGATCTTTGGTTGCCTATACTCTTCAGATAAACTATAACAGCGTTATGCTGGTATTGTGAGGGCGTGGTCCTTCTACGGTCAAACCGACCCATTCATGCCGCATCTAGTATAAAACAGTGCAGTGTAGAATACAAGGCCAAACCCCAAAATCTTGAAACACGCTTAAGTTTAACTTGACAGTGATTCCTTTAAAAGCATATATTTTGCACAGTAACGTAAAAATCGTTCAGAAATTGTAGACCCCAAAAAGTCAAACACAACAATCTTATATCTGTATAAAATTTTAAGTATTAAGACCGTATCTACAAAGCTTTCAAATGACACATGTCTACTTTCTCATAAAGTTCGAATATTTAATACAATAAGTCGCCAGAAACTGTAGTTTCGTGGGAAATAGGAAAGCTGGTCTATTAAACTGTGTTGGAAAGGAGCAACTTGGGCTGCATTTTCAATACTGACGTCCCTCTGTAATTACAGTGGCAGTGGACTTTCTAATATGTAAATACTGTTAAAGTCGGCATGTACAAAATGTTAATTACAGGATTTATTAAAATTGGTATTTTTTAATTATACCTTTTATGTTAAAATGGAGTTATATTTTCACACAATACGAGAGTTAAATAACAGCTGTAATAACAATAATAGCTCAGTGTCTAAGCTCTCGCTTTTAATTCACGGTACCTGAGGAAACTGAGTTCGATCCCCGGAGTTGGAAAAAAACCTTTCTCCCTATCTTGAAAGTAAGTCAACTTATATATTTATAGTCAGTTACAACGAAAAAGTTTAAACTTAGTGCAAATGTATTTTATGAAACAAACCGGAAAACGTATGACAAAGTATTCGATTTGATATAGTGGAAGAATAATATCATGAGCTCCCAAGAGTTACGTACTATCCGCTCATTGAGCATTTCAAATCACCAAATACAAATACACTTTATATTTAATATTAGATATTAAAATTAGAAAAAAACTTAACATTTATTGGAGTAAAGGGCCTTCCCCTCTTGAAAGTCATCGAATAGCACACATTGTATTGTGATGGTAAGTGGTCAATATAACAAGTAGACGTCCACGTCGCGTCACTGATGCGACCTTACCTGGACTTAGGTTCACCAGATCTAATAAAAATCTTAAATTTTTTAATATTAGTAGTGACAATCAAGTAGCTTTTCATCTAGCAATGATATCTGTATCCAATCTGAACGAAAATTAACGTATGTACATACCTACATGCGGTGTCAACACAGAAGACTGAGATGGTATACCAGTTTACGTGTAATTAGGATACCGGATCCCTGTACTTAACACACGAAACACAGCAGCGACATGCTGTTATATTACGCTGATATATTATGAGGATGTGGCATTTCGGTCGAGCAGAGACCTATTCATGTTAGAAACAAGCTGGAGCGTGGATTCACTACTGTCAAAAGTTATGTATACACGTATTGAATTGTGGGTCGTTCAAGGTATGCTTTATATCAAAATGGGTAAAGCAGTGACAAATGCCGTTAGTTTACACTGTCTTTGGTTGTGATCTGAAATTGGGAACCCCGGGGGAATATGCGAAGCCAGCCGTCGAAATGCTTGGATATTTAATACTAATTTCCATAATTCAAATCTGAGTAAGGGTTGTCGTGGTAGGCACTTAGGTCTATAAGATTAGTTGATGCCAATTAGGTTTAGAGAGTCAGAAGGTGAAGTTTTTTAGCTAAAAGTGGCAGGTTATCAGTGCAGCGTGAACTGAAATACGAAAACAATCAGATTCCGTTACTATGTGGGAAGGTAAATGGGTAACATATTTCGTATTAGATAGAAAAATGATACTGTCTAGATTACATTGTTATTTACAAACACAAATTAGTAAAAAAATATAGCACAAATAACAAAATTATCCCTTTATTTTTATCTTTTACTGTTTTACTTCACGTCATAAATATATAAAACAGTAAAAATTTTTCGCTAAATTGAGTTACTTGAATAATTTGTGTTAATGAAAGAAAATTTTGAAAACAAAATAAAATTTTAATTGAGGGAAATGTAAGGTTTCAAAAATTAGGAAAAGAAAACGTTCATTTACTTTAGCAGATTAAAATTCAATCAAAGTACAAAGAGGTACGCCGAATTTTCTACAGTCCCCTCCCCTTCCGCCTTTGTGCCTACGAAGGATCGGGAGAAGATAAGGCTCAGACTACATTGACTTGATATGATTGTATTTGGCGATCTACACTTCTACTTGTTAGTAATAATAAATATAAAAAGAAAAAAGTAGTAAGAGGTAAAACAGCAGAGAGGGAGAAAGAAGAAAGGGGAGAACAAAAATGAGTAAGTAAAGTATATAGCATGGGTCCTCTTTTTCTCTCTAGATAAGTACCTTTTTCCATCCTTTTAGTGTCGAAAACCGTTTCATTAAACGTTACATATAAAAACATTGTACGCAAGTGTGACCTCGAAATTTTACTCTCATCGCGCCAATAGAATTATCAGTTAAAAAAATCACAAATTTATTTAAAAGGATAAATAAAAAATAACATTAGCGTCATATGCTTTAAAGGAAAATGTTTATATAAACAACACTGAATAAATTTGACGACTTCAAAATTAAAACTCTGTAGTAACTGATCGTTTGAAGTCCTTTCAGTTGAATGCCCTTCATTCTTTCAAAATGTTTATTATACTGACAGTTATATGGATGGACGGATGTATCGTAGAACCGTACAACGATAAAATTATATGAAGAAATAGCTCTTAACGCTTCCATAAAACTATCAAAATAGGTCGCTAACCATAATTTGGTACCAGCGAATGAGAACATTCTAAAGTACAAATTAAAAGTAATAAATAGAAGAGGATTTTGGAAGCTACTAGGTTACTAGTTAATATTTAATAAAAGTAACAGGTTGTGTATATATCAATGTTGGACGGATATCTCTTTAAAGAATGTGCTATATCAAAATTTTGACTTATAAGGTGTAAATATTTTTTATTTTTTTGTATATTTTTGTATATATTTAAAAGTGCCGGATAAGGACCTGTCCATATTTTTAATTCACTTTATCTGTATTAATTATGAAATGTTTTTTAATTCAAACTTTATTATGTAATCACGACAATAACATTTGTAATGATATCAGAGAAAAAATAAAGTAACTGCTTGCGTAATCTTAGAAACAGGAGTTGCCGTTCCTTTCTTTAATCCTATGTAAAATTAGGAAACAGATGTCACTTAATTGTATGTCTAAATATTCGTTGTAGCATTATTGTTTATCTAAATATGGAATACGAACGAATTCGAAGCTAGGACCTACTACACAGTAATACCTATGGTATAGTTTTTAAGATCTATCACAAGTAATCAAAATGTAAAGCTTACAGTAAATTATTAATTGGCAGTTTTAAATTAAATATTTTTAAATTTATTGATCCAAATAACATAAACCTATTAGCACGTACAAAACATAGAATAACGGATTGAAATATTTTTTACGGTACTGGACCACTGTTGGAACACTGTTATTGTATAAACAAAATATAAGTTTCTGCGTGTAAAAGTACGGTAAAAACGAGACAGTTAACAATACCTTCTCTTTGGCAACCAATTTCTTTACGCCACAAAGGCGTGAATAGTGGTAAGTTGGCTCGATTAAAGGTCGTACACATAAGAAAAATACGCCCGCTTCGTGTTAACTACTCTGTCCTCTATCTAACAGCCTATTTTATTATTCTACGACACTCGTGTCCTGCCCCGCGACCGCTGTGTGGCCGCTTTGAGCAAGGGTTGTCCTTCAGATTACTACTCGATTTTGTTTTGTTTCTACGTTACCATTTCAGCGTGACATTAAATCGAAGTTATTTTAATGGATTGAAAGCGTGACGAACGAGCACACAGTTCAACTGAGTGTAAGTTATTCTTAATTGACCTTAACACATCTATTCCAGATGATTTGAACAGTGTCGCGAAGACATCTTTTTTGATGGCTGTATAAGCCGATCAGAGAGCGGCATCCCGTAACGCAGGACTGACGGGGAAAGGTAGTAGCAAGTGGGTTTATGTTGTTAATATTATGGTGTCTCCTGTTTCTTCTGTCAGCCAGTATACCGAACCAGTTTTCATCACCTATTATTATATATATTATTATTTCTACGGCCTACAATTCCCACATTTATTCACGAATGCGTGTATATAAAAAGCATTCGTTGTCACCCCCAAGGATTAAGCTGTAATGCCTCGTGGTTAGTAGGGTATAAGGTTTCTGGGTTGTTTTATTCTATATATAGTACTAAGCCATTAAAGGATAATGCTTGATCAAGCGTTAGTCTACTAGGTAACGTGTTATTTGAAATCTTATTTTTCTTTTGCATTAAACATCTTATTGAAAGTCTTTTGAAAGTACAACATATTTTAAAGGTAAATCATATTAAGCAGTTGCCTAATAGTTATTATATGTATACAATATTGATCCCGCTGAATATGGGGATAGATCCTCTATAGAAAGGGTATCAGATTATAATTCTCCGTGCGGTACCATCGCGGACTATAATCGGAAAAACGCAAGCGCTTGAGTTACCCACGGATCTTTTGTAGCTAATATACAAAACCGTATCTTCCGGATTTACCTTTGCCATAGTAAAGTAAACCCTGAAGCCGAATTTACGTAATTCTAGTAAGTAGAAAATTAACGGAGGGGGCTCAGTAGTGGACAAACGATATGCTGACATATACCCTGCCGGCCAAAAGTTTAAGACTGCACATAAACAACATAATTATCCATAAATTGTAATAAAATCCCATAGGATAAATAAAAGAAATGCACATCTGCAAATTCTATTGTTAGTATCGAATATTTAAAGTAGTCATTCTTTTGTTTACTTTCAAGTTATTGGAAAATGAAAAAAATTGAAATAGTATATCACAAGACATCATTAACAAATTGATTGCTCGTATGCCGAGACTTGTGTAAAAAGTCATAAATGTAAAGGGGGATTTTTTGATGAAAAATCAGTTTAGCTAACTATAGCCTTTTTTTGCATGGACTGTTAATATTTCTTTTTTAAAGTATATTGTTTGTCAATCAATGTTCTATTAGATGATTAAACAGGTTAATTAAACATTTAATATTTTATTGGAGTTTGACTTTATTTTCCTACTTTAATTAAGGCGGTCTCAAACTTTTGGCTAGTCCTGCATTTAATTTTTTTTTGTTTTTATTTGTGAATACACTTTGTTTCTTTTTTCCGATAACATGGCCATTCCAGCAGGCCTGCTGGAAGAGATGTTTATTGTAAAAATAAGCTGCACCATGGTAAGACCTTTTCTTATCTTCGTTCGCTGATATAAATGCTTTGTGTACATAAAGTTATATATTTAAATATTTTTGGAGAGTTTAAGTCAAGAAATATACCTTTCTATCAAATATATTTTATATATTATATCACTCTTATAATTTGACACTGGAGCTATGTAACATTTACGCAACGTGATGACCGCCATACTATAGTATAAAGGCAGCGCATCTGGTGTTGCGGATGCCCATGGGCGGAGCTGCTTGCCCGATTGATATCTATTCTATAAAAAATATAAGTATTTTCTTTTAAACCCAAATCTGTCTTAGGTCCAGTAACAATTTTACGAGATTTAATATTATATTGTTTACGACACAAAATACATGAATATCAAAATTCGTTGTTTTATTTTTTTATTTTCATTAGTACAGGTACAGAAGACATGGCCTAATCGTAACATAAAAATAATAAGTGCGACGTATTCCCGTGCACGCAATGATTTTAATATTGAGAAATATAAATTCCCAAATAATTTGATCATATAGGCCTCAAGTATTTATAATTTCCCTACGAAAATAAACTTAAATACCACGTAAATTAATTAAACTTCACTTAATTAATAACGAAAAATTTCAATTTGTTACACCCTCGTGTTGATTTGCCGCTAAATTTATTGAAGCTGTCAACTCTATTCAAATCCGTTATTAAAATTGTTGACTAGTAATTTCCACAATAAATAGGGATAAGCTAATAATATTAATATAAAATTAAACAAAAAATAATATGAATATAAAATAAAATTAATATCCAACATTAAATAGGTATATCATCACAGTCCATTATTAGACCAACGGACTGTCACGACGCAAAATTTGAACTGCATACAACGACTTCCCCCAAACTGTGTTAAAATTTTATCTCCCTCTATTTAGTGGATTTACACTACGTTTACTACGTACACCAATACGAGTTTATAAAAAATCTGATTTCGGTGTGGTAAAGAAGTTTACAGTTCACTTGATGGTAAGTGATCACTGCGGCCCATAAAATGCACATCAAGTATGAATGACAACAAAGATGTAGGGCGCCCCTGAATACTGAGACGAAATTCTAGTTATCTGCAATTGGGTTTCGGGATCCCATATACTCACCATACAAGACGCAGGAGCGTTATAATACGATTTCTTGCTGATATTCTTTGAGTGCATATTCCTTAGCCTGTCGAACTGAACCATTTTGTCCCAAGTTATAACATAATATAAACAATTGGATAAAAAAAATATACCTCTTATTAAATACACGACGTTCTGTTGAGTTTTCATCGAATCCAATAACTCGACTACTTTTATCATAGATAAATCATACTGGACTGCTAAATATATACACAGTAACTCACGACAATATCTTATATTTATCTCATACTAGAGATCAGTTTAATAACGCTGCCAGAACTACAATATGCTTTAAACAGAATAGAACGGCTGCTGTAATAACCTAGACGTGTTGAGTGGATGTTCAGCTTGGGTTATTTTGAGTGGCAGTTTCATGCAAGATTTGTGCGTGATGCATAGACAGTGAAAGTAAATTATGTGGAACGCGCGTGACGCACAACGCATGTCCTACTATTTGCACACGTGCTCAAGAATGAGATTTTATGACAGTAATTATTACATCACTTTAGAGATGGAAATTTTCTCTTTTTTGCATAGTTTTGAAAAAACAGATCGAGAAAATATCGTTGTATAGAATTAGCGAAATATTTTTTCAGGAATGTACTCTTTGCGTATAATGAATCGATATAATGTAATAATAAAAAGTAACACAATAAACTGTAGACTATCAACGCCGTCCGAACATAACATCTGTGTTAAACATTTTAATAATTATTTACCGATAGTAAAATTTTATTCACGATGCATTTTTTTCTTCCTTGACGGAGACAGACTGAAACCGTTATCTAATCTATAATGCCTTCGGGTATCTGAAGGTATCTGGAAGCACTGTCAAAAAATATTGTAAAATGGAAAAATAATTGTAAATAAAATAAAATATAAATAAAAATAAGTTTTTTTTCTAAAATCCCTGTTCCAGTGCCGTATTGCTAGCCCAGGCGCAGCGCATTGCTTTTTGCCTGGCAAGGAACTCTCATCTGTGTGATCCACACATTCATTATAATTATTTCAAATAATTTTATTAATTTGATATAGATATTTGAATACAAGTTTAGAAATTTGAATAATAAAACCGACCATTTCAAGCATTTTTTTTTGATACATTTTTTTTCTTTCATGCTTTATTGAAATTTAAAATTCATTTCTGAAGTTTTGCCAACGAAAAAGTTCGTTTACGTTCTAGATTTTACAAAACTGTTTTTTATTTAACGTGTATGGACGTCAGCGTTTGTGTAGAATAACTTGACCCGTAAAACACACTACAAAGGTATGCAATTTAGTAGCAGTTTTGAATAGGAAAATTTCAATAACGAATGTCCTACTATTTTCAGTTGAATAAAAGTTCTTAAATTGTTTCGCATTTTAATTCTTTCGATGCGTGGATATCTAAATTGTGAAATACAACATTTAACAGTAATATCCACGCGGCATCTAGAAACTACCTACACCATTTAGTTTAGCGGATGTTCTTTGTCACCATCAAGTAAATTGACAGTGGTAGAGCTACACTGCAGTTTGTTTCTAGCTGTAAAAATAAATGGGTAAGCTCGACCATGCCCTCACAGAATATCAACCTAAAATAGCATCATAATGCTGCTTTGTTCCATCTGGTGACCGGAGACCTTTATTACTTGTGACGAGGCATTCCATCTCAGTCCTCAAGGGTAACAACGCATCTGCATTATGATTCCTTGTCAAGGATGAATGTAGATGTCATCGGCCGCAGGAATCACTTGCCATCGGGTGAACTGTGTGCTCGTTTGTTACTCTCAATGTTAAAAAAAACCATTAAATCGTTTGTGCTAAAACTATAAAATACTTCAACAAAGATTCGATATGCACAGGCCACAATTCCTCAGTGCAAAAAAACTGAGATGGAATGTCTCGTTATCTATAAGTGGGTTTCCGGTTCTCCAGTCTCACCATACCATACATGGCAGGGTCTGTTACTATTTCACGTTGGTAATCTGTGGAAGAATGGTCCTTTTCCTAGATACTTACTACCTAAGTACGTCTTAATTTATTATTGTGTATCAAATCGAAATGCTTCTAACATTACAGATGTATTTATTATATAATTCCATATTAGTTTGTTCTCTGTTTGTTGCGTACAAAATTTAATTAATTTACTTATTTAGGAGAGACATATCTCATATTTGCAAAGAGAAATGTGTTTGATACTTACCGTTACATTTCATCCGGATGTATAAAGCCCCTTAAATACAAATATTTCCAAATAAACGTATAAGAAGTGAAGCGATTTCAACCCATCTGTCATTCTCCCACGGCGCTTTGACAATAACTTTTTTAAGGAATAAAGAGTTTTTAGGGCTGCGTACGTAAGTTTGTCAACTTGCAAATTCCCTAGACAACAATTTTACTATTCAACCGTACGTTAGTCCATGAAATCGTAAATAAACGTATATTGTTATGTGTATGTTAAGGAGCTTCAAATTTATCAAAAACGTATCAAAATATACTCGCTCTATGTTAATAATCATTAATATATTTAAGTTAGTTACGATTTTTAGTCAACTTCATTTTTTTTGTTGAATTATTTTATATTTTATTTCATTTAAATCTCTTAGATTTTCCACGTTATAAAAAAAAATTCTATATTAATCAACGTTTTCTAGCGATTGCCACTTCATAAAGCATACCATCCCGCAGTTTATGATGTACATAAATTATTTTCAAATCAATTTAATATCTTTACTAACCATAATCTAACGGCGTTCACAGTAAAAAAAACACCATTTCTGTTCACAACCAAAAATAAAAATCTTGAAATTCATTAGTTGAGTATTAATAAAAATTTCAACACAATACATGATTTTTATCAGTCACCCATCATAAGTGTTAATAAAGGTGTGAACGAATGACTATGCGAACACGCCAATTGAAATAATTGTATCAACAATTCGGATGTGGGTGATGTATGTTAACGCGCGAATTTTACCTGTACCCCCAGCCCAAAAACATGATACATGTTAAAAAAAGTTCTACATATTTGTGTTATCAGAGATATCGTTTTCGTATGAATTGAACGAAATGAGCGAGAAAAACGTCCTTCAACGATTAACGTTTCCAATATTAACTAATAGTGGCACTTTTCAGCTAGTTTCTATATGCAACATGAATGGATCAATTCGATTGTTGAAGCAGCACGTCCTCGCAGTGTCAAATAGCACACCCTGACACGATTCTGGTTTCATATGATGATTGTAGATGCCCCGGGACCTGTAATTAGTACAGGTAACGAGGCCTTACATTTTAACCCAAAAGGGTGACAACGCATGTGTATCTTGAACCCCTTTAATGCTGTTTCTTAGTTGAAAGACGCTAGAGATTATGATCCGCGGTCACCACTTACTATCGGTGACGTGTATGTATGTTCGTTGCTCGCTCTCCGTATGATAAAAAATGCAACAGTTTTCTTAAAAGTGTCATTTGCGGTAATTTTTTGTTATAAGTCTTTTAAAAACGTGTTTTGTTTTAATTGTTCTACTGAACTGTTTAGAGGAGTATAAAATACTATCTTAATAAATTCATTAATAATTTAAATATATTCTCAACGTTACCAACATCACTTCAGGCAAGCCATTTCGAATTTTCAACAGCCATAGGTGTCTGTGTTAAAATACAACTTCACAAACGAACAAAGCGTTCGACCAATATGTCCCTAGACTCCATTACAGGTAAATTATATCACAACGCAATATAACAAAGTGCGCTGCGACCACTGTACCCGTCGGGACGCGGTCTCTCATTAAAGAACAATTAATGAGGGGCGGAACAAAAAACCGCACGAGCCACGCCGCCCGCGATGCCCTAATGAATGTAGTCATGCGTTTTATTAAAACGACCACGTGTACACTGGGTGTTATGATTTTTAAAACAACAACCGTAGCACTCAACAAATAAAGGCGAAAACTGAAGTTTCGCTCTTCGCTGACTTATATTAGGACGGAGATGGCGTCTTGCCCATTCACAATTCTCTTATGAACGCGGACGCTGTGTTTTTATTAAGATGCGTTTAGACGGAGGGATTGTTTTTTTTTTTAAGTCGTGTTAAATGGCATAATTAAAATGATATACTGGAGGAAGTGTCAGTATAAAATATGCTTATGACTGAAATAGTCTTGGATTAGTATTTAAATAATGGTTTTGATCGACTTTTCATTATTGTTTTTAGTATGGAAAGTGCTATAAATATTATTTTTATATTAGTATATAGTCTTGAGAACTACTCAAGACAATATATTTGTATAGGGTATATATTTTCTATTATATTTTATTATTTTTATTTTATTTCTATTTTTATTTTCTTGTAATATTTTTTTATATGTTATTTAATTAAATACGATTATGTATACTATTGCAAAGACGGTATTACGAGCAGTCTATGATAGAGCTTACCCAAATATACGATTGAACCTTTGTCTACGAGCTATGTAGCCAACTCTACGTCCTACTTAACTTTTGAGCTATCATAATATTTGATAACCGAAGGGGGAAAAGTTCTCGAGTAACAACTTCGTATTGACAAACGCAATGTAGGACGACGCAATGACTATCTATGTATGTCTATCCACCGATTTCGCTGATGATCAAATCTACTTATTTAAGAAAACAAACTGTGCATTTGTGAGACCGACGTCCACACAAAGACGTCTAACATTGAACACCTGTGCTATCTTAAAGAACCTCTTCATTGGTTATCTAATACTTAATTTAATACACCCTTCATTGCTCTGTTATGTGGGAAGTTTTTAGCTCACATACCCAAGAAAACATACTACTACAATATAATAAAGGTTGGTATGCAAAATGATATCGTCACTGTCTTAAATTTATTCTGTCAATAGACTTTTCATTGCTAGTGTTTGGTGGTGGCTGCATTGTCATGTGTTCTATAAATTACAGATTATCCTAGATTATCACTCCTAGATAATTAAATAAAGCGACTCTATTGATACCATTGCAATTACAGGTTATACAATTGTGTCGAAGATTGCAGGGTCTGGTGTGAGTGTTAATATTGGTGGATGAGTAGAAGAAGATGATTTTTTATGCTATTTATGATTTTCGCGGTTGTGAAAATTAATCTGAAATACATTATCCTCTACATTTGACAGACATCCGGCGATAAAATATTGTGAAAAATAAGTGCAGTGTCTTCAGCATAACAGATCACATCGAGAATTAATCATACCACATCATTACCGTGTAAAACAAATAGATATGGTCCTGCCCTAAAATACTGCCCAGTGGAGAACCAAAAAAGGTCTATCAAGAGCATTTATCAGCACACCAATTTGAATTAAAATTTATAAAATTATATTATTAAAATAAAAGAGGTTTGTTTTGTACAGTGAATGTAGAGAACTGGAGACCCAATTACCGGTAACAAGGCATTTCTTCTGACACAGAGTGTTTTTTTTTATAAAACATGCATCTTGGAGGATAGGAAAGGATGAGTGTAGGTGTTAAAAGTCTGCAATGATCATTTGAAATTAGGTGTAGGTGTCAGGGTATTCCCCTTGTCATCATTATTTTGATAAAGAAGTATTACTTATTTCCCAAGTCCGTTTCCGTTAAATCCGTTTTGAAGGTTTATAATAATGTTATTGAATTCAAGTAAGATACTTGTATTTTTTTGTACAGGGACAACAAATGCTGTTTTACTGGTCTTAGGACTAAAGTCCAGACACTATATTTTAACTTGAAAAAAATGAGCAGGTTACACATCGCTGGACGAATGGCTTTAATAATCCTGTTATTTATACTGTCGATGTCTGGGGAACTGTCTGGAACCAATGTTTTTAACGTGTTTTACTATCTTGTTTGTCTGTGCGTGCCAAGCAATAAGAATTTAATAGGTTCACTGTGATATGAACTTTCCGAGGAGATGTGATATTTGAGCCTCGTTCAAAAAAGATAAACAAAAGACCTAGTCTTCCGATTTACCACTTAAAGTGCTAAATCATGATTAATATTACTTTATACTATAAGTGGCATTATCGGAAGACTAAGATTATTAATAATAGTTAATAATACCTACGGTTATTGTGATTATAAGGCATTGGTTTATTAGTTATATAATATTTATACAGAAAAGTATAATAACGTTGTTTTTCGTTCGATTTAAATTTTGGATAAGAAGGGTATCCCCCATAAGATGCGAGTGGCGCGACCACTACTTCTAGAATTCCAGCGTAACTGGTGATAAGTTACCACAACATAGCCCTCAGAGGCGACACCGTATCTTTACCTTTTCGATGATGAAAGTGCGTGTCAAGGACTGCAGGAATCTCTCACCATCAGATCAGATTAACCGTGTGATTATTTGTCACAAATTAAATAAATAAAATTTATCCTCAAAATCATTCCTGATTAATCAACATCCAAGTCTATAATCAATTATCAGCAACTAGGTCTTTCACTGTTTGTCATACGCAACATATCAGTCTTTTGATACAGCTTTACGATGATATTCTTCGTGACCTAACAGATTGTACAAACCTTTAAAAGCAACAACAAAGCGATGCTGAACTGTTTTACACCCTGTATTAAACATGTAATAGATAATTATTGTGTAAACTTAATACACAATACCAATTCTACTGTATTAATTCTTTTATAGCCCATAACATGGTAGGTAAATTATTATGAAACAAAATTAGTACGCGTGAATATTTTAGATAATAGGACATACCTTAACATGTAAAATAAATAAGTAAACTTAAAAGTTTACTTAAATATATTGTACGTTTTATTTATTTTATATATAATAGGATTTTTTGGCAACATCAATTTTCTTCCATTTATATTGGATAGTGGGGATATAAGAAAATAATAATAATGGGGATATAAAAAGGACTATGAATATTATTCAGATTTAATAATGAATAGTCCCAAAAATTTTAACATTGTACATATTTTATAAAAAAAAATTTCAAGGTCAAGTCAATAATCAAAGCAACAAGTAGGAGAATGTATACATATATATATATATATATATATATATATTGATTTCAGATTAATGAACAGATTCAATGTAATTTAGTTTCAAATAATTCAAGTAATTTCAACAATTTCAAATAAGCACAAAAATATAAAACAACAGTATTCCTCTAATAACAAATGTGCAAGATTTTACAAACTGAAACATGTCCGTACTTATGCATAGTATTCTTCTGAGAACTCTTAACAAGATTTATGTAGCGCTTTGTAAACAGACCATTTATCAAACGAGCAAATCTTTTAATTGAAATTTTTACTCTGATTTTACGTTTTAATTTTTTTTGGGCACGACTGTCTTACTACAATTGTAATATGTAAAAGATCATAATTCTGATATAACTAGATAAATCGAAAAGTTTGTTCAGCAACCAAATAAATCGCTCATAAATTTTAAACAATGTTACACTTTTCCGAACAGCCTGTTAGTCCCCTTTGCCATTGATTCTGTAAATTACAAATTTTGCCGATCCGCTGTAGAATAGCCCGAAGGACTTACCATGGGAAATCTGCGTAGAATCAGTCATGATCGAATTACATCGCCACAAACGATGCATCTAACAGTGAAATATCGCAACCCGCGGCCACCGAAGAACAATACTCTACTTACAATATTAATTCAAAAACACAACACTAAACGTACACGAGAACACGCGGGAGACGCTCCGTAGGCGACTACGCTACGTCCTTCTGAGCCGATTGCTACGGCGATACTGCCGCCCGCCTAACGCGTGCCCCCGCCCGCCCTACAGGGCCTTTCTTTGTTTCGCATCCCCTCCGCGTGGTACATATTTTAATCTCATTCGCCACGATCGCGCGTTTGTCAATTGACTTGAAGACGCGAAAGCGATAATTGCTATTCGGTGTGATTGCTTCTCGTCTTAGTAGAGTGCTTTACGCAGGGGAATTGTGCCGTTAATTGATTTAAATTAACAACAGTTACCCATATTAACTAGATACTAACTAATAAGATAAAAACATTATTTACCGGGAAAATTAATGTTTAAGTATATAAAGTATTTACATTCCAATCATTTTAATGTGATTTTTGTGAAGATGTTCACTAAAATAAGGGACAGTAATATAAGTTCTGTATACATGCACCTGACATTTTTATATATCAAAAATAATATCGGCCTGATAGAAATGAATGAAGAGTATTATGCCGAGATCCCATAATTTTAAAGCTTAGCAAAATTATAAAAAGAAACTCCTTTTATAGGCTATGGATGGTAAATGAACTCGAAAACTTATTTTAATTGATAAATACGTCTCATAATCACCTCCAAGGACTAATTAGACCTGCATCATTTTCTATTACTTAGATCCGATTCAATCTTTATAATTATCATACGAAACACAAAAGTACGCTGCTAGTTAAAGGTGGCATTGTGCGAAAATATGACACTTACCATCGACCCAATCATACCACTTCCGGCTACTATGTGACAGGAAAAATGTAAGATTAAACTTAAAACAAAGTACTCGTCTATCCTCATTACTAAACTATGAATCATATGAAATTCTATATTAAGGTCATCCATCATACCTTTCGTGGAACATTTTCTTCTCAACGGAATATTAAATCAAATGCACAAAATATTTTGTCTTATATAATACTATTTAGAGAGCTAATATTATTAACATTATCAGTGTTAAAATCATCTTATATAATGATTTTAAGACTAATAATAATTTAATGACACGCACACAGCCTGATGGTAAAATATTCTTGTAGTCCCTAACATTCACATTCATGCTAGATAAGAATTACTATGAAGATGTCACCCTAGTGGACTAATATGGAATTCCACTTCAGCAGTAAAGAAATCGATCTCTTACTTGGAGAAACACAGAAGGTATTATATACCTGATAATACAGTTTTCTTACGCACTTAATGTTTATTCATATATATCTATATCTTTATATCTATAATCCGTTCGATTGGGTGAGTGTTCTTAGACTTAGTCTTAGTCTTAGTTAAACACGTAGTTTTTTTTCTCAGCTAGAGTTTTATCCTTCTCTAGACATTTAAGTATACAAATAAGATTCGCTTAAGTGTTTATCAAACTAAATTACAGTTATTTCTTAATTTAGTTTGATAAATATTTTCCTTTTATAAATAAAGCCCTTAAAAATAATTTGCACGCTTGTTAAATTATTAATTACTCGTCATAGTTGCCTAATATCATCATTGTTATGTGAACTGGACGAGCTCAATGTTTTAATAGGGCTGCGTACCGTAATTGATTAATGATTCGACGGCAATATTTTGGACATACAGTATTTATTGTGTCACGTAAACATTGCCTTTGAAAAGCACAGAAACTCCGTTCAACTGAGCCGAGTTATCCGCAGCTTAATTTATGAATAGCCTGAGCTTTTTCATTGTTATTACTAGATTATTACGTCTATTAGCATATATTGTGAATTGCAAGATTAGCCAAGATTTTATGTAAGCTAACCCAATTATCGAGATTCATGCGCAATTGGTAGCGTAGATAAAATAATGTGTCTCATTACTAAAACTCCTTAATATAAAAAAACTAATTCCTTTAAAATTTCTTTAGCGTACTGTCTTTAAATAAATAAATATATAAAACATTAATTTAAATATAATTTGTACCGATAACTTAGAGCCCATAAAGGGGATTAGCTAATGAAACTATAACTTCATAAAGTAAATAAATAAATAGTCGTAACTAAAACAATATCAATGCGATAGATGTTCAAATCTTTCTTTTATCCCAACACATTGTAACATATCTATTAAAACCAGTTTCATGCAATCGAACGTAAACAGTGAAACGTTAGAATATACATGGCTCTCTTAACGGCAGATGGCATAAATGCTCCATACATTGCTCGTCTATCAAGCGGCAGATGCTACAAATCTCAGCTGTCGCGGACGTACACCGGTAGCGACGCGTCAATGAATAATGCAAAAGCTTCGCGATCACTAGTGCTCTGTCAGTTGCTCGTTTACCGTACAAAGGTTAGATGTAAACATGCGTCCTTTTAGAGTAACCCTAATCGTTTGCAACATACTTAATTTATAATATAAAAAAGAATCTAAGTTTTTAACAGATGTGAAAGTGTTTGTTTATAGTTATTATCATTATCACACGCGCAATCATACTACTACAATTGGAGATATGACATATTTTTAAAATGAAATTTATTCGTATTTCATTTAATATTAAATTTATTAAAAAAACTATACTAAAAGTAAATGTTTACGCGTCTTTTATGTCCGAGAAAATGAATCTATTCTTCTATTAGTAAGTACAATAAAACAAATATAATAAATTATAAACTTGTAGCCAGACAATGACCGTTTCTCCGTAAATAAGACTTATGCTATTTTCCGCTAGACTATATATTCGAGAAACTGCAGAACAGAAGCGAAACCTAACAATGGACAATTAAAAACTAAAACCTAGATGGAACTAAGCAGCCCTATAAAAGATAATAAAATGTTCTTGTGCAATTAAAAGAGGATTTTATTGGTATTGTCGGACTTGTTGACTTTAAAATTATTATTTTCAAACAATATAAATTTAAATGTTCTAAGTTTTATACAGGTTATTTAATTTTATAATGTCTTTTCCTTTCATATAATATATTTAGTATTTTGTCGAAGATTCTCACTCAATATCAGTCGAAAACAGCGGTTGGAACTGTTCTATTCAGTTAAATTAAGTTGCATCAATTGACTATGGCATGAGGAGGGATAAAAACCATATTATAAGCATATTTTTAAAAATTAAATCATTAATTATTGATAAACAAATTCTTTAATTTATAAGAAAAGAAAAGATGCGAAGGAAGAGCACTAAATAAGGTCGTATAATTATAGTAGAGAAGAGTTCCTTGTAGTAGGCAATGGTAGGGACTACGATACAGAGTTCTACTGTGGCATGAATAGGTCGATTCGACCGAGGGATCTTGCTCAATATCACATTTAATCAGCATCATAACACTGGTGTGTTTTATATGGTAAGTGTAAACTTCTAGAGACCCAATTAAAACTTAGGAGACTCCGCAGCGTTAAGGGATGATAACGCTTGTACATAGTGAATCTTTTTGTGGATGTATTTATAGGTAGCAGTCATCACTTGAAACCTTTGTCCGTCAATATTAGTTTGTCAAATAAGAATCACCATCAAATATTTTTTTTTACATTTTACTTAAACATGATTTCCTCACGATGTTTCCCTGCATCGCCGAATGCGAATGATCAGCACTTAAAATTGCAATTAAAAATTTCTCAGTGCCGGCACCGAGAATTGAAACTCTGTTTGCTCCCATATCGTGTGTTAAAAACGAGCGCTAGAAACAGAACCTAGGTTCTATTATTGTTGACGTGACTGATGTTTAATTGTACTTAATGCTGTCCACACGCATAAACGTATAATGGCCGTACCCGTAAATCTAATCATCGTTTAGCGCTATACTCGTGAATACTATGCTTCCCCCTGCCGTACTGCGCTCTAGCAATCGTGTTAGTTAGTAGGCGTTAACCTACAGGTTTAATTAAACCGGTCGTGTTACAGTTACGCGCAACGGTAGCCTGAGAGCGCATCCTTAGTGAGATCCCGCTCAAGGTGGTGTGGGGTGCATGTTGAAATGAAGGCATAAAGGAGTAAGTTCTCTGCTGCAGACTTAGTAAACTACAAATTAATGTTTGAAATAAAATGGTCTTGGTTAGATAGCGTCATTTATCCTAGACAAAGAGTCAAGGTACGTAGTTTTTAAATCATCAGTTTACAGTTTCGTTTCATACGTTGCCACGTCAGCCATCGGTGGCTGACACTGAACTTTCCGTTTAGGCCGCGTCAACCACCGATGGCTAAAAGTATAAATAGGTTTCAAAATTAAAAAATACACATTATATTAAAATACAAATAATTAAAAATACAAAAATTCATTATCTCAAGTAATCACTCAAATTATCATAAATTTATTTATTTATATTTATGAAATAATTATATTAAGACATTCTAACGGTATCTCAAGACAGCCGGGTAGCGGGAGAAGCGGAAACCAGAGTAAGCTTTCTGGATTTCATAAATGTTTATAAGCTGATCTCAAACGTCAGTTTCAAATCTTTCTCAGTCCCGATAATCAGGGTTGCTTGATAATGGTAGACTTGAAACCTGCCACGAAAAAGCATTACTAAAAGTTTCAATTGCTTTATCGTAAACACAACCCCTCCTGGGAGCTGATTTTATTGGAATCGTATCTAGCGACTGAAACGATAAACAAGACAGACTATAATACGTATAACGTGTTGATATAATCTATAGGTATAGATCTAAGCTATAGATATAGATATACTTACTACTAGAATTTAATGTATGAATACTTAACACCACTTATAGAAGTATTTAACTACAAACGTAAATATTTGTCAACATACACATACATAAAAACATAAGAGCATACGATGTCCTAATATAATGTCTATATGTATATAAAATGTCTGATATAATGTCCTAATAAAATCCTATTAAAAATAACCTTATATATTTACATATCTGTATAGAGTTGTATTCAACCTACTAATAATGTGCTTTCCATTCGTATACTTTTACTATAATACTTTTTTGTGTATGAGTATTGCTGTTGGTCCAGTGACCTCTACAGCTTTATCTAATTAGACTCGCGGGCGGGAGGCCCGCTAAGTAAGGAGTCAATGACGATGCTGCGAAGCGAAGCACGAAGACCGCTGCTGTACCATATACAATACTAATAATATACAATACTAAGCACCGCATATGTCCTCACAGGGATTTCCTTAAAAATTCGAGTGGCGCTCAACGTGCTAATCTCCATAAGAAACTATATACGTCTGCTGTGTCACACTTTTCTACGTTAAATATTTTGCTGATGGAGTCTCTTTTAAGCTCAAGTATCTTACACTCACGTATTGTACATTCAATAAACTTGAAAATTACACCTTTAATTATTTTTTAAAGAAGAATTACTAATATCGAATAGTTCAAATGCAGTAAGTAGGATATGGTTTCATATGTATGACTGTATGTATGTACAACACACGCAGACTCTATAACCAACAATTTGTGATTCACAAATATCCTCACTTAGGAATAGGCTGACACAAGACTGATGCGACGTGGTAATCAGGTACTGCTTCTGCGAGGCCAAATGAAAAAATTACGTATTTAACGGATTAAAGAAAAAAAAAGGCCACAAAATTTATATTTTCTTTAAAATTATTTTCATTATTTTAACAATAAATCTACTAAAACTAAATAAGTCTCAAAAAAAGAAAAGAGTTGTTTTTTTATTCAAATCATTGTTCTATATAACAAACGTGAACACACACTATAATGTTTGAATTATACGTTTGTTTTAGAGAGCGCGGTGTAGGCTAGCTCTACCCTTTTGTAATGAAAATCTACACATAGATCTTGAGCTACCGACAATAGCTCAGTACCTGAAGCAGGCTTCTCGCCTATACTTCGACTCTGTCGTCACACACCCAAACCCGTTGATTGTAAGTGCCACCACTTACAATCCGATCCGCGATTCACCCGCGTCCGAAGGAGACCGAGACACGCCCTCAACTACCCGACGACGCGATCACCAGGGCTCAAGCTCTTCATAAAACACTACACACGTATATTGCACCCTCATACCGCCCACACCGACGGCGAGGGCGTCGCAAACAAGGTTATTCGCGATAGCGCCACGTCACAGGCCGGTTCTCTCCAGTCAATACAGTTAGAAGCGTCGCTAGTGTTTCTTGCGCCACTTCTTCTCCAGCGCCCACGCATTCCGAAGTGATGGTACATATAGCCAATAATAATAATATAGATAATTCTTAGTCAGAAGCAACTGACCGAGCCGGTCAGGTTCAGCCCTCTCGGGCACCCTTGAGTCAGACGCTCTCACGGAACAGGGTAACGGTCCAAGCCGAGGCTCCCTCTCGGGATCCCTTGTGCTAGTTCCCCACTAAAAGAGGTCTCGACTGAGCGGCATAAGCGCTCGGTCACCCCTCAACCCGGCGAAACTGTAAAAGACCTCAGGCTAACAGCGGCCATCAACCCGAAAAAAAAAGTTTGTTTTTGAAAATATTATAAGCCCGTATGCCTTTTGTAAAAGGTAAATGATCCCCATATAATATAAACATAGTAACATTAATAATTTCCCGACCATAGCTAAGCCGTTTTTAATTACCCGGCACGTACACGAATTTCATTCATTCGGCGATCGAAATTACTGCAACATATTTGCCCCATTGATTGATTGTTCGTACGTGCAATACACTTGTTTACTATGGAATAGAGTTCACGATACACTTCGCCCGCTCACCCGTTAATATGTACGCACACTAAGCGTTGCCTAGCAACGAGACGCTTTGAGTACACCCTGCACCGATAGAGCTCGATATTGAACACCGGCAAAGTGAGAATCGGAAAATTTATAAGTCCCCTCCTCGTTAGTTGCTCCGAATGAATGCGAACCAAATTACCGGCCAAATATTTGTTTCGTGAGTACAAAGCTGGTAAAAACATACTGTTTGTAAATACTTTAGCTAATTAAGTCTCGACCATGCCAAGTAGTCAAATATCGGCGTACGTTAAATTGATTATGGCACGAAAAAGTAAATAGTTCAATGTTTTCATGATCGATCCAGACTTCGTGTTTACCCAACCTTTTATATGATACGAGTGTTATTTTTAGTCTGTCGACTAAGTGACTGTTAATGATTAAACTTTTTACTTTAGATGTCATGTACACGAGCGAGTTTCTTTGTGAAATCTCAATACTAACTAGACAAAATTATATCCACACGGTGATATAGTCGGTGAGACACGACATGCAAAGCGTAGATGCTTGGCGCGAGATGACCTCGGTTATGTTGTGAGTAAACTGCTCCGTAAGATCGGTCACGCCTCTGATCCCTGTGATTCGCTATAACGACTTTATACAGACATTTAACTGCGGAGCTATCGCAACTACCACCAGAAGTACCACTATTTGTTGCGACTTGCGATGATACCCTGTCGTGAAAAAAACAAGTGGAGTTGACGCGATGATAGAAAGTCATAACCTTTACAAGAGGAGGTCAGGTCCACTGAGATAGGCCTCGTGCATGATGTAGAAGAAGATAAATTATTAGTAGTAAGTCATGTCAAATTCATAATTTTTAATTCCTACAATATTTTAATACATAGTAATAAAAAATAATGTAATATAATTGAAGTGAAAAGAAAAGTGTAAAGAAGTGAAAGCTTCAAATCTACGTACGGTAAAAAATAATTTCTGCAGAAATTATTTGAGATTTATTAAACACACCGTTTAGTATGAGCGCTCGTTTCTAATATCATTTTATATTATGCGAGTTACAAAATATTCGATCCACGATGCCGGTACCAATAAGAAATTAATAAAAAGATTAAAGATTTAATTCAATTTTAAATGCACCTGCTATACGATGGAGAAGGGAATTTCAGAAAGGTTTCCTCACGAAGTTTTTCTTCATGTCAAAGAAATAAATAAAAAAATATGCTTTCCGAGACATGTGCAGTGCGCAAATTTGCAGTCAAAGTATGTAGTAGATGTCCAAAAATTGTGTCCAAAAAAACGCTTTGAAAAAATAAAATGCAATTCGTTAATCCCGACTCCAATGCATACAAATTTTTTTTTACCTAAGGTTCAACATAATTCAATAGCAATTTGCGGGTATTTGCATTATTACTTTATTAATTACGTCATCAACAGGCTTTTATGCCAATGGAAAACGCGTTCGTCACCAGCCGGTAAGCAATAAAACAGGCAAAAGCGGCTGCAACAGGACGCGGTGACAAGAGTGATTGATGACTATGCACCTATTCTAGACTTTACGTGGGCTGTATAGTCCAGTCAAGCAATGAAATTTTTTAAACTAATCTGGTACATTCGATTCGCGTACCTTAAAGTTATTTATAATCCGGACTCTGTAAGTAAATAAAACAAGTGTATGGTGGTCACTATCAAAAGTAAAATATGATTCTCTGATTCTCACTCGTGAGCCATAGGCTCGAGAGTCTTTTCCTGTAAAAAGCTAAAACCCAGCCAAATTAATGAGAAAAATAAAGTGCAAATAACCTTTCCACATAGGTGAAGTAACGCTTAATATATATATATATATATATATATATATATATATATATATATATATAAATATATATAGCCACTGTTTATTATTTTTGATGTATAAATATATTTTAATTATTAATAAAATATTAATCAACATAATTATTTTAATTAGTATTGAATTTATCATTTGGTGATAAAGGCCCATGTCAGCCCCGCAGCTTTGTGTATTCGTGTTTCAGAAGACGTGGACGCGATCATCTCCATGACGATGCACGAAAAATAAGCAAAATCAGTGCACCGGCAAAAAAATTATTGCTTCTTTTTTCAGCAAATCAGGACATTACATTACGGTGTAGCTTGTAAACTTCAGAACAGTGTCTGCAAATTGATGGGTAAACAATTGCTTGCCAAGAGTTTTAGAAAAAGTTCGCAAAAAGCGACCTTGCAGCAATGGTGTCCTTCACTACGATAATGCATCCGCACATTGGACTAAGATAACGAATGCGGAACACATCCGCAATACAGCCTGGACGTTGCATCTTGCGACTTATTTTATTTCCGAAAATTAAAGATGAGCTTAGAGGTTTACAACTTACAAGCCCGGCAGCGACGGCAAATGAGCTCCACGAAACCATTGAAGAGGAAAGACTGTATTCACTTCACACGATGGTTCCAAAGAATGCAAAAACGTTTAAATAATGAAGGCATATACTTTGAAAGAAAATAAGTATCTGATCCTGTTTATCATAATCCATAAACTTTTAGTACGACTAAGTATGTATGTGTGTATAACATCTTACCCACAAACTTTAATTCCGTTTGAAATAAATAATAGAGTTACCCTCAAGTACTTTTTTTCCTTAAATCGGTTAAAATATCTCAAAATTTCAATTTAAAGTTTCTCTGGCCTAGATCGTATGACCCACGAAATCTTTAAATAAGAGGGGAAAATTATGTTGTTCTATTAAAATCCACTATAATCATAATAGCAATGACGTATATTTACAAACAACAAGAGTTCAAGCAAGAAATAAAGGCTGCAATATTAACGTTTTATTTGCATGTAAAAACATAAACAGTCATTCTCGTTTATTAAAAGTAATATTTTCCTTTAAAGGCCTTCATAATAAATGCGAACAAAACCGCGCATTACAACAGCGACCCGTGAGCCTCGCGTGTTTTCGACGCGGCTTTTAATTGAAACAGATTTTGCGGTCGGCTAAGGAAAATAATTTTTAAGAATAATTTTATTAAACTTTTCGGAGGAGCTCTTAAGGAGAATATCAATTTAACTATGGAGAGTCATCAAAAAAATCTATTTAATTAAGTTTCACAATATAGTATACGATTTTTGATTTAATCCATGTATGTTTTAAGATTTTTTGTAGCCAGTTAATCTCAAGTTCTATTTCAGCTGCATCTGTCAATTCTTTAATTGTATTGACGATAAGTATTGTAGGACTATGAGCCGACCTATTAATGCTGCAGCTAGATAAAAACTGCAACCTATCTCTATCACTATAGTTACACATCAAGATAGATCATCTTTCTAGTATCTTTATAATAATATTGAACATTAATCAGCACGTTTGTGTTTCCTATATTTCATTTAAAGAGTCGTGATTTATTGATGTACGTATTTTATATATCTATATCTATATATAGGTCTCTTTAATGTGATAATTTCCTTAGGTAAACAATTCGCTTTAAAATATGGGAATTATCCCAATTTATGAGATCACTGTGTGTGCATTAGATTTGTTACATTATTTTATACAATTAAAATTATGTTTTTACTTCTTTTTTTCCTAAAAATAGTCGAATAATTATTACATATATAAAGATTTTACCATTCCATTATTTTAATGTGATACCTTAAACATCATTAAGGTTCTTTTACATAATATGTTTGAACAGACAACCGCCTTGATCCTCTCTACAAAAAAAAATCGTGGAGTTTAATTACGCAAAACAAACGTTTACTAAACTCGGTTAAAAGAAGGCGAGGGTCGGTGATTGAAAGCGTACCATGTCGGCTCTAATTTTTCGGCCGGTTGAGGTCCGCACCGGCGTAATTTCCCTTCGCACCCGTTATAATTTGTCCAAATTACGAGCGACCGCCTGTCGTAAATTATTCCGACGGACAGCTATGCTGATAAAGACTGACCAGTGATAGGGTACTGAACGTTTGAGGTTGGGATACTGTGAGTTTTCGTTGGACGTTTGCACAGAATTATCTGATTACAGAGTTATTTTAAACTATAATTATATAATGACTTACACAAAACTTTAGTCATTGTCTTATATATCTTATATATTGTAAAATAATCATGTTATTTTTTTTTTGACCACAGGAACATCTGGTGGTTATTGGAAGAGCGTAATGGTAAAAGTATTAGCCAGTTCGTCGCCGATCCTGCGTTCAATTCCCGACCGCGAAAAAATATTTGTGTATTAATTGATGTATCTCGGGTCCGAATCTTTGACACTGCATCTATTAAACTTTTCTCTGATCTTATTGAACATGGATTACGTCGACTTAGGGTAACAGATGACAAATGAGTGCCTCTGTGTTTACGCACATGTCTACACCATGATAATACGTTCTTATGGTCTACGCTGGCTACGTTATAGTGTGGTAAATATTTATAAATAGAAAGACTCATGAGTTGTATAAGGCAAGAGCAATAATATAGTGAAACGTGAAATACCATTGATACAATTACACTAGATATTTATCAAATACACGTTGAGGGTAAGAATCCTCAGAGACGGGATAAGTCGACATTTTGTCAGAACGACTCTCAAACAAAATCGACTCTCTGTTAAAACATTTAATTTAAATTATAAATTATCCGTCCGTAAGCGTCTCATATTGCTAAAATTGAGATTTCAATAAGGCTTATATAATTTGTCAATAAGCCTGAGATAAAAGGCTACATACACACACTGCACTACATTATAAGAAATGAGACAAGCAATAGTAATTGGTTGTGCGCGAAGTTACTATGTAACTATCTGCTCAGGAGTCCCACAGGGATCAGTGCAGATGACAATAAAGTTTTCCTGAAAATTACTCAACATTACCCGACTGTCATAGAATTCAGCATGATCTAAATTATCAATCAATATTGTATAAAATCAGAATAATTGTAAATATAGGTAAGTCACCTAATCATATTTACACGTAAACGCAAACCTATTATTTATTCCTACCGCATTGCCCTAATTAAAAAAAGTAAATTCTGTGTGCGATTTAGATGTCAGGTTAGATGCGAAAATGATGTTAGCAGAGCATGTGAACATTATTGTGGACCAAACGTTCAAGCGGCCCGGGTTTATTGCACGTGTCTGCAACTCCTTCACAAACACAGAATGTATCAATACTATACCAATATGCAAAGCATTCTAGAGGACGTCTGTAGCATCTGGTCTCCACGCTATACCGTTCACATTCATAGGTTAGAAGATATACAAAAGAAAAAACATAAAGTTTTTAAGTTTTAAAGATTACAAAATATTTGAATCATACTCTAAATCTAAAGCACGTTCATATTTCTGTATACAATTGTTGAAACAAAAGCATAGGCAATACCCCAAGGAAACCTGCCTCGAGCAATCCTCGACGACGGTCTGGATGTGCCCAGTTAGGGCATGAACTGCGTGGTTCGTGTCGTTGACTGAAGATATGTTCCTAGGAATAGTATCTAGGTGCGGTGATGTGACGTGGTGAAGTGTTTGTGAGAGCTGGAGCTTGTACTACGTTTTCACCTGTATCACAAGTCACCAGGCCCCGCCTCATGTTTACTAGTACGAACATATTATGAGGAAACATTTGTGGTACTAAAGTAATATATATATATATATATATATATATAATATGTATTCATGGAAATATACTTTTATTTATTTAGTACACCCATAATCCCTTAGATGCACTTATTTACCAAACAATTTTACAAACACACTTTCATTTACACATAAAAATGAAACTAACAAAATTGCTAGTTAAATTCTATTCATAAATAGCTTCCATCTTGTAATACATCTACGGACATTTATCAAAGAAATCTACAAGGTCAAACGCTGAGTACAAAGGAAATGCTGCGACATGTAGACTGTGCTGAACACTTCATAAATAACCGACAACGACGCAAATACGTCCGGAACGGCCTCTTGTCGCCATGTTGCCACATTGTGGTGTCGCCAGTGAATCGCTTTCCTATTCTCATTTCTATTGTGTCGCAAGTATATATGTATAACATATAAATTATATATACTATATTATAAGAAGAAATACTCGTTTATGGTCTAAACATTAGAATAAATATCTATCACGATCCTATCATTACGACGCAACTAAGAAAAATAACGCTGAGACAAATATTTTTTTATTTAGTGTTAATCGAGTGAAATAACCCGCTATGAAATGAATTTCGCTTTTATTTTACAAAAATCGGTAAAAAAAAGACTTTGCAAAAGCTAACTTAGTGTTTACACTATTGTAAATTCTCAGGACATGAATATGCCGCACTATATACATATATAAGTCTTTCAGGTCAGGTAAAAGACACTGCACTAATTAACTTATTGTTCTTGCATGCTTCCCTGTGAAAGCGGTCTCTGGGCTTCTCTTCGTCTTTCGTAAACAAGATTTCTAGTTTACACTTCAAAGGAAACAATTATATTTGTCCTCAATTCTATACAATACAAGTAATGTGTAACGAATCTCTATAATGGTATGGTATAATTTTATAATATTTTGAAATAAACTTCTTTATACAAAATAAATTGTTTTGTTTTGTTTAAGGCTATGAAAAACAACAGAATCAAAGTTTTTTGATTTCTTAAATACCTACACTACATGTAATATATTCAGTGAGTTTGGTGTGTAGTAACCTTACCTTACCTTGCCAATAGGAAGATACTTGAGTATTAGTCTATACGGTAATTTACATTTCATATGATGACAAAGAGACAATTTATATTAGTCCTTCGAAATGACAATTCATCTTCAGGTTGATACATAATTAACGATTGATTTTTTTTTCTAAATAACCTATCAAGATCAACATCAGTTCAGCTGATGGCAGAAGACGACAGCGATCCATACCTACTCGTACCTCCATCGTCAACAAAGTTTCAAGAAGCAAATGCGTTGTCACCCTCATTCCAGCTCAGAGCTAAGACTGAGCTGGAATGCCTTGTATCCTGTAAATGCGTTTCCGAGGGTTGAGGGTAATTCTCCGGTCTAGGCGACCCCTTCATGTTATAGCCAAAATCAAGGTACAGTGTTTAAGCTTACATGGTAAGTGTTTGTTTCCGGGTAGCCAATTACAGGTAACGAGACATTCAAGCTCACTCCTCAGTGTGTAAGAAAGCACGTGCATTTTGAATCTTTGTTGAAGATGGCCTATCATCTACATAGATATTATGGGCCGTAGTCATGACTCACTATCCGATGCTCGTTTGTCATTACTATAATTAAAAAGACAATGTTTTATTATACATATATATTTATATATATATATATATATATATATATATATATATATAAATATAAATATATTTGATAGGCTTCGGCGCCATATCTAATTCTAGTCAACATTTTGGTCGAAACAAAAATAAATTAATCTGTCATTTTGTTCGGGGGACTGATTGATTAGAGGTCTTGCCTGAATCTACAGCGCGGACTAATGCAAATATTGTACGCGGGAGAGGAACGAGGAAAAAGATTTTCTACCAATGATTGATTAGACAAGCAACAGGCACTCCTCAAGTAATTCGCCTTACTTTTGATTCGATATTGTAGCTATGGGATTTCAGGGGTTAAGACGAACACTTTTATTGTGGAATGGATAGCGTAACTAGAATGAATCGTAGATAAATCACTTGATTAAGTAATAAAAGTAAAATTGGAATAAAAAATGCAAAAATTATATTATTATAAAGCGTTTCCAATATACATCTTAGAGCTATTACCGAAGTATGATAACTGTGCATGACATATTATAGTGCGTATGTATTGGCACAATCAGAGACACCTTTGCGTCCCTAATAGCTATATGGGTCAGATGTAAGATAGGTTCGGATCCAGTATTTCTGACGCAGAAAGCGTTTGAATGTCATCAATTTGTATTATACAATAATGATTCATACACAATGATGATATTCTGTATATATAGGTACATATATTATATATTAAAGTAATATGACATCTACACGAAACCATCACGTTATAAAAGCGTAAACTACATTTGTAATACTAATATGTTTCTTACGGTAAGTTAAGAAAAGCAGAGACATTACTGGAAAATACGCATTTTATCCATTGAAGAAATGGATGTTAGAACCTTTATCTACGAAAACACCTACATATATCCGTGTACGCGTGAATAGGCCACATAGAAATTTACAAGTATTTACAACATTTACAAGTGGACACTGTAGCCTACTCACTTTGGTATAAAGAAAAATAACTAACACTTACTAACCAGTGGAATAGTATGCCTGTTTGGCGTACTATTCCACTGGTTATAAAACTTAACTTGCTAACAATAAGACATTGAGCACCTGTTTGACACACTTTAGTCTAAATAAAAAGGAACTAAACGTTCTGGTAACCCGATCTTTGATATAAAGGATAAATTATTATTTTAAATGAATATGTTGTCACAACATCTTGACAAAATATCGTGTATAAGAAAACAGTGAATAAACGTGAATAGAATAAAAACACAGCTTACGTTGTAGTGTTTATTCATGAATAACACCTTTCTTATTTACTTAAGAAACTTCAGTGTACAATTCCATTCACAATGTAGAAAGAAATCTAGTAAGCTTACTTTGATCTTCTTACGATCAGTTGGGAACTTTGCGAGCACATACATTGTAGCGATAAGAGGGAGTTGTTAGTTTGTTTTCTAAATATATATATATATATATATATATATAATTTTTAACTCTATGAATTTAATTTTATGAATAACGATTATCAATCATTGTACATCACTAAATATTATTTTTGCTTCCACAATTGCGAGTTGACGGACGCGTTGTGTGTGAAGATCGAAATAAAATATTGTGAAATTTTATCATTTCAATGATGAAATGTACCGAAAATAAAAGTGGACCTTTTGTCGTATTCTTCTTACCGGCAATTTCTATTAAAACTTATATTCCGTATGAGTTGATTTCGGTTTATAATAACAATATGGTAAATATGCCTTAAATTACACTACTACCGACTTCTTATTTCCTTAAGCCTTTTATCCCCAATAAAGGTAGACGAAGATAGTATAGTCTTACCAATATTCACCTGGGACTTATTAGGTCTTAAACGTAACGGTCGTAAAAACCATATCTATTTCAAATCAAGCCATCCATTCTATTATAATAATTTATTGCGAAAGTTACATTACACCATCAACAATATCATTTTTCATTTTACCCTTATAGTTTATTTTTATTAAATGGTAATGATTTGCCTTTACATGTATATACAAAACTAGTATCTTATAATCTACGTATCTAAACAACATTATATCCATAAATAATTATTACTTAAACTAGAACATTACATAGCGCTATATTTTTTTCTTAAACTTACTTATCTACTTTAACTGGAATCGTAACCAAAATCCACAAGTCAGTGGTAAGGTACTCTGTATAGTAAGTTGCGCAGACAATAATACTTGTCTTATCAGCACTTCAAATTGAAATTAAAAATGTAATTGGTATCTACGCGGCAACTAGTTTTTAGATGAATTATTCATGTCATTCAAATGGGATGTCTCGACCGGAGCAGGACCATAAGCATAGCCCCGAGTAACGTGTGGTAACGTATGGTAACTGAAGAGATCCAGGCGACTTCAGTCGTGACTACGCATCTTGAATCTTTGTTAAGGATGGAATATGGCATGGCAATCAGTTACCATTTACCATCAGGCAGACTGGTTGTATATGCATGGTTGTACCTCTACTATTACATAAAAAAAACTATTTTAATAAAACAATATTGCCTATATAAGTTTTAGACAAAATCTGCACCTGGGTTGATCAACTCGTTTATTTACTTACACTTTGAATATGTTAAATGCAAAATTACATTTGAAAATACGATTAATATAAACGTGTTTACTACCGAGCCAGCTTGATAATTCTTTGTAGTGTGTATTGCATTATTTAAAGGACACTAAAGTTGTAACAACGGATGCACGTAAAAAGTTCCCTCCCCAAGCTTTATGATACACTATGCCAAAACTCAGTGACATTGTAATAAGAAATAACAAAAAGAATCACCCCTGTGTATGTGGAAACTGCGATAGTGAGCCAAACTAATTATTGACACGGGCAAAACGTAAAAGACCAAGGTCTAAAATTTGAATACAGCTTTTTATGAGTTTTATATGAATAAACGAACTGGGCTAGTTCAGTGTCACGGCGCTTGCTTTTTATTCGCTGCAGTTTAGGAAAATGTGTTCGATTCCTGTAACAATGAAATTGTTAATTGAAATTCTAGGTGGAATACTTACGAGGTGTTCGATGGTGGCTAGGGTGTAGCTATAGGGAAAGGCTACGTCCGTCCTCATATAAAAAGTCTACGGCAGTCCTTAGGGGTGTTTATGAGCCACAGTAATTTTTACCATCAAGTGACCTGTGCTCTATATTATCACTCATAGTTTATGGAAGAAAAACAGAAAAAGTGAACTCGCTTGAGTGTTTCTTACCCTATCACTAAATAATAAAGTTCTGTTACGTCATTCACTCCGTTATCGGTCCTTTTAGCTACAGCTTTGTGCTGTGAGAAGATTAGGTTGAAAGTTGGGAGGTAAAAAAAAGCTATAATTCAACTTGCACTCTTGCTCGAAATCTACAGTCGTCGTGAATTTTAATATAATTTTAAAATGTAAATTTTAAAATTCGTCAAAGTAATAAAGCTGCTCTCATATAAAAAGTAGTTGGATGGGACGAAGCCGCAACTAATTATTGGGGCTTGGGGATAATGGGGTTAAAAGCTTTGGAACAATAATAAAAAAAATATTATGTATAACATTATAATGAATATTATAATTTACTTTTTACAACAAGCAGTAGTTAAATTTTTTATACAGTTGCCAACTTATTTATCTATACATTGTTAAGTTTGATATAACAATTAGACTCAGGTTTTCAGCTTTTATAATCTTACATCTACAGGTACAGTTTACAATTTCAGTCTTGTTGCAAATTACAGAAGGTCGATTAATCTATTTCTCATCCTGTATGTTTCAACCAATACATTAATAATAATAATAATAATAACTTTTATTTTTATCTCCACAAATTACATAAGTTTAAGTAAAACAGTGGTATTTATTACAAATATTATGGTCGACAGATCTAATTAGTGACATACATTGGTGGTAGAATACTGCAATTAGGTAATAGGTTATGCGATGCATCTATGCTTCAATACTCTTCGAAATAACACAAATCCTAAAACAACACAACTACAAGTCTATCTTTAAATATACCGCAACAAATGAAATAAAATACAAGATTAATAATTGTGATTTTGAAGTTGAAAGTAAGCATTCCAACGAAATATTCCATCACCTCTATCATCAACTTCGTCTCAGCTTATCAGTAGTTCTCTTCTGGAGGTAGGCTCTTCCATAAATTGGGGCGAACGACAATCCTGAACCACTGATATCAATCAACTCCTCGAAAAATAACTCAGGTATGTGCCCAATATAACACGTGTTGGTAGTATGACGCGATTACAGTTACTCCCCACACGCAGTTGTATGTCGTTTGGCAAATGTTGGGATCCGGAGGCACAGTAAGTGACCATGATAAAGGTACTGTGCAGTTCGTTTCTAGCTACAGAATGAATGGATCAGCTCGATACACACCCTCATAGAATACCAGCATGAATTTAGACCTCATGGGCTGCATGAATCACTTGCCATCTACTAGAACTAAGTGTGAGTTTCTTACACTTAATGTAATAAAAAAAAGTAATCAGTGTAGTGTGTAGTGTAGTGTTCTAACTGAGTCCCTAGGGGTGATATGAATGTAGATCTCATGGGCCGCATGAAACACTTGCCATCTACTAGAACTAAGTGTGAGTTTCTTACTGTAAAAGTTCTCAATGTAATAAGAAAATTAATCGGTGGTATAGTGTTCCAACTGAGTCCCTAGGGGTGATAAGGACATCTTTGAATCTATGTTGAGAAAGGATGTTAATGTTTAATAGCCGCAGTCACTTACCATCAACTATATGCTCATCTATCATCCGTTGTTTCATACACAATAATAAATAATCTTACGTATAACCGATACGAGCTGTTGTCTAAACATAAATCTGAATGTTGTAATGCATATATAGTATATATTGGTATAAAAACATTACAACTTTCAGATTCGCGAAACGGCACTTGAGTACAAAGTACCCTTAATAGTTTACCTTAAATTAACGAGTTGTTGGACGAATGAGAATAGTTTCCCTCGATAACCTAACCATCTAACTCTAAAACTGTACTTAACATGTTTGTTTATAACGTCAATTAAAACATAGGCTACTTTGAGTTAAGGCTGGATAGTTTTGCTCAGGTAATATATTATAGAAAGTTAGAACTACACTGGAGGTAGTTTCTAGCTGAAACGTGAATAGGTCAACTCAGTATCACATAATACTGACGTGTGGTCTTACGGTGAGGTGAGGGTCCTGGGAACGAATCATAGGATATGAGGTATTCCATCTCAGTCCTCAAGGGTGACAAATCATGTGCATTTGGAATCTTTATTAAAGATGCAGATGTCACGGTCAAAATGTTACTAATAATACAAAATACTTATGGCACAAGTTAAATCAATAGCTAAATAATGTCCCCTTTAACATACAACTAAATAAATTATTAATTATACATTACGTAAACTCATTATTTTACGGGCCATAAACACGGAACACAACAGTAAAATCTTTCAGAAGCCAACCGCTCGGTTCGACCGCATTACCGGTAAATATTTATGACGGTTACGGGGTAAGGTCGGGGCACACGGTGGATCGGCATACGCGATCCACGGCGGACCTAACGCGGCTACACGTAAGAGATTTGGAATTTACGCGTGTGTATGTAAATCGCACGGAAACCCATCGCTTTCGGGACAAAGCTGGGATGTGTACAGTCGTTGTTGGATTTTTAAATACATAGTACATACTACATAGTACAAGTTCTAACAATATACGTTTAAATTCTAAAGAATAAAATTTTGCCTTTCATAGAGGCCGGATTAATTGTGAGTTTAAACATCAAGACAGAATTAAAAATTCATCACTCGATGGTTGGCATTCCACCGCTGCGGGCTTTATGCGATATGTTCTACCCACACACAACTACCCTGTGGAATCAGCTGTCGCCAGCGGTATTTCCGAACAGATACGACTAAGGAACCTTCAAGAAAATGCCTACACCTTTTTTAAAAGCCGACAGCGCACCTGATGATTCTCTCCTCCTCTGGTGTTGCGGATGTCCATGGGCAGCAAAAATCACATACCGTCAGGCGAGCTGCTTGCTCGTTTGCCATCTATTATATCAAAAAAATCATCTCGTGTTGATGGCATGATATACTCGTATATATAAATTTATAAAAAGATTTGTGTAAATATTGTTTATGCTAAAAAACATGTTTTATATATAGTACTGATATGTCGTACCTTATCTATATTAAAATATTTAGTATTTAATTTGTTATGTCCAACGTACACATGTCATTAATACACAAACTGTAAAAAAAAATCAAAGCCGCGTGGTACGGACTACGATAACAGGCGCGGATCCTGAAGTAGTGATGTACATCGAACTACAAGTAGATTTCATTGTAGTATTCTGTGAGGGCACGGTAGTTCCCAATTCACGTTTTTTTACATTTTTGCCTAGATTTTGACTAGAAACTAACTGCAGAGTGTCGCTATCACTGTTACAAGTTATTTTATATTAGAATACTTGATATTTAGGAATATTCAAAGAAGCTACTTAAATTAGCACGTCATAGACATATGTATATAGTTTTCATGATTCGTGGTTAGTTTATTAGTTAAGTGTCTAATATTATTTACTCATGTTTGTTTGTGTTTGTTACATGTGCTTTTTTTATATCTGGTTGCTACTCGTATTTTGTAAATTAACTGAGATATAACGCAAGAAAGTGGCAAAACAATTATTTTATTGTACATCTCTATACATTACCCTTACATATATACCCTTACTTAAGTTTTATATGCAATATTTACTGTAAAATAGTACATTATAAGCACGTATACAGATATATGCGACTGATATTGATCTATTTTACGTGTATAATTCTAGTATATCATTAATAAAAAATAATTAAAGCTTTCTATCGAATACAAGTGTACTTGAGTGTTAGTCGTCTCAGGTAAATTCAGTATTACATGGCCATGAGCCCGCATGTTTCGCACGTCCCCTGGGTGAGGTAAATTACGAGCGCTTTAGTCTTGGAAGGTGATTTAATATAAAACAATAGAGCTTTTGTCCATTACGCTTAGCCTAACCAAAAATTGGCCCACGATATTTTAATTGGCCATTATTCTATTAAAGACGGGACAAGGGCAAGAGTTTATTGGGAATTTATATACCCACTTATAGTAGAAGAAAACTACTACTAATAAAAAATATACAAATTAATATTTAAGAGTATAAAACAACTAATTAAAAATGTGTTTTGTGAGTGATCTAATTTACTTACCTACGCATATTGTATGTGAAATCGAAAAGAACATTGCCATCATTAATCCATTTTTTTTACAATGAGTGTCACGGTACTATTAGTCATCTAGCTGAAACACGGACGGGTAGTCTCGAATTGGGAAGGGCTACGCCTTCGTAGGATAATAGCGTGAAATAGAAGCATTACGCCGTTGTGTGCAAGTTACGAGGTGTTCCATCTTAATCCTGAAGAGTGACAACGAATCTAAATCGTAAGCATTTGTTGAGAATTACCACTACCTATAATGATTAAATTTGTGTTAGTGAGGACCACGATAGTATATTTATTTAATGTATGCTCAGTCCTGTAGGGTGACAACGGATCTGCATCTTCAGTTTTCGTTGAGAATTACCATTACCTATAATGATTAAATTTGGGTTAGCGAGGACCACGATAGTGTATATAGGTATTTAATGTATGCTCAGTCCTGTAGGGTGACAACGGATTTACATCTTCAGTTTTCGTTGAGAATTACCATTACCTATAATGATTAAATTTGGGTTAAGGAGGACCACGATAGTGAATATAGGTATTTAATGCATGCTCAGTCCTGTAGGGTGACAACGGATCTGCATCTTCAGTTTTCGCTGAGAATTACCATTACCTATAATTATTAAATTTGGGTTAGCAGGGACCACGATAGTGTATAGGTATTTAATGTATGCTCAGTCCTGTAGGGTAACAATGGATATGCATCTTCAGTTTTCGCTGAGAATTACCATTACCTATAATGATTAAATTTGGGTTAGCAGGGACCACGATAGTGTATATAGGCATTTAATGTATGCTCAGTCCTGTAGGTGACAACGGATTTACATCTTCAGTTTTCGTTGAAATTACCATTACCTATAATGATTAAATTTAAGAAGGAGGACCACGATAGTGAATATAGGTATTTAATGTATGCTCCAGTCCTGTAGGGTGACAACGGATCTGCATCTTCAGTTTTCGTTGAGAATTACCATTACCTATAATGATTAAATTTAAGAAGGAGGACCACGATAGTGAATATAGGTATTTAATGCATGCTCAGTCCTGTAGGGTGACAACGGATTTACATCTTCAGTTTTCGTTGAGAATTACCATTACCTATAATGATTAAATTTAAGAAGGAGGACCACGATAGTGTATATATAGGTATTTAATGTATGCTCAGTCCTGTAGGGTGACAACGGATTTACATCTTCAGTTTTCGTTGAGAATTACCATTACCTATAATGATTAAATTTGGGTTAGCGAGGACCACGATAGTGTATATAGGTATTTAATGTATGCTCAGTCCTGTAGGGTGACAACGGATCTGCATCTTCAGTTTTCGTTGAGAATTACCATTACCTATAATGATTAAATTTGGGTTAGCGAGGACCACGATAGTGTATATAGGTATTTAATGTATGCTCAGTCCTGTAGGGTGACAACGGATTTACATCTTCAGTTTTCGTTGAGAATTACCATTACCTATAATGATTAAATTTGGGTTAGCGAGGACCACGATAGTGTATATAGGTATTTAATGTATGCTCAGTCCTGTAGGGTGACAACGGATTTGCATCTTCAGTTTTCGTTGAGAATTACCATTAAATATAATGATTAAATTTGGGTTAGCGAGGACCACGATAGTGTATATAGGTATTTAATGTATGCTCAGTCCTGTAGGGTGACAACGGATTTGCATCTTCAGTTTTCGTTGAGAATTACCATTACCTATAATGATTAAATTTGGGTTAGTAGGGTCACGAAAGTGTGTATGTTAGATGTATATTTATAATGAATATATAATTAGGTTATGTATATGCTGAAAAGCTATAAATAAATTAGTATACAAGCAAATAAAGTGATTTAAACATGTAAGCTTTATTGTATTTAAATTGTAAATAATATATGATATATTACCTATATTTCATAATTTTTTCCTCGATATTTTTATGTGTATATTTTTAAATTTATCAAATCGTTTCATAACTTTTGGTTTAGGTGTAACAGAAATAATATCACCACTCATTTTTTATTTCCTTCGTTAAAATATTCAAAACATTGAAACCAGCAATAAAAGATATAAATAGTGTAACGTTAAAAATGTATGTATACTCTACGTAACACGTTACGTAAAGAGTGAAATAAACAACATAAAATAGGATAAAACTTTCAAATGTGCACCGAGAAAATGGGATACCAAACACAATTCATAGAAAATGCAGTTCCAAACTAAGTTAAAAACAAAACATCCCGTGACGGTATTAAACAACTTTCTTTACGATGTACTCCACGTCGCGCGTTTAGCATTCGACTGTGCTTCTGTAGGGACTGACTCAATTTGATCACTATAACTGCGTTCCAACTGCCGCGAAGTAACCAGCGGGGCCCGCTTTCTATCTAAGACATAGGACGAGTCATAGTGGTAGCGGATTGTTAAGTCAAAAAAGATTGTGTAACAGAAAAGTTATTTGTAGGAAGAAATCAAATTGATTGTGTAAAATTAACAAAAGAATATACCACCCTATATTGACATACGCGACCTATAGTCACCTATGTCTAACCTGAAACGCTTTCTTATCTTGATTTCGTGGTTCACAGAAATCACTTTCCTTCTGTTGAACCGTGTGCATATTTGTTTAAGAGTTTTATTTTGATCGACGTGTCGCCTTCTCAGTGCCTGCTGGACTTTCTTGTTTATCATGAACGAAACGGTTCTCTATAAACTAAATGCCTTTCAAAGTCTTGTCATTTTACCTCACGCTTCGACATTAACGGATAAACCTGCAAAGAATGATTCAAACAATAATAAAAAATTCTCTAAAATGCGGGTTATGCGTACTTAAATTCTGCATTCTTACGTTCAGCAATGGAATCTATGAGGGCCTTAAATACTGTGATGATTTCTATTTCGTGAAATAGTGTAAATACATACTTCATTTATTTCGCTCTAAGTAGTTCCCTACCAAATTCTCAAGACCGCAAGACGGAGTTCACTAAGAGGTGTTTGTATTGAAATTGATTTATGGAAATTTCTCAGTGAAGACGCGTCGTCTGCCAAGAGTAGGTGTTAGGGGTAGTCAAAACGAGTGTACTAAGTTTTTACGATTCAAATATGATGGCGAAGGAACTTCTCAACGAGTTGTGACGGGCAAGATAAACGAAAACCAAAGTAAACATACAGAATAACGCGGCTTAGACTTGAATAACATTATTTACGAATCTTGTCTAATGTAAAAGTATTTAAATTCCAAAATAAACATGTGATTTAAAAAGTAGGAAGCTTGGAAGATAGACGTAACCTAGAAGGATTAAAACACATCGAAAAATACGTTGCAAAAAAGCTTTGCCGTTTGATAATATTAGATTCACCAGCGTTAGTATACTGCAATCGCTTTTATATACGGCTTTGCACAGGGGAATCTTAACAATCTTGTAACAACAATAATTAAATATATATTTTTATACCCAAATAAAACACAACTCGGATAACGTGGGCAAGGGCTTAGTAGCCTTTCAATTAAGAATTAAGTCGGAAGTTTTAATTTGATTTTTATTACTTTAATAATTATATTCATTACATAGAATTTTTGTTACTAATCAAATCATCTCTAATTTAATCAATTAAAATACGAATTTACCCTTTTGACATACGCACCAGGGTTAAAGCGGCAATGAGTTCAAAGATGCTTATCAATTTAATGATGTCTCATCTATTACCAAGATGCTTGTTTACCTTTCCAAGTGAACAGAACTTTATAGGCCATTGATGTTTTACCCTGTAAGGGATAGGCGGGAATATAAATTTGTTTAAATCTAATATTTAGGATATAGTATACGGTCTAATTAGTAATTATTCAGGTGCTGAGTTTAAGATTAATATCATTTATTAATAACACACCTTTATTTCATTATAATCAAAATAAAATGTTGAACTGAAACTTGAATAGTATCGACGTATTTAATTTTTTTCAAATGCAATCGAAAATAAAAAAAACTTCAAAAATTATGTAAATAAAATTCTTAATAAAAAATTGTTAAAGCGACTCATACAAACATACTAGGTTTTGTATGCAACGTATTTTTGTATGAAATAATTAGGGAAAGATTTCTTATCATCCTTCACTTATCTTTGACCAATGCTTCCTCTCTCCATTCCATCAAAATATATTCATAACCTTCAAAGGTCTTGTGTTACATGTTTCCGCCCAATTATTATTTTAACAATATTGCTTTTTGATTGCGATTAAGGTTTCAGTTCCTGGTTACCTCGCGGTCCCGTTGTAGCTTGTTCCATATTTTTCATGTAGATACAGTGGTTTGCGGTGTTACAAGAGAGGCTGGCAACCTAAGGCAAACGACCACTCATTATACCCTTAACACATCAGATGAAGTGGTAAGAGTAATTGTTGCCCTCTTCTTCTCCTGCTCTGTTCCATCTTGCATCAATCGGGGTGATTGATCCAGGAAGCTGATGCATTGTGATCTCTGAGGATCACTAGATAATATATTGGCAACTTTGACGTCCGAGTTTGAATGTCTTGATACGAGTTGTAACGCCTCACAACGTAATACAGTAATGTTTTTTGAATTACGACTGACTAACGAGAACATAGTATATAATACTCAAGGATTCAAAATGCATATATGTTGATCCCTACTCCACCCTACACGAAACACAGCAGTTTTACTGCTATTTCAGCAAGAAACAAGCTGCAACGTCACTCTGCCCCTGTTGACGTTACAAAGTAAGCTAATCTGTCATGCAGATATTATGTAACACCGCAATTATAAATGTTACAATTAGTTTATTATTGCAGCATGGCATATACTTATAAAATTTCCTTCCGCGCGAACATGTTTTTTATGCGGACAAGAATTTTTTAGCCAAATAAACTCCTCTCGATATAAATGTATTGCGAGGACTCGACTTTCGCTTCAAATAGGTACGTACTAATTTAATATAAATTAAAAAAAAACTGTAAATCAGAACCTTATCTATATCGAGAAATTCTCTGTAATATTTTGTAAGTTCGACAAAGTCATCAGACGACTGCCGTCGGTGGATTAAACATCGGGATTTGCATTAGGGTCCCACATCTGCGGCCCTATCATGTTTCAATACAAATATAGATAGGCAGACAGTAAGGTTTAAAATGGCATTTCTGTTTAATGTACAAACATAATAAATAATTAATAAATGTAAATACATAAAAATATTACAAATATACAAATATTGCAGTAAATTTAATAAATATAAATACGTTTGGCACCTTCGTATACTTGAAGTCATCACTTCACACACAAACACATTCATTTAAAATAAAAGATAAACATCACTTAGTCTAAGTATATAATGTTTTTAAGTTAGTATCTTTATAATGCATGAGCTGGAGTAATCGTATCACAAATAAGGTCTAGCTTCAGGGTGATGCTACCATTTATAGACATCATTACAAGTATATATCTATTCGAAAATTTGGTCAAAGTCCTAATTTCACGGCAACAGGATATGAAAATAACGGATATAAGTAATATCAGTAACCCTATTCAACAAGTAGGGTAATCATAGTGCTATAAGTATTTGTACGAGACAGTATACAAAGGTACAGTTTCAACCACAGTATGTCCACTTAACAATCACAATATTTTAGTGTACATAAATATGGATTTCAATTAAGGTATGTATCCTAAAGTTGGGCACTTTCAATAAGTCATGGAGTTTATAAGTAATAGTTAATAATTACTTTTTTTTAGAAACAGTATAGCCATAAATAGCATCTTTTAATATACTAACACTTTAGATGGTGATCGGTTAAACCAAAAGATAGATCCTTTCATTCCACTCATAAAGATAATATTTATGGAATGAAAGGATCTAAAATACTAAAGATTCTAATGAACCTTCGAAAGTCATGATTTAAAATAAATCCTTTGATATTCTAAATATTTATCATATCAAAAGAGTTGGAGCAAAATATGAACTTTAACGAGAAAAGCTCATTAACGTCTCAGGTGTGCTGTCTAAGGAAGATATGTCGTTACACTGAGGCCATTTAAATTATTAGATGTCGCTTAAACTTTGAAATATCTATAAAATTTTGCTTTATCATACATTAATAAACTTTGTGGAACATGAATAATGTTGTGCTTAACGAAAATAAATGTACCGTCATCCTGTATATTTATTTTTGTACCTGACTATATCAATCATAACCTAACTTTCCACGGTGGACTAATGATGGGCGGAAATGGTGATAGGGATATCAATAATTAACAACATCAATTCAATCTAGATGAAGCTTTTAGGCTGATAACTAATCACCTGCTCAGTACACCGCCTGCTCTTCTCAGCCTGTCATCGATATCTGTATTCGAAGTAAGCGGGTTACATGAACGATTTGACGCATAAAGAGTTCATATGATTTTCATTTTTTTATTTTATTTTTTATTTAAATCTAAAAGTTGAGTTAATCAAAAATTTTATGCTGATTTATCAGGTGCTCAGTGAAGGAACACATCGTGAGAAAACTTTTATGTCTAAGAAATAAATTTAAAAAAAATATTTCTAAGACCTGAAGTCCGCGAATCCGCAGCGAAGATGAGTGGTAGATGATGAGAGATAGATTAGAGTCTAGTCTCTAATCTATCTCTCATCATCTATCTACATCATCTCTAGACAGGTGGCCTTTGCCAAGCAGTAGGATTTATATATATAAAATGTTACCTTGTTCATCTGATGGTAAGTGACTCCTGCGGCCCGTGACATCTACATTAATCCTTGACAAGGAATCATAATGCAGATGCGTTGTCAGATCTTAATGCAGATGCGTCGTCAGGACTGAGATGGAAAGCCTCGTCTCTAGTAATAAAGATCTTGAATGTTTGTTAGGAATGGATGATGTTATTTATGGACCGCAGTCATGACACCCCTACTATTATAATAAAGATATCACCGTGGTCGAAATGAAATAGAAGCACATGAGTATTTTTTATAGAGCACAATAAAATACAAAGTCTATAAAAACATGACAAAAATAATTAGTAAGTACGATATCCAATATACTACGTAAATAAAATGTTATAACCGTTTTCTCAGAAAACATAATAACATCCAGTGATATTGTATGCTTTCTTCTTAAATCCTTGAAACTTGTTGTGTTATACAGATATAAGTTAACCGAAATAACGTAATAATATCGAATATATTATATTACTTTATTTCTTTGTCGTAGCATTATTTACTATGTTATAGAAGCTTATTCTTCACTGGTTTTATATTATATCTCTATTTACATATTGATATTCGTTATACACGAACATTTATTTTCTTTTGGGAGTTTATTTCATATATATATATGCTTTTGAAAAAATATAGTTTGTACCATCAACTGACAACTCAATTTTAAAAAGGTTGATAGGTTTTGTCGTAAGTTATTTTTGTGTACTGATGGAATTTAAAGCAAAGTTTAAACCATATTGTGTTTCTGTACAAAACTAACAGTGACATTTCATACTCATTTTTTATATTGAATATCTTATAAAATTATATTGATTCAAATACACACAGACAAACATTTAGTTATGTAGGTATCATACAGTTTACAGATCAGTTTTTTTTTAAATAACCATGCTGTTATATTTAAATAACAAAAACTAACTTTTAAGCTAAGTATAAAAACAAGAAAGTATTTCCACGATTTGACAGCGTTTCGCGAATGCATAGAGAGTTCTGATTAAAAATCTTACTGCATGCCGATGTCTCGCAACCGGACAGCTTCCAAAGTCTACTGATTAAAAACCAACCGGACGAATGAAAAAACTTTTTTTATAACAACCACCCTGCACTGCTGCACTTTCCGATTTCTCATTAATGGAGACGAGGGTAGTGAACATTCGCAGACAGCTCACGATCATAATCGTGAGAGTCAATAAAAGTTTTTCGCTGATACGTTTTTTTTTATCCATCTATTCATTGGCAGCTTAACCCCCTATATCCCTTGTATAAAATATAGTATAATGCGTAGTTCAGCAAAAGCATGAAGGTACAGTTTTTACATTTGTTTATGGCTATGTGTTAAACAACTCTGTACCATACTAATATGAATTCATGTGTATGCCAAAATTGTTTGAATAACATGTGATTACCACATTAATTAGTTCTGCATACGTCCTCAACAAAAAATCAAGATGCAGATACGTTGACACGTATGGGCCATTGTCACCCATAAGGACTGAGATTAAATACCTTCGTTATCTGTAATTAGATTATCGGATCCCTGCACTCACCTCACTAACTCAGAGATGTTATTTCCTGTTGGTATTCTGTGGACACGCGGTCTTCCCCAGTAAAGCCATTGATGCTGCAGCTAGTAAATATTTGCAACGTTACTTTACCACTATTCAAAAATGTATCAATATTATAATATATGTACGTCGCGAGATTAAAATATACTTTTTATCTCGCCAAACTGAAATTTGTGATACTATTAAGATTTTTTGTTATGTCGAATTCAGTCAATAACAGTGCTAAAAGAGGCAGTTTTATTATAGAGAAAAGTTAAATATTATTTTGATGCAACTAGTATTTTTGCGAGTCGCTTTTATGACTTTTATTTAATATTTTTATTTATTATGTGTTTATAAAATAAAAGGCTGTAACTGAAATTTTACTTTCGTCTATTGTATTCCAATATCTTCTTTTTATTTGAGAAAGCACATTAAATTTACTGTTTCTTTTATTTTTAATAAGTGCATAAAGTACAATATAATAATATAACAAATTATTTTTATGTGTTAAAATGTATTTTAATGCCTGTATAGTTGTTCGCGTAAGCGTTCAGTAATGAAAGCAAGAAAATACGAGGAAAGAGACAAAGGAAAGAAAACTAAAATATAAAAAATAATAAAAGAAAATTGAGAGCATAGTCATATATGACGATAATGTTATTCTGGTTAACCTCTACATTGCGTTATGCGTGTATATGAATATTGGACAATATTTCGTATGCAACTGCAGACACGAAACTTATGTTTTTATTGCACAAATATTCTTCCTACCCTTAGAATCAAACACTGTCGCGGCTGACAATAGTCATATCCAGTAACTGTCAGCCACCTACGGTTTAGCTCAGTCAATAGATGGTTGTCATCATTTACGAGTATTAGTTTGTTTGTTTGTTTGTTTAGTATGTATAAGTTTATTTAGGATATATTTATAAGGGTTTATTTTTTATCTTTTTGAAATATATAATGTCTTACTTGTTTATAAATTCATTTTTATGTTTAAGTTTAAAAATTACTTTGAACTTTATGTCTTGACTCCGTCATAAGAGTAACTTTTAAAGCGGGCTATAAAAAGAACATATTTCGTAAAGCGAACTTTAACACGATGTACTTACAGTAAAAACACTTGTGAGCGAAATAAGTAACCATAAGCACAAGTAGGTGAATTTTGCGTGTACCAGTAAGTTACCTTCACGACAAGCTCTAGAGGCGTAAAACTCGACGAATTCTCATGGCATCAACTTAATGGAATAAAAACATAAAGAGCATTAGAGGGACCTTTTGTGAAGGACCCGGCGGATAATGCGAACCCTATCGACCTCAGTGCGGCAGTTTTGGAGACAAGCGGTGTTTGATAGAGCCAAGATATTCTCAAGCTGTTATGTTTCCAACTTGCTAACTTGCGTTTGCTTTTTGGGCTAATAAATATAACTTTTGCATATTTAGAAACGTTGCTGTTGTAGGTAGGTTATAGATACATTAGAGACACGGTTTACCAATTATATATAAAAAAATATCTTGCTTTAATTATGAAGTATGAAATTTGCTTATCTAAAAGAAAAAAAACCCTAAAATATATTATCTCAATTGTAGAGTAAATTGAAAATAAGGAATCATTAGGATTCCAGAGTTCAATATAGAATCTCAAGCTCTCTAAAATCAGTTCAAACTAATAAGGTTATTAGCCTCATATATAGTAAGCCTATCGTCGTTCAACGGGCCTTAATAGTATTCAAATTTTAATGGAGCCACGTAGCGGACTATGCAGGTATATACTTACCCCTTACCCATTGCAGAGAGGAGGATTATGGCAAACAGTGGTATTTATTTGTCTACAATATTCTGCACACCTAACTGTTATATTTTAGGCCCTAAGTCCGATATCTAAGTAAGACCACATATTTTTTTAAAATGTATTTAATATTACAAACTTTCCCTTAACGCTTGAATGCATGTATTATGAGATTTTGAATGGCGAATTCGAATCAATGACCTTAACTTTGCTGACCGCACCTATACCATTAGGCGATTGAGGATAAATCATAAAATGTCAGTTTTGTTTCTTGCTGTATTTATATAATAAAAAAAAATGTTTCAAGTAACTCATACTTCATATACAATAGACATGTCCTTCAAGACATATCCATTGCAAAAGTAGTAATTTTGAAATTTTAAAAAAGATAATTCTACTTGTAGTTGCAAAATATTAATTATAAGGATATTCAAAATTTAGTTAATGTTTTTAATTCATATTCGTATACTCTCTCAGACACATACACTATCAAACACACAGCGACACACGCCCACACGCATATAATTTTTTTTGTATTATCTTAATACCGATGAAAAAAAATGTTCTATCGATTATTATTTTGTATGCATATGCCATTAAGTGAAGAAACAGACCCCTGATGTACAGGATTCTTTCATTCTTTCTTAGTTCAGCGGCCAAGGAGTCAACTAATTTATGAAGATAAATGTTTGATTTTATTTCATCCGAATTTAATACTTATATGAATAAAATAAAATAAGGAAAAATTGGAATGGAAGGATTGCATTCGTTGCCCATTTTTTTTACAAAAGCCAACGAGTTCTCATCTGATGTTATATGATCACCACCCGTCAACTTCAGCAACTCCTTACAAAGGGAATAGCCAATGCTGGATTATCAGCCATCAAGATGGTGAGTATGAAATTTTAAATTCACGACTGGTAACACAAATCGTTAGAACAAAGACTAGGCAATATGATATCGTATTACTTACTATACGATATCTTACGTGCAGTTATCGACATACGCGTCTATTACACGTTCCTCACTCAACTCAAAATTATACTCAATCTATATATACATATATACATTTCTATGCCGCGCTGCCCGCACATACAATATAAATTATTCTAACTTAGACATCTTCCATATATCATCTAAACGTACTATAAAATATTAAATTAGAAAAATATACCGTATGATGAAAATTAATTTCCATGAAAATTATTCATGGAAATATACTTCTAGTTCTTTATTACACTCATAACTTCTTCGATGCACTAGTTCACCAATAGTATACAACAGAAGTAATACACACATAACACTAAACAAAACAAATTCACGCACATAAAAACACCCACACAAGTGCAAACATACACGTTCACTCACCAACGTATTCATAAAACTACCAAAATTGCTAGCTAAATGCTGTCCATAAATAACTTCTAATCAATTGTGTAATTCTGAATTTTGTCGTATTTATTGTAACCAGTTGTTTTATAGTACGTTTTTATGTCGCTGTTGGATTATATAATAAATCAATAAATAGAATACTCCCCGTGATAAATGCGATAATAAATGCATTGCAATGCCAGATATTTACGGCATCTTTTTAAAAGACTTGCCGACTTGTCGACTCAAAATACGCCAGCATGTGGTTACTTCATCATCTATAGAAATAGTAAAGACTCTTAATTTTATATTTCGCCTATATGCGTCTGCTTTTACGTTACTAAAATATTCACATTCCAACCGTTCTACCGCAAGACGTATAAATCTTTCGTGGAAAAGGGCAGTGATATTTATAGTCCACAATAATTTCATGCTTTCTTCCTAAGCGTATCCAATTCTTCGGTAAATTTTAAACTCGATTACTCAAACGATCCAAGCTTGATAACCGCATAGCTAGTATATGAGCCACTTGTTCACTGATACGAATACGGTTTGAATCTATTTCTTTTTTTGATGTTAGGGTGTAACAAAGAATCACTCAGTTAATTTGATAATAAGTGATTCATCTGCGTAAAGAAATCATGTTTCATCGCTGCCACTTCTGAGCATGTACAAAGTATACTTCGTAAACGACAGGACACAGCAGCGATATATGATATTTTACGTCTATGTTCTGTAGAAGCGTGATGGCGGCGTCCTTATTACGTCCATATTCCTCAGAAGCGTCATGGCGGCGTACTTATTACGTCTACGTTCTATAGAAACGTAGTGGCGGCTACCTTATTAAGTCCATATTCCTCAGAAGCGTGATGGCGGCGATCTTATTACGTCTACGTTCTGTAGAAACGTAGTGGCGGCGACCTTATTACGTTTATGTTCTGTAGAAGCGTGATGGCGACGACTTTATTACGTCAAAATTCTGTAGAAACGTGATGGCGGTGGCCTTATTACCTCTATGTTCTGTGTAAGCGTGGTGGCGATGACTATATTACGTTCAAGTTTGGTGGCGGTGACCTTATTACGTCTATGTTCTGTGGAAGCGTGGTGGTGGCAACCATTTTACTTCTATGTTCTGTAGAAGCGTGGTGAAGGCGGCCTTATTATGCTACAGCTAGTTTAAAACTGGAACTTAAAAACTGAAAACGACTATATTAGCACAGGCCTTGTGTGTTCCGAGCATTGCTAGTTTGTGCCATCGATTTTCGTTTTTGGGCGAGCCGCAGTGTATACCTACGAGTATATCAAAACAAACGTAAACAATTGACTTTTTTGTACATAAATAAAAATCGGAATATAAACACCGCATTAGCAAACACTCTTATACTAATAAGATAACAAGATTCCAACTCATATCTGTTAAATCGCGAATCCAAACTTTAAGAAACTAGGCCATCATTGCGTTTTTAGAATCACTACTTGGAAATAATATAATAAATCTATATGACATCTCATGTTTTACTCCGTAAAAGTCGTAGTGGAACTCAACATTAATTATGAATTATGTGCAAACATTATTCAACTCAAGATAGAAAACAACCTCACTAATCCCGTCACTGGACGGCCAATGTAAATTAAACAAATTAGTTGGGAGTTCGGTGTAAAACCTCGCGACAAATTCCAAGTTTTAAGAGTACGGGCGGCGCGTACGTGAGTAATTTACTAATGCACCATCGTCGCCGTTCGTTCCGCAGTGGAAAATGAAACCCGGAAAGCTGTTATAGGGCCGTAAGCGGAGCGGAAAAAGTAAAAATCATTATTTCTAAAAATAAATGCACATTTTATCTCTTAAATTAGACAAAGTTAAGTTCTAGCATTAAATTACCACAGATCATTTTTAATTACCATCCAAATTATTCAATAAGTAATTAAATAAATTGTAGTTAAATTTTCTACTACAGTTAACAATTATGAAACGGGACGTTAGTTTTAAATTAAGCTTAATACGCATAGTGCAACGGTCTTTTGAATTTAATATACTATATTGTAATATTTAAAATACCTTAAAATAAATAGTTGATACCGACCCAAATCAACAAATAATTCTCGTGAAAAATTTTGGTACGTCGGTGATTTTTAAATGATTTTTATATCGCGTATATTAATGTTACATGGTTATTTTTATATAAGAATAACATGTAACAATGTTTAATATAACAAGGACTAGTAAGATCTGATGAAAATTCATGCATCCGTATGATGTTTTGTCACACTATGTCCCCATGCGAATACGTTGGCACCAGTTCAGTGTAAGCAAACTCTCGCATCATATTTGCAGCTTTCATTACAGATATTAAAATCCCATTGCACAGATAACTCTCATTGCATAAGGAAAGTGTACCAAATTAAGACGGGATTTACTTTTATTTTCTTCCCATTGCAAGGAGAAACATTTAAAGTTCTATAGAAAAATAAAAAAGAAAAATTATTGATTTTGTTGTAAAGCTCCTGCATTTACAAATGACAGAGTAGTTGACTAAAGTATTTCGTAAGTATATATAATTAAAATTAAGCAAACATAATATAATTTTTTTAGATATTATATAATTATACTTAAAATGATTTCTATTTTATTTTTGTATAGTTCCATACTAATAATAATATTTTTCACAAAATTGTTATTATTAAATAATATTAATAAGTAAATTAATAACCACAAATAATAAAAAAATAAAATAAATACATTACAGAGATAAATATTAATAATGAGACTTATTAATAATTGACAATAAAAATGTGTTTGAATACAATTAAAATACAATAGTTATTATTATTATATTTTTTTATTTATTAAAAACTTTCTAGTAGTAATGAACCAGGACACTGAGGCGAATCTTAGTTAAAATTCACCTCAATTTCCTGGCGTCCTTTTTGTGTGTTCACGGTACAATACGGGAGCAAATTATGTTCGATTCTCGGTCACAGTATATATTAAATTGTCAATCAAATTTTAAGTGCTATATTAACAAGTGTTCAGACTTGATAGAATACATATTATATAAGTCAGAATATCTAACAAAACAAAAAGATATAAATGAAAGATCACCATTCGACTATTAAGGTGAAACATCATTTTTTAAAAAAAAAAAGATCCAGTTCGTGCAGTTGTGTTTTGGGTAAAATCCCAATACTATACCACCAAAATCCTTCTTATAATACATGTCTTAAAACAATTACGTAAGACTTTATATAATATACATAGTAATTAATTGAAAATATAAATTCAATGAACGCAGGACACAATTTTATCTTAGTGGCCAATAACTAAGTTTTGCTTTCCCGGAGCAGAAATTTGGTTTATGCCGATTGGCAGCCGTGTAGACTTTTCTTCCCTTTTACACATTACCCCCTGATCTAAGATGAATGCGACAATATCTTGAGGTCATTATCATATGATATCTATGATGATGTCCGATGTAACGCATACGCATAAGATTATTTACGTGGTAGAGCTGCACTGCAGTTTGTTTCTAGCTGCAGAATGAAGGGGTCAGCCAAACCACCATATAGGCAGCATGAATCACTTACCATCGTGGGAAATTATTGTACGTTCGTCATTCTGAATGTAATAAAAAAAATCAAAATCAGAGGCAGTGGCAAGTACACGAGACAGACATACAAAAAAAAATTGAGTTCTATTCTGAAGCATGTCCATATTTCTGTATACAATCGTAAGAACAAAAGCGTAGGCAATATGACATCGTATTACTATATGACATATTGCAAATGGACTGTAGCGAACTTCTATCCAGCATTGCGTTTCAGGTACCATCCTACAGGACTCGACACACGCCTCCTATAATACGTTCCTCACTCAACTCGGAACTATACACAAAATTTAGTTCTATGCCACGCCAATCGCACATTCAATAAATATTATGCCAACTTAGACATCTTCCATATATCATCTAAACACGCTCTAAAATATAAAATTAGAAATATGCACCGTATGATGTATTCATTTATACACTTTTAAATATATTTATTATTTTTTAATTATATAATTATTTATTACACTCATAACTCCTTAGATGCATTTATTTACCAATGGTATACAAACAGAAGTAATAACACATACGCACACATCACACATACGCACACATCACACACACCCATACACGTACACACACACACGTTCTCTCACGTTCACTCACGTAAACATAAAATGTAAAGTTAAATAGCTTCTATCCAATTGTTTAATTTTTTGTAACCAGTTGTTTCAAAATATGTTTTGTAAGTAGTTAATGGATTACTTAATAATCCCATAAATATTGGTTTTTACGAATGAGTTTGACCACTATGAATAAGTTTTTAAACTTTTGTTAAACATAATTAATCAGTAAAATTCACTTTATATCTCATTGATCAACGATTTAACATCAACAAGACGAAACCACCCTCCCGAGAACAGGAACTGCTCTGCAAAATTATTAACGAATACCTCGATTAGCTGGATTGAAGTGGAGCATCTGTCGTTAATAAAGTCAAAAGTTGCAAACTGGCCCTATAGTTGGAAAATTGCTAAGTCGACGATAATTACATATTGCCTTTGCGACTGACGTTTGTCGTGACATCGGCGGCAAAGGCCGCACGTTATTAACAGCTGACGTAATTGAAAATTGACCCACGCCGGGGTCTCGTTGGGAGACTGGATTTAATAACAGATAAGAGAAAATAGAAGCGTGTTGAGCGCGAAACGTTGAGGTTAGATCCTTGCTCTGGATAAGAGCATCGCTATTGTGTCTGTTGTAACTTAACTTGATCTAACATCATTAATTCAGATCTGTTTTAAGTTCGAATTATTCATAGACCCTTTTTGTATTCAAGATTGAAGAAGAATACGCATTAGTGGTAAAGGAAATATGTTATAAACATTATTATACAGACATTATATGTCTCGTTCTTTGTGCTAAAACGTATTTTATTTTTCCTTTAATTATTATGATATATACATATATAATAAAAAAAATATGTTGAATTATTAGTGTATAACGGATGGATTAAAAATGTAGTCTTCGATGTTAGTAACTGAAATAATGAGGTTATTGTGGTAATTTTAGTTATATTATACCCAGTTAAATAACTTCATTTATAGTAAAATTTAACATACTATTTCGCCAAAAACTTTTAAACAAGAAGTATATATATCTAAAACTGTAACCAAATACAATCTGGAGAGTAGTTTGAAATATAATAAACTCCACGAGAATTTCACCCTTATGATTTTCCAGGAGTTCAGCCGCCCAGACCAGTCGAGAAGTTCTCTCATAAATAAAGTTGTCGAGTGCCCTCGTCTATACTCAGATACGACAAGACGCCCCGTTTGAGCTATTATGGAATCGGAATTGGTTACAAGATACATGAATTCGGAGTTTTTACATGTATACGTTGCTTGCTCACATCAAAGCTACGTCAACAGTTGTTACACTGTGTACGCAATGTAAGTGCAATATATGATAAGATTGTATTCACGAAAATATCACATATTTAGAAATAAGACCAGCAACTTTGACAAGTACAGTGTACAAACGAGACTTTCACTAGCGATTTATTTCGCAGTTGCTTTGTCAGAAACTTATACGCGTAAAATTATTTAGGTTTATTTACAGATTTCTATTCTTATATAGTTGCAGGTTGAATTAAATATAACTCGTAGCATTTGTACGTTAAAATATAACTTTTATGCTGTGGTGCTCTCGTATAAAACTTTTATGATTTAACGTACAAAGCATATTAAAGTATGTGCTTTACGTTGTACTCCTCGATGGTTCCTATTTTGAAGATTTATATTTATCTATTTTTCTTCTACATATAACACGAATAACTTTAAAAAAAAACACAAAAACCCGTCGCAGCTGTCGATAGGAGCGACTTATATTTTAAAGGAAAAATGATGGGCTGATGCGATTATGATTAGCTACGAGTAAATGAAAGCTTTGACCTTTAGGCCTATAATTATCCACGACCTAACTCCATAGCCAACTTGTTCAGGGTTTGGTTAGACAATTTTTTTTTTTAAAACTTTCATCCAAAACTTAGTCGTTTACAAGTGTATATTATTTATAACACTCTTTATCGCACACTAAAATTATATAAACACATATATTATACCGTGCATCTGCACCATAATCGTAGTCTATTGATGTAGACAAAATTTGTTGAGGCACGGATTGGGTCAGATCGACCGAAGAAGAATCGTGACACATAATATATTCACTCATCACCCAATTAGACGCTTACTCGCAGACAAACATTTTTTCCCGTTGTTCATTCGTGTGTAGCTCTACTAGAGCTACACACTGCATGTATGCGCCGAAGTCATCACTTACCATCAGGTGTTCTTTATGTTCAAGAAGGACTTGGTTACATAAAAAAAGGGTTCCTCTACTTGCCTACAATCAATCCGACCTACCGTTAGGACAACTTATCTACATTATTTTACTTTCTAAAATGTATCTCGTCCAGCATCATTTTACACTGATAATCCATTTTCAAGTTCCATCTGTTCAACGAGCTCGTAACGAAGTAATGGATATAGAAAATTAATGGATATCGAAAAATATTAAGAGACGACGGCACAGTTTATTGGCCTCCTCGCGCCTGTAGTAACTCTGCTTAGACGTCGACTAATCAGGACCCCTAGGTAATTCCACCGCTAGCACAGCTCCCGCGCTGATTGGTTATCGATCCCGGAGGACTCCTGTCGTCCGCGATAATGATAGTTTTGATATTGATGGTCGACTAGAAAGCACTGCCGTGGAATTTGATTGCTAGAATAAAAAAGAGTGTTAGTCCATGATGGTGCATCAAGTATTATAGTGCAATTTAAAAGAAAATACTTACAGGCTATTTTAATTAATTTACTATTAGATTAATCTATCTCGTAAAGGCCAATAATTCCGTAGAGGTATGAATAGCTACGAGATGGTTCTAACCTAATAGTGTTTAGTTATTGTTATTTAATTTGGTATTGAATACTATTAAATTAATAACAATCAAGACTTTGCTTTTAAATATATTCTAAAGAGTTTTGAAAAACATAGATTATGTGGAAGACCTTTAAATTGCTAGATATATTTTAATAATTTATTCGTATACAATAATATATATTTATATTCGGTTAGTAGTGATGGTGATAATTTTAATTCTAGTCATATTTTATTTCATTATTATTTTATTATTTATATATAAAGTAAAAGTTTTCATAATAAAATCCCTACAAAGCTTCATGAAATCTACATGAATAAAGTATATTTTGATTTTAATGGATTTTTTTACTGAATCCATTCTTTATTTTTATACTTTAAATCTTATTAATTCACAAGCAAGAGACTTCCACTAAGAAGTATTTATATATAGTATGTAAACAATAAAGTCTGAAAGCATGTATACATAGAGCGCAGCACTTAACTTCTATTATTTGCATAAGCTATGCGTTTAACGTTGTTTGTCGTAAAACCTTGTTACCTTCTTTACAGCGTGATAATAACAATAAGATTGCTTATAATTAAACATAAATTCCATTTTAAATGTTTGATTATGTTATATAGATTTATATTTTTATCATATTATTAAAAAGTCATAGTTTGTTTTCTGGATTTAAATACAATTTTCTTCAGTTTTAGTTTTAAGAGCAGATTGTGTTATAATATTATATTATATTGGTGTCTAAACTTCTATTATACACTGGTATTTTATAAAAACTTTCCCGTTCGTGCTGATCTATTTTAGCTACAGCTAGTTTATTATTGATGACAGACCTTACTTTAATTTTGATGTAAATCTAAAGTAATATATTTTTTTGTAAAATTGGACAATATTTTTTCGATAATTACAATGAATTGTTTCTAAAATAGTACGAGACAGTATTTATATTTGATATACCAACTGTAACTATCCCCAAGATAATATTAAAGAGCATCTGCATAATGACAAACTATAAAATATAACGTTCAGTCCGCGGACAATCACTTCAATATGCATGCAATAACATTAAGTGTGCTTAAGATGCTCCACCTTTTGCGAGACAAAGTTGTAGTTTCAAGCCACAATGGATAAAGAAAACACTTCAACATAAGTGCTTCAATTGTGATCAGTTACTTCAGACAGTGTCAAATAATCCTGACAATATATATAACGACATGAAAAACTACAAAATACATAGTTGCTAATATTACGCGAACCTCAAAGATTGGAGGAAATAAATTATATATATATATATATAAATATATAAGGCCAAGATATTTTAGAAATTTTCAACATCTGCGGTTAAAGAATTAATAATATTTTCATGAGTATAACGGCGTTACGCATTTCGTACCTTTTGAGGAGAAGCATCTGTTGCTTGACAATTTGATGTGCGACAAATTCTCTACCTATTAGAACCCTATCTAATAGGTTGAATTTGGATAATATTGAGCCTTCCTAGCTCAAGTTTTTTATTACAACTGGATCAAGCACTACCAATACAGTAGTCTTCTCTTACCATCTGTGTATAATGTGGGTGTCGTCAAGAAAAGAGTGACATCATCAACGTCATCATCACATAACACCAGGTGGGCTTGTAGACAAGAACAGGTTTTTATTAATTAAAAGAAATGATAAACAATGTATTTCTGAGCCTTACAATACAGGAATAGCTTGCATATGGCTATCCGAGCTGAACAGGACAGCATTGGGGCGTGAGAAGCACCGGCTCGTGATTTCCGCTTCGCCACATGATTAGCTGCAAGGTAACCGCGTGTGCGTGAAGACGTGCTCCAGAGGCGAGGGACGGCCAGTTGATTAATTACACGATTCAAAGACTTGAGAACCCCTTTTTAACTATCTATAAATATAATACATTATACTATTTTCTAGCTTATGTTTTGCTTTAATTCTGTATTAAATTTAATTGCGTTTTTTTTGTAAATTCACTTACTTAAGTGTATGTATTAAGACTTAATTAAGTGATATCAACTTATTCAATTATTTGTAACATCTTTCGCATCCATTATGATCTAAATATGATTTAAATATCGATCAAAAAAATGTAATCTTACCTTAACAATAATATCTTTATGATACTTAGCACGACAAATCACGTAGTTCACTTTTGATAGTCGGCATATAAACACCTACTTAATTATTCTTAGTGAAGACTATATTGTTACCTCTGTGAACCAACCATAAGAAACATAGAAGAGTTATGCTTTTATTTCACGGTGGTATTCTGCGAGTGTTTTTTTGGTCCTGTCTCGATCGAGTGGACCTATATTTGATTAATTACACATAAAAATTAACTATTTTTAATATCGTCCCATGCATTTAGTTCAGTATATAACAAAAAAAATAGTTAAGCTACCGTCGGGACAAAATGTTTTTTTTTTTTTAATTTCATATATACAATTTATATACCACTAAAAATATTACAGTATCTTTAAATCTACATAAGGTTTGTCTAGACACTAGGTTCTTCTAGGTTTACAGACAATACACTAGAATGAACACTGATTTTACACAACAACGCGAGTTACGAAGGTGCATTCACGAGTACATGCAATTCTCAGAAGTGAGCTGCGCGAGGGCACATAGCAACTTCAGTAAGTCCGATCTCACAACATCGATGGAACGAGATGTAGTGATAGAGTTTCAAACTTACAAACAACAACAGTGGATGTATCGACGAAGTGAAGAGGCGTATGGCAATTTCTACATGAATGCACGAGGAAGGCGGCCATCAGAGAAGAGTGGCAGGGTGTTGTGAAGCTTGCCACCAACATTGAAAGTGATGACCATGACCACTCAGTCAAGAGTGATACCGACAAAGAAGAAGAAGTGCTATAAGAGACGTGGTAGATTTGTGTCTATAAGCGCTCGCTTTTTATTCACGTTAGCAAGCAAACCGACTTCGATCTACGGTGTCAGCACCGAGTCCGCCAATCCGCAGGCATGATCACATGGCTGACTATGATTCAACATTATCTCTAGGAACGTATGCCTAACAGTGGGATTTTTATATATAGGCTGTTACGTTACTTATTTTTAAGTACTACTCATATGTACACCAGAATTACAATTTTAAGTTATGAATTGACAAAGTCTTAGCGGTGAAGGTTTCCTCAAAATAACCAAGGAGCGCATACAAGACGAAGAATTAATAAAACCAAAATTGTATAATCATGAAAACCGGAAATCATCGACGTGAAGTCACCACGGGGCTTCTATTGTTAATGAAAATATTTATTTTCGATTATCAGTCGCTTATGAGGTCAGAATTAATTTTTATTATATTGTGTAAATTATGACATAATTTACTGCTACAATAATTTTAAATTATAAGATTATTTTGAAAACCTGTTATGATAAAATAAGTATACATATGTTACAGACGAACGTGCATATTATATATAATAGACCTAAAGCACACACCGAGAAAAGCGTAGCGTTTACTATTTGCATAAGCAACTCTCAGCGATGTTTACTATAAAACCTTGTTTCCCATTTACTTTAATGTGATTTAAACGGTGACTGCTTTTAATTAGATTTGGTTTGTCGCTAAATGCTTTGGAAATGTAACAACAACTACTTAATATTTACAAGTCACCGTTAAATTTAATATTTTAAATGTGCATTAAATTAGTTTTCTTAATTTTAAGAAAAGAGCTGAAAAATTAGAATATTGTACTGAATAGCGTACTGAATAAGAAATGAGATAAGAAAGATATTCACGAACGTGTAAGTGAACTTCCTAGACAAAAATCTTAAAACGCTACCCTCATTATTATAGGCCACACATGCCACACTGCTAGTAAAAAATTATATATAAAAAATAAACAAAGTTTAATTTTTCCTGGTATTTTTGTAATTTTATAGTCTCTGATTTGACCTCCTGGTTTGACTATTTGACCTTACAGTCAAATAGTCAAACCAGGAGGAATTGAAGTTAAATGTTTATTTATATTTACAATTTCTTAAACGTGATATATTTTGGTGTGCCTGAAACAGCTGACACCTAGCACAAATGTAACGAGTGATTTATCTTCCACGTAAAAATTAGAAAAACGTAAACACACCGTGAGTTCAACTTCCTGGCCTCAAAACTATCTCACACTACTTAAAACAACACAATGTTAAACATATTGAGAGTAATTTACAGCAAACCATAATTTAATTAATATAAATAGATAAAACACAATTCGATCTTAACCAATCATCCATTACCGAACAAATGTCTATATGATGAAGTTAGTACCAATACAGAAGAATATGTAGCTCAAAATATCAGATATAAAACGATAGTAATTCAAGCACATTTCCATCAGTAAGAATATTACAAAGAGACGCGACGGTAATATTTTCGAATAAAAATCTATAACGGCGCGAGATCAATATAGGATCAAACACATGCTTCTTCTTCCAACAGAGACTGCAGTACATAATACATTTGTTACTCTCTCAAATCATATTTCCGACAATATCATTTCGTGAGTCGACGTACCATGAAATACGTCTTGAGTGACTCGGCACATGATGCCGCTACTAAAAACGGCAGGAACTTTACACAGTGAAAGATATAAAATATCGAAAAGTTCTGCAAAATTAAAGATGTAACTACTTATAATGAGTGAAAATGGTTTTTTTAGTTGTAATTACTCATTCTTTCATAAATTTATGTACTGTATATGTACCAATACTCAGAAGTTTTTTTTTGTTTTATTTTGAAGACAAGTTTTTGAATATGGCTCTACTCTGCATATTTTAAAGGACAATACAAATGAGTCTTCTTAGCCTTGCCTATTCCAGTATGTATAATGAACGGGAAGAAATCTTATCACCATACTACGGCGAAGCTAAAGGGAAGGTTATGATATATTTTTTCAGTTATGGTTTTAGGTACGATTAATTTATTTTAGTTCTATTTTTTCCATTTACATCAGCAATTTTGTAGTCTAGTTTCTTTTTATGATTAATGATATTTATCATAGTTGCAATTTTTACAAATGATGAATTATTCTAAATCTTAACTATAATTTTGTTGTATAGTTACGATTATATATATGTACGCTATAGCTAAGAATTAAATATTTATACAAATATGTAAAACAAGTAAAACGACGTCGCGTAGTAATTTACAATATTGTTTTTATTACTCTGTAGGAAAGCGTTTATTTAATATTATTTGACTGTCGACGTTTGACGTCATTCTATAGCTTTAGCAAGTTATATCTTAAAACAGCGCACAATCCGAAAATTACTCGCCCTATTCTAAGCGAACTTCGCGTTGTAATATTTCACCCCCTTTTCCCTCTGCTCGAATCATGGAACTTCTTTTACAGTGATTTGATGATATTGCACTTTGACGAATAGTGGAATTTGGGATAAACGAAGAAAAAAAAAAGAAAAATAAGATGGATAATGTCGTCCGCACGAATGGCAGAATCTGCTCTAAGCTACGAAGGGCTCTTCAGTCGTATCCGATATCAAAAGGATAAGTGTGTATGTCGCATGAACCCGAAGACTTGACTTCTTTGATATGATACAGGGCTTTCAGTTTGATTAAACCGTGTATTGCTGCCTTATTTTTTTTATGTTTATTGTTTGTATTTTTTGCGACTCCTCTGGTGTTGCGGATGTTTCATGGGCGGCGGTGATCACTTACTATCAGGTGGGCTACATGAACGTTTGCCGCCTATACTATAAAAAAAAAATATAGGGATATTTTTAAAGCTTTAAAATATTCAGCACAATTTATATCCTCTATCATAAAGTTTGTATTAATTTATTTTATTATATTACATTCTAACAATTTAACTCACCTGTCTGTTCCGCCAGTTAATGTCTTATAGTCTTGAACCTCCATGTCACCCATGTACTGAGAAAAATCTGAAAATGAAATAAAAATCTTATTTTAATCGTTATGTTAGACACCTTATTTAAAAAGAAGGGCACAATGGGCGTACTTAACGTCTAATGACCTAGAAACACTAGTGGTGCCAATAATGAAAGTATGGTAAATGTTCGTATTTTCCTTTAGTCTTTTTAACCATGACCAGGCGATGCTTGATGGCCACTTCTTCACCCCGTAACCGCCCCATTATCAAAATTCAAGTCATAGTATTCACTTATTCAAACTTTAAATTATTCAAATTGGTGGAACTTTTTGAACGAAAATTAGTGGTACATGATGCAGCCAGTTTTCGTGTGAAATATAAATGGGTCGGATTCACCCGGTGAAGGACCACACCATCCAAGTATAATAGTGTAAAATATCAGTAATACGCGACAGAGTATCGTATGATAATTGTAAGGAACCAGGAGTGTACATGTTTATGGCCAGCAGTCTAGTGTACTATTTTATCACCCTTAGTTTGATACACTTACATGTCAAAAGTACGTTGCAAACATTAAATAACCAAAGGGGTTTGGTAGCCCTGCTCGGATTGCAGCTATATCCTGAGAAGTGCAGGCGAGTTTCGGAGGAGTTTGAGTTTCTTTTATTTTATGTACATTGTTTCTACACAAAGGTCAGGATCATTCTGTTCATAAAATAAACGTTTTTTCTTATATATTATATTTGTGGTATTACATATTAGGCTTAGAATATTTTCAGAATCTTTACATACTCCTATTTTTTAGAATTACATTATTATTTAAGTTCAAATGAAATAATTCACGTGCATAATTGCCGGTAAGCGCACCCCCAAAATCAATGTCATAGTTTATTGTAATTATAAGCAACGATTTAGCATTAATTTACGATTTTTATGTTTGACTATGAAACAAAACATCGTAAGTCTAAGACAAATAAATTAAAAAAATGTTACATAAACCTCTAAAGCGGTGGCTCCGTCTGGTGGACTTGGTTCTACACTCTCCTTAGTAGGTCTTTGCGTAGTAGTGTGATTTTTATGCATAGGCTGTTACATTATTCAACTGCTGTATAACAGTACCTGACGTTCGATTTTTGTGCAACAAATTATATACCTTTTTTATTTTGAGTGTAGCAAACGAGCACACAGTTCACCTAATGGCAAGTGTTTCCTGCGGCACATGACATAACATACATTCATCCATGACAAGGAATCATAATGCAGATGTGATGATACTCTTGAGGCCTGAGATTGAATGCCTCGTCACCAGTAATAAAAGTCTCCAGATCCCTACACTCACCAGATTTACACAGCAGGATTAAGTTGCTATTTCACACTGGTATTATGTAAGGGCGTAGTCCTACCCCAGTCGAGCTGACCCATTCATTCTGCAGCTAGAAACAAATTTCAGTGTAACTCTACCTCTATTTGTATTCTTAATACGATCCCACCACGCAGGCATGAACCATGAACTATAAACTTGGTGTAGCATGGGTTCGTGCTTCCTTTGGTGAGCGAAGGTAACTTTAAGAAATTAAACCTTATTAATGGTGACGATTCTGTCCTTCATAATCCTCAGAGGTAAATGTGGGTGGGTGGCATGTGGCAAAGAAATCACTAACCATTCATTACCATCATTTGAAATGTGTGCACGTGTGTCACCTAGTTATATTTATATATAATATAATAATAAAGTCCTACTACCTACACGACAACCTACATTGTAGGTTTATAATTCCAAAAATATTAAGAATTTAATAAAAATATATTATGTATTCAAACAGAAAAACATTTCAATGAAGTAACTCTAGTACCTTTGTTCTTTTCTTGGTAGTTTAATTTCAATCCACATTGATAGCAATAAAGGAGAGTAAAAAGAGATTAGGTATTTGCCAAATATAATTTTGAGAGACGTCTGAGAAATTATACGTAATAATTGGACATAATAACATATTATTTGTAATAATAAAATATCCTTAATTGTTTTATAACGTTTAATTGGTTTATCGATTTTAAGATCTATCACTCCATCATCAAGACAATTATGTGGAGATAGCGGAATAATTCAGTAAATTCGGAATGATGCCCTCCGATATGCTAAACTTAAAACCAAAAGAGCAGTTGGGAGTAGCCTGCCGCATACAATCCACCTACCAACCGTACACTCCAATTTCGGAGACGGAAAAATAATCAGCACAGGAACATGAAAAGGCTAGAAATATTCAAAATCAAAACGAAAAAAATCGCGTTTGATCTCCGTTTACTATTAACAAAACGATATCGAATCGATGCATGCGCTCCGAGGTGAGGCTCGATCCGATTTGCAATGCGCATCACGACACCTCCCTTCAGCGATGGGGCGAGCGACAAATCACGCTTGCCGCCGTGGCCACGCTCTAAATGAATATTGACATCCAACTAGCGGTGAACGGGTTGAATTGATAATCGACTCACCGCAGTCATCGGATTAAAATTGAGTAGACAATTTTCTCCACTGGCTTTTTGCAGATTCACTGCGGAGTAAATTAGACTATGTCTAAAAATATAATATAATAATAAATATTTCGTTCGAATTTCAATTTGTTTAAGTGCTGCGATATTTTGGCTAGTCTTTTTGTTTGATTTGAATTTTATCTTATTTAGCTCTCGGTACTGCATATTTCGGATTTATATTACTAAATATATTTATAAAAGATATAAGTATGGAAAACAAAAAAGAGGATAAACACCTATTCATTTAAATACTTGGATTTCTGGTACATTCACAGAAAACTCCCAGAAAGATATTAATCAGTTCCAAAAACATATTTTATGTTAGTCAATCTGTCCTCTAAACATCTCAAATGTTGTATTTGTTGTGTTGTAATATTAAAAACTAACTGTCGTATTTTACACAAATACGCACACACATTATTATATATGTTTACAGTAATTCTAAAATTAAGCAAATGTTAAAATTAATTTAAAAAATCTACATCTGCTTTCTAAAATTATAAATGAGAGGCCATATTGCGGACTTTTTCATTGTCTTAAACAATATTATCAAGATGACATTAAAAAATTACGTACATTTCTGTACCTGTCCAATACGAATTTCTGGGACAAAGCGAGTGAAATCCCGGCTTTGCATCTGCGAAATTGAAATAGATAGTGCCATCTATCACGAATATTTCATAATTTTCAAGTAAATAATTGTGTCCATTCAGATAAAATGGAAGGAAGGTTGGGACATAGCTACAAGCGTGGAGGGGTGGGGGGTGGGAGGGTAATGAATGGTACAGATTTTCCACAATTAAAAAGGGGCGCTTTTGATGATTGCTTCTTTCGAAGACTAATGATCGTGGTACCAGACCACCTCAAACCTCCGCCGTTGTATTTATTTTAATTTCAAAAGATTGCGACTTAACCGAAAATATTAGACAGAAGGAACAAACGTTGAAGGTTTCACGCAAAAATTTTGCTTAGTAAATGCTTCTGGAATTCGAAAATGGAATGGGTGACTAAGAGGAAAAAGGTACCCTTCAAAAGTTTATAAATAGCTCGGAAATTAATTGTCAACTGAGGTGATATTTATGACTCAACGAAAGTCTTTTTTGAATATTTATGACTCCACGAAAGTCTTTTTTGAATATTTATGATTTCGTAGATTTTAATAAATTTACAAGCATCTGCTTTGTTTGAGTTACGAATAATAAAGATGTTAGGTGGTACTAAATGTGTAAAGGAGTTTGGCACATATTTCATAATTCTGCATGTTCACGATACTAGAGTTCCTTATTTTCTGGTTATTACCCGATGACATTAACTGCTCAGGATATATTATAGTGCCGTAAAAAATAATGCACAATAAGATTGGAAGAAGGTGCATCGTCAAGGAGACAGCATATTCATGCAACACACTTAAACCCAATTACCAACAGTTTGTGACACAGATATTGTTCCTCGGCTTAGAATCGAACCCAGGACCTGTAACGAAGCAGCCCGCTACCTCACACCACTATATCACGCGAACGTATTCAGGATAGATTCTCCTTAAATAGGACAGTCAATCAATGTACTAAAAAAGTTTCAGGAATTGTATAATAATAAATAAAAAATAGTCAAAATATCAGAAATGGACCATAGCAAAACTTTGACAGATTTCAACGCGATTATTTTATTAACAGTAAATAAAACAGTTTTACGAGTTTGGTTCATGACTACTTACTTAATTTACCTGTATTCAGATAATTTAATCATCCACATATGGAATTTATTGGTAGCTACCGCTATTGCATAGTATTTATATATATGTAATATGTAACTATATATATATCTTTTATATAACTATATATGTATGTATTTTTCTACTAGACTTTTAGTTTTTTTTTTTAACAATTTGTAAAGCTTTTTTTTCCTTTTGTGTATGTGTATTGCTGTTGGTCCAGCCTCTAATAGCTTTATCTAATTAGACTCAGGAGTGGGAGAGCCGCTGAGTAGGGAGACAACGACGAATGACGGAGACTGCAGCTGCACCACCGCTGCACTATGAACCCTGTGGAATAAGAACGTAGACGACAATAGAGGGGGGCATAATACGATCCAAGGGCCCCTCATAATGAGGTACGAAACCTGATTCTAAAGGGATTGTTTATGCTACACCTATCACAATATCTCACCACACCTTGTATTGAATGGTAGAGAATGCCTTTGGCACAACGTCCTTTGTGAACCTTTTTTTAAAATTTTGTAAAGGTTAATGCAATTAACAGTAAATATATAGATAAATTAATAACATGAATATATTTTTATTCCCTGACTGGGTGTAAACTAAAGCTAGCAGTGTTGAACGTTTTTGACAAAACGTGAGCACTGTGCGCTAATTTCATCAAGGGAGTTCACCGGTTGTCAATGTCGTGTATTCGACAGAACATAAGTCAAATGTCAGTGCTGTTGCATTAATTTATTAAATGATACCGAAGATTAATGTAATTAAAGAGAAGGTATCGTGTCTTTGATCAAAAAAGTAGACAGGCCTGAAGCTTTTTAAGTAATTCAAAGTAAAATTTTACCGTATTCCAGCTAAACAAACAATTTTTAGAGTAATCATAAAAATGGGAACTCAGCAGAAGTCAGCCAGATTCCTAATCACCATGGAAGTCCCAATCTCATTCATTATCTCAATTCTTTATTTTCGTCATATTTTACAAAAGTGATAATACAAAAAAAAAATCCACACATCTAAATTCAACATACATCGCACATTTCAACTTTACACAGAGCAACTCCTGGCAGAGCGAGCATTCGGTTGTAAATTGGTCTTCGACAGCCACTTCAAACTTAGCATCAATTGGATACCGTAGTAATCGTATAAAGCATTCCCCTGTTACCTTCCAAATTTACGGGACCTACCTCGCAATGTTCGATTTTCACATTGTACCCTATAACGTCTCCGTTCCCTCCAGATCTGTCATTTAAACGCGACGTGACAAGGGGAAAGAGAGAGGTAGCAGCGTAAATCATTGCACTTGAATGCCCCCGTCGCTCAAGACGTGCCGGTAGAGGACGGAGTGGGACATGTTTATGGTTGGCTAAGCATTTTTTTGTTAATAATTTACACTAAGTTGTTAATAAACCAAAATACATGAACATTTTGAATATAAGTATTCTATCTAATAATAATAATAGTAATCTATTGATAGACGAACGTTTTTGACAGTGGCGTCAATTTGATTTATTAGCTCTTGATGATCTTACCCCGCAATATGATAACGTGTATATTAATTTCAAAAGGTACAGTATTAAATGAGTAAAAAAAAACTAACAAGGGTGTTCTATACCTTAGCAAAAATTAGTAGCTCTTCGTTATTACAAAAGTCCTAATTAATTCATAAATATATTTGATTCTCATAATCTTTTTGAAATTTATTGGGACATACACATTATGAGAAGGTACAATAATTGTATAGTTGAGTTAGGGTGTGAAGTGCTGATTTCACCTTCACGGCGGTAATGAATGATATCGAAATAGAAATATTTAGAAAAACATATGACGTCACATCAGTTTCGACATCACGCAAGCTATATATATATTATATATGTGTATATACTATAAATATATTATATATGTGTTATAAACTAGCTGTAGTATGAAAACTAGGTAGATTTGACCGGGGGATGATTACAGTTTCGGGATACCAGGGTAAAATTATAGTTCAGATCTAATGTGTTTCGTCTGGTAAAATAAAGAAACCGTAGCCTTATTATTGGTAACGCAATATACTACCGTAGTCTTTGGGAATAAAAGCAAACCTTTGAATCGCCAATCAATTGAGTTGTCTAATCATTATAATTCCTTATCAGACGAATGTGAGTTTTATGGCCCGTAGCTATCATTTACAGTCAGGTAAAACGTTGTACTTGTCATTCTAACATTATAAAAAAAAAAAATTCGCAACTATAAAAAACACGTAAAATGCACACACTGCAGTCGTGTTCTAATACAAATTGTAACGTCTGTTTCTCCTAAAACTTTTAACTGAAGTGGTAAATACTCGTATGTGAAACCTTGCCTTATATATTTCTGCGATCTAAAGCGCCCTTCACGCATTATTTTCATGAGAGCGTGTCGCCTCCTACGCCCTTTTGTCCTCACCCTAAAGGATATTTGATGGCGCTCATTTATTTTGCGACATAATATTCTGTGTCGATAAATAATGATGTTTAGAATTTATTTTCAGCGTTTGACGTTCCCTGGGATTACTTTAAACGACGCAGCTACTTACTGAGAGTGTTTAAAGACTGTGAGTTGAAATTATTAATGTTTTGAAGTAACATGACTTCAGTTTTATTTCCCATTTTTGTGGTTTTGGTTTATTGATTAAATTATAATAAATCAGTTTTACAGATCTGTTAAGGAATGTTGACATTGACAGCAATTTTTGATCACTGGTATTTATATAGTATTTATAGGTGTAGCATAATGTCCAGACCCGCGTCCAAGCGTCCTGGTGGTTTTGTAAGTCGTATTACTGGATGCGACAATAAAAGTTCATATTTTTTTTAATGGCTAGTGGCAATATAGCCCAAGATAGAATACGCGCTAGGTAAAAAGCACTAGCATATAAAAATCCTCGTAAACTTTTGCCATGGTAGTCGTATTTTGGAATTTAGAAGCCAGGTGATTTCTGAGTGTGTAAATTCCCAACGAGATGTCTTTGTTATCGTTTTATTTTATTTGCCCGAAACTAAAAATGGAGAGAAGTCATAAAGTAGCTTTTCCTATTCCTGCTTTTATTTTTTTTATGACTTATACCTGCGCAGGTTCCGAGAAATTTAGACTTCTCTGTCCGACAACATTGGATCTCATCGTATATTTTTCATTTTCATTTTGTTAGCCGCCGTCGATCCTGGTTTCCAGTCATCACTCTTAACCACCGGTAAGAGTTGAGGGTTCTTTTATAATGATATTAACAACTGAGTTCTACAATACAACGAATAGCAAACCTGTAAGTTCTGAATGTCAATCTAATAGTATGGGTATTTATGATATATTTTTTTATGATATAAAAGGGTGGTAAGTGCACACAGATAATATAATGGTAACTGATGATTGCAGTTCATGATATTTATATTCGTCCTCGACAAAATATCAGGGTGCTCATGCAATCTCAAGAGGTCCTAAGTTAGGTTCCCTGGTCTAGCCGAACTGTTGTAGTGGTAGAAGCACCTGGTTGGCGATAGTTTAATATTATATTTCCATTGATGATAAAAGATAAGTAAATTAATAACAGCGAGCAGAGTTAGTTGGTTTTGTGACGTGACGAAAATTGACGTCTCGTGAAAAAGTTAAAACGGGTTTAGCATCTTTAGCTCCTAGTGTATTCTACTACTCAACAGACGAGGCTCCTTTGAATTACTAACCCCAAGTGCTTAGTTAACACAACTGTTCTCACGAATTCATCTGCTCAGCGACAAGCACCTATTACAATAAGTGGGAGTTTTGTTGAGGTTCTTTTAGTAATACCGATAACCTATACTAGTATACTCAAAAGAACCGGTAATGGTGAAAGTGGTGAAAGCAAAACTATGGTTCATAGTTCATAAGTTATATGATAAATGTTGCCTATAAGTCCAGTTTTGGAGATAAGATCCCTTTCCGGTAATACTAAATCCTTATTTCATTTTAAAAGATAATTTTATCATAATATGATTCTAAACAGGCCCTTTTAAAAGTTTTAAATTTACTTTGTTGTAAAAATGTCCTCTCGACCTTATTCCGAGGCAACGTTAGCTAAGAGGGCTTACATTTTTCCCATCAACGTACAATTTATTAAGCGACGCATTTTGTCGGAAATTCTTTTAAGGCGTGTGAAGAGTACAATTTCAGGGTAAAAGTTTTCAGAATTTTTCAAACTTTCGCAGATTTCCGTCCTCTTCTCTTGGATTGGCACGTAACGTTTGAGAAAAAGGTTTTCCTGATAAAAGCCGAATCCATAAAAACATTTGGCAATAAAACTTTATAGGATTTATAGATCTTTAAACGTATTTCAAAATTTGTTACTTATATTATTATTGCAAATTAAATGTCCGTAACTTTATGTAAACTGTGTGTAAAATCTATAGGTAATCTACTACACATTCTCTATTTTTCCGATATTAGAGAGCCAACAAACGAACACAGTTTACCCACATTTACCCTTGATATTGAATCTTTAAGGGAGGCCTGTGCTCAGGGCATTATGATTTAATCATAATGCGGACTCCTGCAGGCTGGAATGCCTCATAATTACTAAAAAGGTCTCTGGTTTTTGCCTATGAGATGTAGTTTGCCTAGATGAAACACAATTTTCCTAAACTTCAATTTCATGCTGATACTATGTGTAACCATGCCGCCTACTTGTTCCAGGTAGCCGATAATAATTTAATTACAGTAATTTTTAGGGTGAGGAATGGTCCTACCACTTAATCTCTTTCTTCTTTTTCTTTCTCAATATTCCTCAGATATCACATTTTTATTACTTAAATTACTTCAAATAAAATTTTTCTATATGTTTAAAGTTGCTTGCAATAAAACTATTAACATATATATATTCTGTGATTTCGTTATAAAATTATTGTCTTCTCATTCACTGTATTTGTAAACGTGACGTAAGCTATCCGAATTCCGCGTTTTGACCTCGGGGCCATATTTCCTGATCCCTGTCCGAAGCACAAAAGTGGCTGTGCTGTTAATCTTTTTTCGTCGCCTGCATTTCTGGAACCTCGCTTCTTTTTGATTTATTATATAAAAAGAGGTCGGGAAAATTCATGACGTCAAACTACAATAGACCCGAAATCTTCCGGGTTTAGTTTACAAATTTATCTAATGAAGTTATCATCGTACGATTTCGTATATACTCTAGATAAATAACATCCGTAAACTAAACCGAATATCTTACCAAGCCTGAATGTATTTTTAAGTCATCTAATTTAAGAGCACAGCAAATTATATAAAGGCATTTTCTATGTTACTACATTGGGAAAAGACACATTTGTGTTATTAGCAGTACGCAACATTCAGTTCAAAAATCCCAAAGTAACAGTTTGTGAACGGTAAAAAATATTGATTAATAAGTATTCTAGTCACCATAACCGAACGATCGTGAAAGTTATCTCATAATCGAAAACTTTGGAATTTTAAAACTTTTCACCTTAAAATATGATATTAAAATCACTGCAACAGAGTCTAATACAATCTAATTATTGTGAGCTCTGAGTGATAGAGGTGAAACTTCTTTGGCGATCAATACCTCAATTAGTATATACAACAAAAACTAAAACTAAGAAAAATAAAAAAAACATAATACTGCACAGTGAAAGAGAGAGAAAATATAGGAAAGATGTAAACAAAATTGAGTCCAGCAATGTATTAATATAAAGGTTTCGCTGGTCTGGATTTTTTGGGAGTTGGGTTAGCGAGAGGCTCTCACGCTCTTGGGTCCCCTGCTACTTATGGTTGGTCAGCGGAACACCGTGCTTCAGATCTCACAACCACCAAGCATCCGAAATAGCAACTTCTGACGCAACGTACTCGGTTAGCATTCACAATGCAACTGTTCAGACCATGGCTTCGTCAGACATTTTACCAGAGTGCGACCTAAATCACTTGTTGCTCCAGGTCTTTGTCAGATGGGTAGTAACCAAAAGTCAGCAACCGAAGAATATTTACGGTCAATAGTGCTGCTCGCTTTGGCGCTACCCAAGGTAATGTAGGTTTATCCCTGGATTCTAATTATGCCTACGGACGCAAGCAGCTTCATCTTCCAAAACATCCTGATTTTCGAAATGCGAGCGTAAAATTGTAGTTTAGTGCTACTGTGCTTCATCTGTGGAAAAAAAATGTATTGCACGTTACTGATGACAAGGAATTATGATAATATCGAGGATTGACGTTAGTATTATATGGGTCGCAGTAAACACTCACCGTCAACCTGAAGTATGTGCTCATTTGTCACATTATGTAAATATTATATATAAAGTAAATATTATAGAGTTTTCCATTTTACATTTCAAACTAATACTGTTAATTTGATAACAAGTTTTAACTCAATTTTAATATGAAATAGCTTTTAAAACTGCCTAAGTTATTACAACATTTATAATCTAACAGCTTCTAAATCAAAATTAATTATTTTTTACATCGCAGTGTTTTGTTTATTTGAATAGATTTTATTTAACTGTTATTTTATTAACACTGATGACAAAATCGTTTATTAAAAGGAATACAATTGTGTTATAAATACATTATGGCCACAAAAAATGTTAATATTGATAGTTTTTCACAATACGATCAAATAGGTAAACCATATACGTACAAAAATATAATTATTAAATAACTCTAAAATGAATTTACCTAAAAATAAATTATATTCTACATAATAACATAAAATATTCTTAAAACTTGTTAGTTTTTTTCAACGCCAACTAGCGAATGTAGTAGTAGATATTCGCTTCTGTGCAGCACGTAAAAATTGTCGGGTGAAAAATCAACGCAACTGAATTTCCAACAGTTACATTACCATAAAGACGCTGGCGAGCTGTAATCATTGCCCCGGCATATCGTGGCCTGAATACAGATTCGATCTCGGTGACTGTTTTACGCAGGACGGTAGATAATATACGTCGAGGGCTTTGTACTAAAAGGGACCTCTCTGAAAATAATTTGAATTCAGGGAAAAGTCTCTATTCTCTTTAGAAATATTAAAGTGTTATATTACACCCACCATAAAAGAGAACATGTATTAATAATGATGTAAGAGTAAAATATTAGAGCCCTTTATAAACTGTACTTTATATTTGAAGTGGAGCTATGGATGTGCACCGCTGTAGCTAGTTTCCATACGTGAATGGGTCAGCTCGACTAAGGAAGGAGACCGGCCTCATAGAAGACCACCGTGAAAAGCAATATGATGTTGCTGTATTTCATTTAGATAATGTTATATCCGATCAGGTATCATCATCAGGTTCAAGTAACGGGGCATTCCATAGCACTCCTCAGGGATGACCACGCCCGTGCATCTAAATTCTTTGTTGAAGAAAATATATGTAGATGTCAAAGGCCAAAACATCAGTCATCACTCACTGTATCCGTCAGTATCATGAAAAAATCTTTAAACTTCTTCCTCATATTTTTTTTTGACAGCTTGCCCGCTTCCTTAATACAATTGTAAAAAATAGACTCGGCCTTAAAATTGAAATAAATAATTCAATTCAGGTAAAGCCAATAAATAAACATCAAAACTATCGGCTTTGAATGTATAATAAAACATAAACTAAAAATTTTTACTTAATCTAACCAAATGATTTATTATAAATATTTATTTGGCCTGATGCACCGATTATGATTGAAATACATCAAACAGAACGGTTATTAATGTCCAATCAATTAAACCGCGATTACAATTAATTACAATTCAATTATACCCCGATCGTTAAATTACCTAATATTGTTACAGTGGGCTCAATTCTAAATCCCTTATAAATATTGCCTAATTGGAAACGTCGCTCACGGCAAAGCCATCTCGCCGCTTACACACATTCAACATTCACACAATTGACTATGAGTGGCTACAAATAGACACCTACTAATCCTTTGGTAATACAATATTAATACCGGATATACGAATATTTAGTTTTTTTTCTTATTCAACGAGTTTTAGCAACAAATATGTGTTAATATAATTTGGCAGTGCAAAGGAATGAAGAAGGAAATATATAGTGCCAATGTGTGTGACGAAGTCCTTAGGAGTCACCCTGAACACATTACACGTGTGTGTGTTAGGACTTCGCTGATCGTATGATGAATGATAGTGTGCGTAGGCCCTAATTCTACTTACAAGTGCTACGCTTAGTTCACTTTTAGGCTACCGTGGATACAAGACAGCTCTGCTGTAGATGAATGCAGATACTAATGAGCTGCACTAATTCTTAAACATCAGATTTATTGCTTGCACGTTCGTCACACTTACTCAAAATATTTTTATATGAAAAGCTGCTAATCTGAAGTGGAATTGGTCTGGGTACGTCTTCCACATGTCTATCACAATACGGATCAAAAAATCCACAGACTTAGTCTCAAACGACAGGTAACGACGCCACGGTAGACGGTGATGGAAAAGGCGAGATGAGCTAGACCGATGAAAAACGTTGAACCAAAACTTCCTTAAACATTAATACGGAAGGAAGATGGGGAAATAGCCCTTTCCAAATATAATAATTAAATATATATCATGGGAAGTACTGTGATATTCTTAATCAATATAATATTTAGTAATAATATATATAAGCTATATTTTTGGCAAGAAATATATTTTATGAACCCAAAAATGGCAGTTATCATTTGTAACAATACACATTTCACGGGCCAACGACTCTTTTTTAGGAGCAGATAATCCTAAATCATACTGACTTACCTACCCCTTTAATATAATATCCAGAGGCACAAAAGACACTACCTATACGATATAGCTTATAGTAAAAAGGTTGACCAATCCTTTATAGACGAATTCCAATAACGAACGAATGTATAGAATCCAGTTCTATAGAGGAGCGGGCCTATTCATGCCATTGTTGGTACACTCGGTACGATAATGCCCACGTTACGTTTCGACGGAGGTTTTTTTCATTAAATTTATTTAAGTAGGGTTTCGCCATATTGGGCGGTTGTAATTACAACCAGTATATTATGTTAAAATGAAAACGAAAAAATAGAAAAAAGATTTTTTTGTTGCAATGACGAAAGCAATTGTAATGATAGATTTAAATTAGAACTTGTAATACTGTTGCTATCTTCTCTTTTATAAGAAAGTGATATTATTTGTTTGAAAAAGAAGAAATTTTCAACCATATAACCATGTACTATATTAACGAAAATTTAACATGTATAAGTAAAGATAAATTATATAGAAGTTCGACTTTTTTAAAATCTGACTATCTGCAATAATAAGTAGATAAGTAATAGCAATAGGTCTGGTGGAACTGACAGCTGTTAAAAATTAACGATTCGCCAGTGGTAAAATTTCCTCAGTAATCATGAAGTAAAACTTTCATGATAACAATATAAGACAAGTACCGCAGCTTCCAAAGATCAAGTTTGCCAGAATTCAATAGAAATAAGTGGTTCTATAGAAAATGCCTAAGTTTAACAAATTTAAACATTAAAAATAAATAAAATTAACAAATTTATGCATACCTGTCCAAACTTACACCGGAATAGTGTAGTGACGTTTGCTTTGAAATCTCCTAGTGGGTCGTTTGCTTTGCAGTGGTACGTAAATGAACTGTACAGTATCGAGTTCTGCTTTGCAAGATATACCAGTAATAAAAGAAATTACTTAAACTATTTATTACTCTGTGATCTACTAAAATAAATACTTTTAATGCAAAGTATAAAAATAAGTGCTTAAAAAGAAAATTATTAAAAGGTAGTGAACATGGTTAGTAAATCATCCATCATTCAATTGTTTGAATACGTTATTTTTGTTTTAATTGAATGACAATAGTTTTATTTACTTTTTGAACACAGCTCAAAGCCAATGTTTTTTTTTGATATTGTCAAATAATTCTGTATCTCATAATATATCATAACGTATATTACCCAATTTCGGTTTAACAACAAGTTAACTTTGTTGTACATAATTTCAATCCAATATTAATAAGGTTCTCTACGTATGGACTAAAATTATTTCAGCTGTTTCTAAACAAGTTTTTCAAGGACAAGCCAACACTTAAACGTTCATTCCAACGTAAAATTTAAATTTGAATATCATGTAATAAGAACAATATTACAGGAACATATTAAGAATTTATTTGTATTAAGGGGAGAATGACTTAGCAACCTGGAACACACAACTTGTATCAGAGGTTGACGTGGATTTTATGATTGAACTCGTATTTGATAAAAGATTAAATAACGTACTTCTCCAATCAAGACAAAAGCTATTTTATAGTCCCTATCTGTTTCATGCATAAATCACTACCCTTCAAAAGATTTCGTAGCACGTTTAAAATTACCGAAGGTATATTGATTTCCATTCCCCTCTGCTGCTTAAAACGTGAGGGTCCACGCTCGGGGTTGTCAATATGCTTCCCTATTAAGGGTGAGTTCTTTTGTTTGTATGCTGTCTACCAGCGATGCTATGCTGATCATCACTTTTATCTGATGAAGCCTTTGATGTGTACAAATTTATTTTTCGCCTCGAGGAAAAAAAACGTTTGATTTTGTAATTAATAGGGTGCATTTATATGGGTAGAAATGTAGTGTTCGCCATTTAATTTAATGTATTTAAAAGATTGCCTTTGCAACATTAGAAGATTTGTACGAAAATGAAAAAGGATGGGTGTTTGATTACGTTAAAAAATCTTACCTATGACCTTACACCCAAGTGCAAACTACTCTATAAAACATTTATAAGAATTGTTGTCATAATTACAAATTAAAAATTGTGTAATCAAATCATGTAAAGTGTAAATCATACTAAATAAGTAATTTATTCTAACATATTAATGGGGCGCTGGTGTGTTGGCGACTATGTACTGGCCGTTGCACTATGAGACATTACATATATAATGGAGCCAAGATTTAGATAAGAGAGAGTAGATAAGAGAGAGAGAGAAGTTTGCGGGAAGTCGACGGATGCAGGTGGCTAAGGACGGTGCTTATGACGATTTAAATGCATGCGACATTTGCATGTATGAAGGAGTTCGATGATACATTCGATTGAAGTGATAATTAGGTATAGTTATACCAAGTGCCAGGCACCTTAACAGTTGTGGCCTAGAATAATACTAGAATCGCCCTTTTGATTCCTTAACCACGCTATCATAGTTTATTATCGTAATTTTAGGGTAACAGAAAACAGATAGACAATTTAAAAATCCGACTAACCTTACCTATTTTTAACGTTAAAAGAAGACACAACCCTGGTTAAGATCTATGTTCAGGAGGGAGTTAAGGAAAGACTGGTATTTAAGTGTAAGCCCGTTTATTTTTTGGTTATAAGTCAAAAAACAATGTAACTAAATAGTTCAAATTTTTTTTTGACCGAGGGTGACAAATGATCGCAGATCATCCTATGGCAAGTGCAAATATCCCACACCATCACCAACCCTAAACCTCCAAATTCCTCGACCATAAATGGTCAGTCGATATGGGCAAATCTTAGGAGTGCCAAGTTTCGTACGCTTTCCCGGTAAAACCTTTATCTCAACATGAACTTGGTAGAGTACAAGAGAGAAGAGTCTTACTGGACGTACTTGATACTAAAATTTCAAGAAAAGGGAGAAGAGGCCACTTTTACAAACTACTTTTAAAAAATCCAACTATTTTTAAATTACTTGGTGAATTTTTTTTAAATTCAGAATTATTCATAAACTAGTGATGATATTTTAGGTGTTAATAGCAAATTATCTACTAAAGCTGCTGTCATCTGAACCCAAGTAAAATTTAAAATAGTTATTGTGCTATCAGAAAATTATTTAATATTCCATTATTTTACACTAAATGAACACGCGCACGTGAAAATAGTAATAACTTAATAACATTTTTCATGCATGACAGGCGCAAATTATTTTGCTTCAATTTTGTAAGATTTTCAAAAAACTTTGTAAATGTTCCTTTTTAATTCCTTCGTAAAAAGTTCATTTTGTATAAAAAAAATTCACACGAATTTCCTTCCTATCATCGTTAGCAAAAATAATATACATATTCGAGTTCGATCCTCAACACAAACTCGTCCTAAACGCTCCGGGCGTAACTCAGTTACGACTATTCTATTTGGAGGGATATTTTTGAATCAATTTCTCGGGCGACTTGGCGTGTTTGGTTCATGGAGTCTGCATTCGTGCGTGTAGCATCACATCGCCGCAACATGCCGCTTTTTGTAGTGGAAACAATTGATTTTATTAATTTGTTGCCAAGGGTTTTGCAGTAGTTTCATATCTTGTACACATATTTTTTTGATTTCTACGTTTTCGACATATTATTTAGATCTATTGTATTTTAGATGTGGATATTGCTACTTGTTCCTTACCGGATGGAGGGAATATATATTATGCAGATTCTTGCTTTGTGCTCGATTGATGAGCCGATTTAGATATGGCCTAATGATAAGCTAAGATGATATTCGTTCGTTAAACCGCACACCTAATATAGGCTATATGGTACGCTTGGCAAATAGATTAGTAGCCGCAGATGTTTGCAAACTTTCTGCAAATAGTTCTTTATATTATTTTCAGTACTATAGAAATAGCCACATATAAATTTATTATTATTTATTTATCGTAAATAAAACTAATATTAAAGTAAAATTAAATTAAACTTGCCGAAAGCTGCCTGCGTTGGTATGGTCATGTTATGCGTCGCGAAGAATAGATGCCGGGAGTCGTCATAGGAATTGAAGACCCTAAAAAAGGTCACGGCAGACCACCAACCACCTGGATGGGAACAGTAAGGAGGGACATGAAGACGATGGGTTTAAAGGAAAATACGCTAGGAATGACGCAATAAGCTTAGGAGAGCCGACCCCCAAAGACATGGGAAATAGGCGCAGACTAATGATGAATATTGGATTATTTGTAACAATGTCAGAGTCACGGTGCAGCTAGTTTTTAGCTGCCACATGAATGGATAGGCTCGAAGACCGAGATAAGACCATACCCTCTCAGAGTACCAGAGAGAAACATAAGCATGTGAGCTGTATTTGGTATGGTGAGTTTAGGGAACCGGGGACCCCTTTACATATAACGAGGCATTCCATCTCAATCCTTAACGTAGACCATGCATCTTAAATCTTTTTTGAGGATGGATGTAGATGTCATAGGATGCATTTACGATTTAACATAAGGTGAATAGGTAAACTGGCTGCGCGAAGTTATCAGTTTACATAGTATATACAGAAAATCAATGTATTTCTATTTTATTATTTGCCTCAATTTATTTGACTTCATTGACATTTTATCTGAAGTTTTGTACGAAATTTCATAAAGGCCGCTGTATAATGATAGACATGAGTAAAAAAACATGCCTATCGCCCTTGTCCAAACTATTCTGTGAAAATATTTATAGCTGTGATATCAATACAATAGCTGCCCTACTATGAGTGGATAAAAAGTTAATTTTATTGTTATAATTATTTATTTTAAGAGATATTAATCTAAAATAACTACTTAATTATAATAGTAAAGCCAAGCTACTCGTATATATTTCCATCCTCTAGGGGTTGATTTATTTGATTTCAGTTTTTTTTCGATCTAAAGCACATATGAAAAAACTTGTTACAAAATACGGGAGTAACAAGAGTAAAGATCACAAACGAACACACATTACGCCTGATGATAAGTTATGTCCCATAAATATCATCCATTCTCAACAAAGATTCAAGATGTACGTGCGTTGTCTTCCCTAAGGACTTACATGAAATGCCTCGTTACCGGTAATTGGGTCTCTGGTTCCCTACGAAATATTTTAATTTTAACGTTATTATTTTGTGAAGGCGTGGTCCACCCGATAGTGCCGACCCATCCCAGAAACCAGCTGTAGCGTGGCTCCACCACTTTTAAAAGAGCTAAGAAAGAGGACCAGAAATTACAAAACTTCTAGATAAAATCTGACTTCCGTGTTTAGAGTTGAAACGAGTTAAGGCTACAGAACTTAAATAATTGTTGTCACATTATTATGCTTGTTTTCAAATTTGCATAAAATAATAAAATATAATAAAAATTATTAAAAATTAAAAAACATGTCTAAATAAATTAATTAATTTACCGAGTGTACCAAAGATCTACATGGATATGTTAAACATATCACTGTCAAACTAACTTTCAATATAACTTTATAGCGTAAGCGAAATAAAAAGTTTTCAATAAAATAAATCGCATAAAACCATTTTAGTTTACGACTGTTCTCAAGCTGATTGTTGCGGACGCAAAATATACAGATCTATTGTCTTTTTATTATTTGTTGAACACCGTTATTGTTTTCTGTATTGACACTATATTTTTGTTTCATAACATCAAATTCTTCTTCAAATAATTGTACAATAGTTGCCTTAACAAAATAAATTTAACAGTTGTTTTTTTAAGCTATATACTAGCTTTTTCTTTGCTGTTGATTGAAATAGGAATCCTTCCGAATGGACCTCCACCTATTACTAATAACGAGGCATTGCTCTGAGTTGATTACGAACGTGCATATTAAACATTTTTGAGGATAGATATGGATGAAACAGGTTACTCCTTAATATAATAAAAAAAGTGTGCAGTTTTTGTACGATCATTGTAAGGAAAAGGATAGTGAGCAGTGATAGAGAAAAGGATATATAGGATAGATTATAGTGCTTATCAGCAATGTACTTCTTAAACTTTCGTTTTGGCCTTCTGTGTTTTTCGTTCTAAATTTTTGTCTAACAAGAATAATTTTCGCTTTTCCGTTGCGACGTATTGTATTTTTCTTGAAGTCTTCCATACTTTTTTATGCAATGAGGGCTAAACTGAACTTGGATTGAAAGATCAGAACAATACCATTTAAGCTCTATTGCATGACGGTTGAGAGACACTGAGATAAAGATGCATTAAACATCAGTTAACTTAACCAAAACATAAATGAATACCATAATTAGTAATCAATATTTAACTACTACATTTGAATATGAAAACAGAAGAGGAAATGAATACTTTATGGTGCAAAGTAATGTATCTTTAATAAGATTATATAGTCTCTTAAAATTGCCACCTCACGTTTCACTTCTGTGAAATATGTGAAGTTCGGACTTTACGCATCGTCTATCTTTTTGATATCTGTACTGTAACTTAACATAAAATATAGAAGTAACTGATGTAACTGATCCGTATTTTACTATCAATCTTTTAATGGAATAATTAATTCTATGCTTGTGTTTGAGAACTGAAGAAAAAGGTTTTAGAGTACTTATAGTATAATAGGTGAAAATGTAACTTTAAAATTAGTAATATAAATAGAAAATTATCTGACTATTATATATATTACTCCAGAAATAAATCTATTATTATTAATAACGTAGTATCCTCATCATGTCGATGGTTGGCAGTGTCTGATTACACTGTGCGCTTCACGCGAAATTTCCTCCCTCGCACAACTACGAGTACTCCGTAGAATCAGCTGTCACCAGCGATGTTTCCGAACCTTTATGACTTAGGGACCTTCATCAACCAAGAAACGAGGCCACACCTTAATTAAAGTCCGGCAACGTATTTTCATGGCCGGCGGTGATCACTTACCATCGGGTGGACTGCTGCTTTCTCGTTTGCAACCTATTCTATAAAAAAAAGTATTACATAATAAAATGTATTAGGATGCGAAAAATAATGAAAGTTTATTTTATTAATTTGTATATAGTATTTTGTTTGAATAGTTGTAGGTTTATTTAATTTAGAACTATTAATTATTTTTTTTATAGTCCTTGAAATTACAATTCATTCTTTTCGTTCTTACAACAGTTGACTATTGATAGACTGTTATGACTTATTTAGAAGTTTATAATTTGTCAAAGTGAGTGATTCATGGCAAAATAATTACACTTATAAATGTTGATACTCAAAAGAAAATATTTTTAAAACTAGCAATATAGCCCCATTGTCAACAATATATTAAAATAAAAATGGAAAATTAAAGTACCAACGCGGTCACCCCAACAGGCTGTCAAAGTGACAACTCGCATGATTGATTGCGTTTTTGTCTTCAATCTTCTTTTTATTGAAATTGATGGCTTGTTTGGAGGGCGGGCGCATTGTTATTGAATAATGAACTTTTTTAATCATTGATAAAATCAACTGCGGACGTGATTATTTTTTTACATTACATTTAACAAGATCTTTTATTCTTCTGTAATATTAATCACAGATATATAAACATGTCTTTTAGGATATTAAAAAATACAACGAAAAATGGTCTTAAAGTATCTACCTGAAATAGAAATATTAGTATTACTCTCACTCCCCATTCTTGAGACGAATGAGGAGTGGAGATTTGTAATACTAACCGTACAGTAGGTACCTCAGCGAGAAGTTATTGTTTATTTTTGTCGTAAAGTCTGAAAGCTTGAGGGTTCCTCGTGGAGAGGTTAAATTCACGTCCCGTCACAGTTCTTTGGTTTGCTGGATCCAGTATAGGTTTTCAGTGGAGATAGTACCTGGTATGCCCATGTTTTTGAAGGAATAATGGTTCTAGGCAGAACTTGGTAGAGCACCCAATTTTTTTCTATTTAATACATATATAAATTAATCTTATATACGTCTTCGTTTACAGATTTCGGCAAAACGAGAGGTGTTAACTCATTCCGAGATAACGAAATGAGTAAAGGTAATAATTCTATAAAAATATATGAAACGGAATATGATTTTATTAATATATTTATGCGATACTTTGGTTGTTAATATATTTCGTAAAATATAATGGTGCAAGCAAAATAGCATGGTACGCGCAAACATATTTAGTGTCCATTAAAAAAAATCTTCGATAAGACTAGCATAGAATAAAAAAGATATCTTCGTGAAATAATTAGTTAGTTTTAGAAAATGAACCAAGTTGTTGCTGACGTAATAATTTAAAGTATAATATATTTATCATTTCCAAGTCATATTTCGATTATCAATAATGAGAAGATTATTATTGTTTCTTAAAAAAGTTTCAGTAAATTAAAAAGCTTATAGACATATAATTTTGAATAGTAACTTGAGCACATAATTAAAAATACACGGTAAATTAATCATTATTACTTGAAGGACTAAGACGAGACGAGCAAAAAGCTGGGCGTGTGTTAAATACTCAAATTAATAAGATTATACCAATTAGAACTGATACAGTGAATCCTTAAGAAATTCATTACTCTCAAGAATAATTTAACTTGACTGCCGCTTTCCTGGATTGAAATTACTTTCTTAATTTAAAATAAGAATTATACTACGTATTAATTAAAAAAGTGAAGTAACATCCTGTATATATGTAATATAAATTACACTACAGGCCATAAGCACCCTGGAGAGGATGTAGGAACTTGAACGTTTTATTGCATATGTAAATAGATTCCTAAAATGGGAGGAGGGAAGATTTTTTTATAATACTATATTAGGGATGCAATGCAATGATGAAGCAAACACGATGCGCATCTGAAGGTTATCACTGCGGTCTACGACATCTATCCTTTACAAAGATTCAGACTGAGGTAGAATGCCTAGTTGACTGTAATTAGGTGCTCGGATCTCTACAATTGCCATACAAACACAGCATTTTTATGCTGCTACATTGCGCTGGTATTCTGTGAAGGTGCTGTACTTGCTCGGTCAGGAATCGTTGCACCCACAAACCACTGTACGGAACATGTTTTTTGATTTTTTTTATAGAACTTCTTTTTTCAGAATCTTATCCGAAAGAAAAAAACAAAACACATTAAAACAAATGCCAGGGAAAATATAGTCTTATGCATCTAATTGACCTTACTGAAACTGGAAATACGAATTGGGAATCAACCTTATTCTTAAAGCCCAACTTGTATTATGAAACATTACAAGGGATGACTTAATTGACATTTCCCTGAATTCGGGAGTAATTGGGTTATATAGACGGAACCACTTCCTAAGATTAAACTTAGTGAAATGTTCCTCGAAAATTTTGTTGCTTTGCCCAATCTTCTATTTGAACATATAAAAGGAGCTAAAGTTTGGAGTAATTTATTTTTGTTTCCTTTATGGAACAGAAGAAGTTTAACAGGAAAAGATAATCATGTAGAATTGTATTAAGTGAATCATGCTTTAGTAAATATGTATTAATACTTTTATGACACAAAAAGACCTACCAAAATGTGATATTAATGATTAGCGTTTCGTTGGTAGCGTTTTCTAACTTACAATTTTTTGTAACCTTTTTTCAATTATAATAATAATAACTTATTTAATCGATCCATTACCAATAATACAAAAATTAAAAAAGAAGAATTAAACAATAGATACAAACATGAAAAATAAATCATAAAAGAAATGTAAACAAAAAAAAATATGTTATTCACTACAACAAAAATTAATTAAATAAGTGTATAAACGAGTATTCATGTCCAAGTATTAGATGCATAACAAACTCGTACCAAAAAACCATAACGACGACGCTGGATTAATAAGGTTCCAGCTCAGTATGTTGTTGACCTAGGCCAACACTGGTATTCTGCTGGTACCTTTTTTATACTTCATAGATTTTTCCAAAAAATTGACACATAAACCAAATTATACTTTAAACATTCTATTATTATTTGAAGTTACAATATATCGCATTATTATTTTACATTCTGGCATCAACTTTCTAAGTACTTTTTGTATATTAAATAAAAATTCTCTCAATTTATTCCTAACCATATTTTCGGCACTCAAAGATCTTATGGGCGGCGGAATATTATTCCAGCATTTCGCTGCTGCGTACCGGAAGCTTTCTCTAAACACTGCTGTCCTGTGTTTTTGTGTTGCATGCTGTTGAATGCGCTTACTTATTTCACGTCACCTTTCCTCGCCAAACCATTCTAATTTGTCTACAAGATATCGTGGTACGTGGTGGGCTAATTATACCAAAAAGGAGACACAAGTTGGAGTTTTCTACGATTCTTCATATTCAACATATTATTACTGTTTAGGAAGGGTGTTATGTGACAACGAAGTGGAATAAGAAAACAAAAACGTGCACAGGCGTTCTGCACACGTTTGATGAGCTTTTCGGTCCGTGCATATAGCCGAGTACCATAGACCAAGTCCGAGAAATTCATTTTGGTTAAAACTAATGATTCGATCAGTTTAATACGAACTTCCTCGCTTAAATATGGTCTTATTTTGTATAAAACTTTTAATTTGTAAAAACAGCTTCGGACTGTTTTTGCTACATGGTTCTCATATTTTTAATGTTTCTAAGCTGTAAATTAGAGAAAAAAGTAACAATCAATCACAGTGGATTGTTTGCGATTAATTAATATAATATAGATTAAGTGTATGTATATTTTTCAATACTTGATCTAAAAGCTTTTGTTAATCGGCTTCAAAAAAGGGGCAGTTTAATAATCAATGCATATTTTATTTTAACATCATGGTACTCTTGTGTAACAAATATTTTCTTATAATTAATAGCAGTGACCCGGTGTTCGCTATAAACTACACAAGACACCTGATTTCGGTGCCAATAATTGTGTTTGTTGTTAGTAACGTATAAACCAGCTGTAGAACGAATAGACCACTTGACTGGAAGAGAACCACCCTTATAGAGAATATGAGCCAAATTTAGTAGCTTATGTACACGTATAGTAAAACAGACCGGCCACCGTAATAATTTCCTAGGAGGCAAACAATCTTAAATGTTTTGGTGGTTCAACAATTTATAATTTAAAAATAGTAGTAAGAGTAAATGTTTATAAAGTAAGCGTTAACAAAAAATATTAAGATAGAGAATATGATTCCTATTTTACTTTAGGTTAAGTTTTAGGAAGGCAAGTGATTTTCCTCTTTATTCTATTCTTTCCATAATAATTATTATTTTTTGAAAGCTTGTTATAAAGTAAAATATCAGGAGCATGTTTGGACTTGAACTTGATCATGATTTCGTTCGTGTGACATTGTTCGTGTATATGCGACAAATACAGAGCAAGGCAAAACGTGCCTGAAAGACTACTGCTTGAATTTTTAAAAGTACAACAATAATACTTCCTTCTATAATATTAGTCATTCTTAAAACAAGCTGGTACACGTAACCCAACTACAGTATATATATACAGTATCTTGAAAATTTCAAATTAGAACTTGTGTTTATTAATAGGGGTCTGATTTTTAGGCCTCGTCGACCCCCAAAATCAATTTCCTTTATCTCGAACCCTGAGAAACTCTGATCTAGGGGTTCTTAGTTCTTGTTTTTTTATAGTGTTAGTCTATTTTTTTATAGTATAATAGGTGGCAAACGGGCATGCAGCTTATCTGATGATAAGTAATTACCGCTACCCATGGACATCAGCAACACCAAAGGAGTCGCAAATGCGCTGCCAGCCTTTAAGAAATTAATTTCAAATATCTATAGTAATTTAGGGCATTTTAATATCATACTTATTGCAATGAAATAGTATTTCTTGTATTTACTTTTTTAAGGTTTGTTCTCATTATCCTCCAACCCGCGATAGTAGAGCAAGATAGTTAATGTTGGTTACTATATATCCAGTCTGCGCTAATAGTCATGGAAACGCACTTGTAAGCATTCACCCCGTCGTAACGCCGTGCGGCTATCGTATGGCTTCAGCTAGTAACTAACAAACCCACGACCTCCGAGTTCGAGTGCAATTAATTGCATATTTCTTGCAAAACATTAAAACTACATCACCTTTAAATGATAAAGCCAATACTTTTATTCCACATTTATTTTATTTTAAATTTTTTCAAATTTCAAATTTCTGGTTATCGCATGATATCAAAAATTCAAGATATATTATTGTGCCATTAATATGCCTAGTCTGATGTAATGTATATGCAATAAGATCGGAGGAAGGTGCAGCAGATGCAATATCAAAGACACGGGACAGGGATACAATACTTTTAACTGAATCATTACTGAACATTTTTGCTACCTATCATCCTATACAAATTTTTATTATATGTATATTATATCATAATCATATATATTTATTCCTAGCTGAGAATCAGGCCTGAGTTGTAGCCAAAAAATGTTCATATAGAATAGAAACATTTTTTGGCTACAACTGGTATGTATATTATTCTAGTAGTAAATACATTACTTTCCTTGCAATTTTTATGTTATACTCTAGTTTTAATTTATTTTAAACGAACGACGAAATACCCAACCTATATATTTTTAATACTTTAGTTGATCAAATAATTTTTAGAATATAACTTATTTGTTGTGTATGTACTAATATATATATATATTTAGTATCATTATTTCCTTCTTTCAATTGCTTTTTTGTAACAATGAAAAAACGGAAGATCACTGATTTCACCGCTAGATTATTATATCATCCTTTGACCTATATCGGTTACCTTGGTTCTGCGGATATCCATGTTTTACTTTTATTAATTAATAATTTGATGTCTTGTAAATAAAGCCTTAACAAAATAGGATAACAGACTCATTCTTGTCAACTAGAGATACTCATACAGATACGAGATTGTCGACATTTGCGACATTGACGACATACGAGTATATTTAGATTCTTACATGGTGGTAATCACGCTGCGGCTAACAACTGGCTGTACTATTAGATGGTTGGCCTAATCTGAGAATTATTTTTTTATCGAATGTATGGTTAGTATAAAAAATCGGAGACTTTATCTAGAAACGAGTATCATTGATCACCATCTTGGCCCTCGGGATTGACAACGTATCTGAATTTTAATACATTGCCAGAAGTAAAAATAATAAAACGCGTTTTGGCGATTGGATTATTTAATTGTACAGTGTGTTCGTATATTAATGACTACCGAGAAAATTGTTTGCATTTTTTATTGTATTGAGAGTAACAAACGAACCACACAGTTCACAAGATGATAAGTGACGCCGCCTTCGGCCCATGACATCTACATTCATCGTGGAAAAATCATAATGCAGATGCGTGTCACCCTGAGTACTGAGATGGAATACCTCGTCACCAATAATAAAGGTCTGTAACTAATAAGAGAATCTAAACAAAATCGTAGCGTTTCTACGGTCAAAATGTAAGAAAAAAATATAATAATGTTTAAAGTAACAGTAGTAAAATCTATAGTGCCGTAAACAGTGTGGTAAGTTGGAAAAAGGTTAAAGCGCTTTTTTCAGTAAATTGTCGCACTACGGAGGCACTTTACTGCGTTACAATATGAACTGTGGTGCACCAATGCGGCATTGCAATTTGACATGAAAAACAGGAATCCAGTTGGTCCATTTATAAAACGGCATTTTTTTAAAGTTCTGGTGCTATAGCTATACGAAGTGGTTTGATATTTATTGTTACTGCTTTATTATTGTTACAGTTTTTTTTATCTTATTTTTATTTTTATATTGATTGTTACAGTTTTGTATCGTAGAGATGGCAGAAGAGTAAGCAGGACACCTGATGGTAAGTCTTTACTACCGCTGAACATTCGTGACATAAGAAGAGAAACAATGTGCATTGCCACCCAGAATGCCCTTAAATAGTATCGGTTTGGAAATATCGCAATGGGATAGCTAATTTCAAAAACTTAGTTGTACATGGCAGAATACTTCGTTATGATAAATCATTTTAACAAGTAACATTGACCAATTAATGAAGACGATGAGAAATAATGATTGTATTTGTTTAATTTGGTTTTATTGTAACTACTCGTATATAATGATAACGTATAAATACAAATATATAAAAAAAAACCATAATTTTATAATATAATATAACTATATCAAATAAAATACAATTAATTAGGCCAGTATAATATTCATTCATCATTCAATTTATATTATTTGGTTGTTAAGTTTGGTCTATTAGTTTAAAATTGTGGAGGACTCAGGTAAATATTATAAATAAGAATTCATCAATATTTTAGTATAACTCATGTTAAGTCTGAAATTGGGGTTGTTTCCCAAAATCAAATTCTCGCACTCGAAAAATTCCATCAGATGTATTAACCACGATGGTCTATTAACATTGACTTTATAGTTTGGTTCGATTTAATGTATAAAGTATATTTTTCATCTTTTTAACTTCACCATTTTAAGTTATATTTATCTAAAAAAAATTGTAAATTAATTTGTATAGACAATAAATATAGTTCAAAATTCGCTCCTTCTGGAAAAATATACGAGCACATGATATCATATTTTCCCTTAATCACCTTTTATGATGAGATTTTCCAGAAAGACGCTTTTAATGCTAGTTAAATGATATTCGAAGCGAATTTTATTTATTTGCATATTCCTTAACACATGGGAAAGCGAAAACAATATGCATACACGTGGCATATCGTATAGTAGGCTAAATTGTTTATTTTTAATAATCTTGGATGTCTCCTTTACACTTAATGTAAAACATATATTTCTTTATTACGTGATAAAGTAATAAAATAAGTGTTATTAAGTGTTAGAGCCACATCACAGCCAGAAACTGGCTGAACGGTTGGTTTCGATCGGAGAAGGACCACGTTCTGACAGAATACCAGTGTGAAATACGTGTAAATACGGCATCACGGTGCTGTTTCATATTAGAGTGTAATTATGAAAGAAATATTTACGTCTACATTTGTATGTTTTTTGTTAATTAAGTTAGGTAATTTACAGGAATACCTAACATTGAATAAGACCGATTTTATAGATTTAATCGCGTTTGGTGTTAACTTGTTAGTACCAGACTTCCAGAAACGTCAGGTTTTTCTCGCATGGGTGTCACGTTGCAGCTCGTTTATTGTAGCAACATGAATGGGTTGGCTCGGAAATAACAGTATAATACTGGTGCATTTCATATGGTGAGAGTTGATATCCAGGGACCCGGTAACCGGTAACGAGACAGGATATCGGGATATCAGGTCCCGGGAATGACAATGCACGTGCCTAGCGATCTTTTGAGGATAGGTTTAGATGACAGACATAATGAAATATCTCTGCACTTTGTACTGAATTTACCAGGGAAGTATTCTCTGGAGGAGATGGTTCATGATCAATAAAAGAGCCTACACCTATCTTAAATACTAACAATGCATCTGTGACTTCTCGGGCGTTACGGATGTTCATGGGCGGTAGTGAATAATAACCATCAGGTAAGTGACTTGATAGATTACCTATTCCATATAAAAAATACACTTAGCTATAATTTTAGAGACATATTGCAGTTTTGTTTCTAGCTGCAGAATGAATGGGGCAGCACGACTGGGGTGAAACAGCAGCAATGTTGCTGTGTTTGTGAGTGCAGGGACCCGGAGACCGTTATTACTGGTGACGAGGCATTCCATCTCAAGGGTGATAACGCTGGATTATGATTCTTCGTCAAGGATAAATGTAGGTGTCATAGGCCGCGGGAATCACTTACCATCAGGTGAACTGTGTGCTCGTTGAATACTCTTGATTTAATAAAAAAAAGAGTTGCCCGTAAGACAAAATTCAAAAAAGGTCAAATTCGTATAGACCATTGAACACGCTTAACACTAAATAAATCGTAGACAATAGAAAGATACAAAGAATCACCTCTGCAGGTAAGACAAAAACCAAATTACAGTCGACTAGACGACAGCTTCTTCAAAATGCCCTGAGGGCGGCAATAAAATTGCAGCTTGCAATTGCACCCTCCCGAGGCTGGTAGTAACAATCAATCCCGAGCTGGAGCGTAATTTACTTTTCCCGCCTGGTAAATAACGATCAAACATAAGAGGCCGAAGCGTCTTAGCCCTCAGGGACGGTGCGAAATGAGCAACTGTAAAGTCAACGGCTTGCATTGTAAAGAACTGCATAAGTTTTTGCTACTTTATCAATTACTTTTTACATGTTTGATAATATTCGAAGTAGGTGTACGCACTATATTATACTATAATATAGTGCGTTTATTACTCATAAATATATTATTAATATTAAGCAATCCTTTAGAAAATTTATTACATTATTTTCAATAAAATCATATAACATATAGTAGAACAAAAAACCTTTTCCTTAATCACGTTGCAGTGAAATAATAATTTAAGGTATACTTTATCAGTGGTATAATTTTAACGACGGTAGAGCCACGCTTCATTTTAGTTAACAGTATAAAGGAGTTAATTCAACCGGGGCGGGATCACGCCTTCACAGAATACCAGCGTAAAATAGTACCATAACACTACTGCGTTACGTTTGATGAGTGTAGGGGTCCGGAGTCCTTATTATTGGTTAGTGGTTAGTTAGTACTCACGGGTGACTAGGCATCTGCATAATACCTTCTTATTGAGGATGAAAGCCGGTATGAAAGGTAAGAACTGGTGCACTGTGTGTCACCAAATATATATTATTACAATAAAAAAATCTTAAAATGTTTTTATGGTCACAAAGAGATTTTAAATTAGGGAATTTAATAAAAACATATCCTATTTAAAAATTGCTCTTATATAAATAAACAACAACGACACATCTCTGACTCTTTGAAATCTCCAGTTCTAGAAAGTTCTTATCCAGCAGGGATGTTACTTTAAAGGCTTCGTTGCACAGTAAAAAGGTCTCGAAGAAAGTTTGCCCCAAGGGGGCGAAACTAAACTTTGAACCTATATCTACCAGAGGAAACCGTGACAGTGTCGGTAATGACGCCTTTGCCTTGCGGTGATTAAATAAAAATATTTCACTTCCTATACCATATATAATTCAATATGTTTTTGCTACGAAAGTTAACGATTGAAATAAAAATTTGCATTTCTTCATTTTACTTTTTTTATTCGTATTTTGCGTCGTAGAACCACACCGCAGTTATTATGAACTAACTGCAGAACAAATAGACTGGGACTAGGACCATGCTTTATGGGATACAAGGATCAAATGGTAATTTAACACTAACATGTACCGTCTGATCAAAGACAGATACCGAACACCTTATTATTGGTGATGAGGTATAATACTCAAGGATAATAAAGCATTTCTCATAGTGGATTAATTTGCGTGACCTATTATTCTGCAGGAATCATTTGCTTTTAGGTAAAGTGCGTGTTTGTTTGTCACTTATTATATCATAATGAATAAACTCAAATGATACAAATTTACATTCATAAACCTAGAAATTGATAAAGTTTTTTTTTTTTAAATATGAAAAAATTATGGATATTTTATTATAAAAAATTATAACTTTTGAGATAGCCAACTGGAGTGTGCAAACTAGAGTGGATGGTATCAAGGGCCTACCTATACGGCTTCTCCCACCTTGGAGAAGCAATCGCCATTGTAGTAGATGCGTTTAGGAAACCACGATAAATACATAACTTTTAGCGCATTGAAAGTAAAAACATTAACCGCTCAATTTATATTTCTATTAACGCCTAAGATGATAAAAGATTAATATATATAAAGTGTGTCCTCACTTTACGTTGCTGAACACCAAAAAAAACTTCATCAAAATAATCTAAACTTGTACTCGCTACAAACTTTCGGCGCCGCGTAAGTGAAAAGTTAGCAGCAAAATTGTGTTCCGTCAAAAAATACATGTATATTTCGTCTTCGTTCGTGTTAAGAATAAAAGAGGCTTAAAATAACGAGATCAGATTTTCGGCAAATGCGCCGAGAGTTTGCGAGACCTCTCTCTGAAACTTTTTTCATTCGTGGCGATAGGAAAAACTGTAGGGGCCTTTTTGATACCGCTTGTACTCGCATTTGAAACACGCACAGCTGGGTTCAAGTTTTTTAAAGCTTTATTGAAATACGAGTAGTATTTGCATTTTATCGTTTTTTACATATAATATCTAGATTTGTCTGGAAATAGGCTAGGGCTTTATAACGATAAACATTAACATATTTTGCCGAAAGGACGATATAATTTATATCCTTGTTTTATTCAAAAGTTCCCAAATCTTTTGTACAGACAACTATACAAGCAAAACCATCGAATAATAAAGAGGAGGTAAAATCAAAAAAAAAATCTGTCTCCTTACATAACAATTATAATACTTTTTATGAGTAAAAAACGGAACACAATTATCTTATTATTTATTTTTAACTTATTGATATTTTACCATTCAATTTTTCTGTTCACAGGCAATAAAAACTAAAGGTTACAAACATTTATTTTAAAATTGTCATCATCTGCCGGATTATGACAAAAGACAACGCAATTCTGGCCAAGAACTTCAAGAATAGTAATCAAAAATGCAATATCCTGGTTTTTGAAATAATTTCATCACAACAAATAAGACTGCATTGTGCTATATCGCAAATTTATATAAACGATCCTTTCATCTATAACAAATTGTAGTGTCTTGTTTCAAACAACTCTTGGACTCGGTCTAAAGTGAAGTGACCATGCTATATATTTTCTAAAGACCTCAAAAAATTTAAATGTGGTGTGTTTAAGATATTTTTCATAATTTTCTCCTAGCTTATTTCTACAGTGTTGACATTTGCTGCACCATCAGATAATAACTCATCATTCGGCTTGCTCGGTCATTATTGAAAATCGTTTTTCTAAACTTTAAAAAATAAAGTCATCGTCAGAATGAATTATTTATGGTTATTTCTGATCCTGGCTAAGTTGACGGTTGAATATTTTTGATTAATTTGCAAATTTACGAATTGATCCCATTTAAAAATCTCTAGGTTAAATGAGTGAAACAAAGATAGCGACCGCTGTATTATTGGCAACCTTCGTCTGGTATTGCAGAGATATATATAATAACAGCTTGAACTTATTTATAATAATTTATTTAAGAATTTTTCTTTGAAATGTGTCTCTTTAATAATTTTATACACAGCCACCCTAGTGTACAGGGACTTTGGTGTTCAATATTTAGAGGCCCAACTTTGGTTGGAGGAAATCGACAAAGTTCCATCTCGTCCGCTCGGCGCGGCTGTCACAATGAAAGGATATTGCTGGAGTCTGATAAGCAACTTGCTTATAACCGGTGGATTTGTAAAAATATATGAAAGTACATAATTTACGTGCATAACCAACTTGCGAAAAATGTATACTTTCCAACGTCTTTTTTGCACAGGTTAAATGAATAGTAAATATTTTAACTTTAATTCACAATAGATCGTCACACACTCGTGCTTATAAGATACATTTTATATACAATAAATATGGTCTTAAGAACTGCAAATACAACCTAAACTTTAAAGCATTATATTCACAGTGTACTAGTGCCTGAAGTCAAGTGCTTAGGGAATTCTACAGTGCTCGATGCAAACATTAAAATTCACAGAAATACGGATACCATTTGCACCGTTCATTTCCACATATCTTGCACCTGGTTCTCAGCAACTACAAGTTTCGAATATATAAAAGATTAAATACTTTAATAAATAATTTAAATATCAAGATGAGGCATCTTGATGGTTGGATGAGCAATTCACCACACGCGTTGGATGAAGTCTTCGGGTTTTCAAAACTACTTTACTTTACGTTAAAATTTCTTAAGTGATACGACTTAGGGACTTAAAAAAGCCTACGCCTTACTTAAAAGCCGGAAAAACACCGGCAACCTCCTCTGGTGTTGCAGCTGTTTGTGGGCTTTGATGATCACAAAACATCTGGTGAGGTGCTTGCACGTTTACAACCTCTTCTATAAAAATAATCAATTTAAGTCCGTAGAGGTTCATGAAAAATCGTCACTTAAATGTGGTGGTGTGCGTCTATGGGCAATAATTTCTTAAAATCTTTGTCTTCATTTGTCATTGTTGTGTTCATCAAAATTCAAGGAAAAAATCGGAAATAAACAGCTCAAAATAGCAGTATTAGTACGGATTGAGTTTTATACGATTTACCCGATTTCGATGGGAAGAAAAGTGATAATTTAAAAACTAATTGCTAATTAACCGTGTGATACGTGATAGACTTATACTTTCAATTACACATGTCAGAGTTCTTAACAGGTCTGATCCACTGAAGTTTCTGCAGCCATTCTTCCATAACGTCGTCAAAACTTAAGGGTGAATGTATGAATGTACTAACCACGTACGTTTATGCTGCGTCCACGCTAGTCAAACATTTGAAAAGATCTTTCAGTTAATTTTGTGAACAGAACTGTGCCCATTGATTATTTACGTAGGGCTACGCTGCAGCTATAAATTAGCTGCAGCATGAATAGGTTGGTTCGTCCAACGAAAGCTTGTACTAGGCTTCTAATACTAGACCTAAGATATTAATTTTGTACTTGCTGTGTTGGATCTGGCGAACGGATGAAAACAAACCTTTATACTAGTAACGAGGCATTTTAACTTAGTTCCAAGTTCAAGATCGTTTTATAAATTGTTTTATTATCATAAGAATCGTAAATATATAATGTATATATTTGAATATCGAAATATAATATACTGACCGCAAAAATGACGCAGCGTCGACATTTAAATATTAGTTAAACAAACCGAACCGATATTGTTTAATTTGTAGTAAAATACCTAAAACTTTAATGTAAAAATACCTATTGCAAAATACCTCCAACACTAAGCACGAGCTGTCGTGTTTTCATTTAGTAAACAAGTTAATAAAAACATAATTATATTAAAATAGGCAGTCGAATAATGTAAATCTATCAGAAAATTCGTATTTCTTTCTACTTATTTTCTAATTTCATAAATTAAAAATTTATAGGTTTACTCACTGATATACGCCAGCTTGCTAGTTGAGAAGAACCTGTAATGAAACATTTAATTATTGTAATAATTTGTTTAATTTCATCTTATCTTTTGAAATGATGATTAATGAAAGTAAATGAAGTTACAGTATTAATATGTTCCCATCCTATTTTATGTGCCCTTAAAAGTGGTGACAATACGGCGGTCAACTTACTCTTAGGACTGTATCATCAGCAAGTAAGTGATCACCTCCGCAGTTGAGCACCCTCTGGAGATAGATGGTAAAGGGCGGAGTAATTTTATATCTGCCATACCCATTTATCCTTTACTCACTATAATAGAAAAAGTGCGAGTACGGAAAAGTTGTCCCAAGCAAACATGTTGAATGCTTGAATGAATGAAATGCTCTAGCAATGTGATAGCAGCCCAAAGCCAAAAAATCTACTCCAGGAGGACCAAAGCCGTCGGTTTTTGGAGAATCCCTCAGGCGGAAATCCAAGCTCAGGCTAGTCTATGCAATCTGGGCGTGTTTGTTCAAGCTGCCTCGCGTAATCTAGTGTAGGGGCATAATTCCGCTCCACAGCCATCCTACCAGGGACAAACGCCGTCGACTATCAGTTCAACGAGACGGTGAATCTGGCCTTTAATTCCCCTTCCCACCCGGGGTACAAATTGGAACACTCGTTTGTGGCGTTTTCTGGACTGGGATAGTAATAGACCTTATGAAAATACCAGCAGGATAATGATGCTGCATTTCCTATGGTGATATACTAGCCTCAGTCATCACTTACCATAAGATGAACTATGTCCTCATCGGTTACCTTAAGTGTCATAAAAAATTAAAATACATTAATTTTAAAATGAATCCTGCATATAACAAGAAAAGTGAAAATTATCTTTGAAATCAATAACCATTACTCGTACAAACAACTAAATGCCATTCAAGTTGTCAAATTCATTTCTATTATACCAAAATATCGTATAATTGCATCAATCAGCTATCTCGAGTGTAATATCTCGCAATTATCGCACGTTACAGACGAGATATTGATGACAGGTGCTCGTCGAAATCAAATAATGAATGGAACCACAAGACGAAGTCCCTTTCACCCCTACTAACGAGAAAAGTTGAATCGTGCTGATATGCTCGCTAGCGAACACTTCGCGCTTTCTAATGTAGTGGCCTGAGATACGCGGAGAGGAATTTATAATAGTAAAATTTTAATTCTTAAACACTTTGTATATTTGCCATATCCAATGACTACATACGCTCATTGATGTATCTTCTAAAAAGTACTAATGTACAAATGAACTTCTGTTTAAAAAAAAATTAATATTAACATTACATAAATGACTGCTCGCGAGCTGCAGTTTAAAGTTAACGTTTTTTTTATTTGCAACAGTTTTAAATAAAACGAGCTCTATATTGTAAGGAGCGGAATAACAACGACAAAGTTAAATTCGTTTTTTAATACCAGTTTTATCAGTTAAATTATATATATATATATATATATATATATATATATATATATATATATATATATATATATATATATATATATATATATACATATTACATTTTAATCTGAGCTGCATTTATTATATTAAGAGAATTTGATATTTTTGCCTCCATGTTTTTGAAATAACATTTATGGTACTTTTAAACCCTATTATAATAATAATAAAAACTCATAATTATATAATATATACGCTTATTCCAGCATTGGGCACGAAAATTAGGACCTATAAATTTATGCGCAATTTTATGCTAAATATAACTTAATAAGGTATATATATATTATATAATATAGTAAAATGCTCATGGGTTGGATGAGGAAGATAACAAAATGCAACTTTAAACGTTTAGCACTCGATTTTAATAAAAGGATTTTTATTATCCAACCATCCACATCCACATCAATGATCCAATTATTATATTATTTTGACTACATTAAGTAAAAAATAATTATATATAAATAAAATAATAAAATACAGGTCTATAATATCTAATATCTAGGTTAGTGACCTAGTTATTGTAAATAATACGTCATAATACATAGTAGATTCAAACTTAGCTAGTGGCAACTGGAAATACTATGAAAATCCATTGCAGGCGTCCATTGAAATAAGACAGTATATAAATCTAAATCTAGGATCTACATTTGCGGTGATCCACTTTTAGCATCAGAGGCGACAATATATCTTAATTATATACACACACGTGCACAGACGCATGTGATCAGACATTCACACACACATTCTAACATACTCACACTCATACCCACATACACACTTTTATTCATTCTGTATTAATTAGCTCTCAAGGATAAGTAACAAGAAAATATATGACAGTAAATCTAACGCATCTTAAGTTAAGAGTGTAACAGTTTAGTAGTCAAAGGCTTAATATTAAATGAAGCGGTTTGCATTCCCATATGGTCTAAATAATGATATATAATAGATATTTAGTTAAAAAGACAAACAGATAACGACAGATGTTTATTTATGGAATAATATACGTAATATATTGTTAAATAAATATGATTTTTCAATGTGTATTCGAGAATAAAATAAAATTATTTTTTTATACAGTGTTGATTGAGCACATACCTTCTTACGAAAACATTTTTTAATTAAGATATACATAAAGTAATAAATTAAAATAAAAAGGATGCATTATATTTTGACAAGTTTATTATTAATAAAAAAATATATATTTATGCGGAGTAATCATGAATATATTATAATAGAAAGCATTTCAAAGAGTCCATTCTACGGTTTCACTCGATAAAGTATTGAGGCTAGTTGGCGACAAGCCAACGTTGTGGTCTGAATTTGTGCGAATGTCATATCCTTATTAGAAATTCTTTTGTATAATAATAATATTCCAAGCTTACGAGGATTTATTTCGTATACATATCTGGAATTACTTCACAATTGTTATATTTATTTCGTATACAGTATGTTGAATTACATCACAATTGTTATATTTATTTCGTATACAGTATGTTGAATTACATCACAATTGTTATATTTATTTCGTATACAGTATGTTGAATTACATCACAATTGTTATATTTATTTCGTATACATATGTTGAATTACTTCACAATTGTTATTAATTTTCTACTTATCTATAAAAAGGCGAGTTATTGTTTCCATAGTTGACGGAATTAGCACTATGTTATAATACTAATTAAAAAATATTAGCTTACTTAGTTTGCCTCTGTAATTCCTGTGTTTACATAAAAGTCAAGTAAATAATTAATAATACATAAGCTGACTTTACATCTAAGAAATAAAACAAATTTTATTATTTTTTTTAATAAAGGGTTCCGCTGCGCTCCACACAAAACTCCTTCCATAAAACGTACTCGAGTGATTGCCGTACGCTAGTGTCAGCATTTCTGGTTCATCTCTCGTTAGAACACAATTGCGGACGTGAAATTAAAACCGTCACTTTATCCCCATCGAGCGTTCTTAAACGGAATATGATTTTGTGCTTAAATTCGGTAGCTTTATCGTCAGTTTAATATTTGAAACCTCCATGGTCTAAAATTATACGCGTATTGGGAAATGAGAAGTGAAAATTACGGACATCTAATATTATTTGTTATTTTCCTTTTCAATGCTATGTAATGAGATCTTTGAAAAGAAATATTTACGTTTCGTGTATCGAATTCTTAAGAACAGGGAATATAATTAAAGAGTAGAAAAACATTTTTAATTAAGAGTACAAAAGTAACAATTCAATATAAACAAGGACATTGAATACTTATATAGGTAATTAGTAATAAGTTTATTAAAAAAATGTTCTTCTTTCGTTTATTTAATATGAAATCTCTTTAAATAGTTACGTAGTTAAATAAATTAAACGTAATTTTGCTATAAAATATCTGTTTTATTAAAGGAGTGATAATATTAGTGGTAAGATAATACATCCATTCTCAACAATGATTTAAGATGCACATGCATCACTCCTGAGCACTAAAATGGAATACTCGTTACCTGTAATTGCTCGGATCTCCATTCGTTAGCAGCGTTATGCTGTTATTTCACGTTGGTATTCTGGGAGTACGTGGTCGTCGCAGGACGAAGCGAACCATTTCAGGTAGGAACTAGCCGTATTAAGGCTCTATTTCTGTTAGAAATTTATCTACTAATAGATCAATGAAGAAATAGACTAAATATATACCATTCTTCACAAACAGATTTCTTAAGAATAACTGATAAGATAATTACAGTAGCTTTAAGTCATTATTTAGAAGCATCTACGTGCAAGTTATTTAGAACTAGTAATTTTCGTGTAAACCTTTTCATATCATTACTAAAACCTAGTTTGCCTGGCTATGGGTCATTCTGCTAGAGATTAAGTATAAGCTCTGGACCTTTACACTTACCCACTACTCTGTAATAGAAATGCCGTCGTCGCTTCCTATTACTGGACTTTCCTGTAATTGTTTCTGCTAGAAAGTAAGTATAAGCTCTCGAACTCTACACTTACCCACTACTCTGTAATAGCAATGCCGTCGTCGCTTCCTATTACTGGACTTTGTTTTTTTTATAAATCTATTTCTGTGCATTTACGTGACATCGTCGTGTCTCTTGATCCTTTGTTCAGTAGAGCTTTTGCCTCTTCTATTGATTGCTACGAAACATCTAGAGTGCCCACCTGCATCTATCGACTTCCCCTAACAATCATAACTCGCCGCTCCATCTGCGAAGATTTCTACACCGTTTATCCTCAATAATTTTGATTCAATAATAAAATGGTACAAAATGCCGGTAAAAATTACTCCCTTTGTTACCGTAATGAAAAGTCCCTTGCTCACCCAAAACTCCGTGATTAGAAAACATAAACCAAACAACAGCTGATTGTGTCGCCTTAACCTTTAATCGCTGCTCCGCGTAGGCTCGTAACAAAAGTCGCAAAATGGTTACAGCGGTACTAAGGCAATCCACAAAAACGTAATGCGTGCGTCGTATATACAAAATCGACGAGCCCACTCTCTGCGCGTAATTACAAAGATCGTTCTAATTCCAACGGACAATCTCGTCAAAGCTTTAATAAGGATTGTACCGCCGTAAAGATGTAAAGATATTTAGAGATCTACATTCCCAGAAAAAAACAAAATGCCAGTACGAAGCAGTATAATGCTGATGTATTTCATATGATAAGTGATGAGAATATTAGTAATATCGTTGTCCTCTTATTATGAAAGCAAGGATGGAAAAATGAGCACACAGTTCATTTGATGGTAAGCACAAACACCTACATTCTCAACAAAGATTGTATGTATTTGTATTGATTTGGTTGTATTGGATGTGTTGTATTGTATGAGATGGAATGACAGTGAAGGGATTCTTTTAATAGTCATATGTTCGTACGTGTTCATTATTTACTAACTTTTACAATATTTGCAAGATGATACACAAAAAAAACACCGTTCATATTTTCTCTTTTTCTTTTAGTCTATAATGGTGTTATTTTAATTATATATGGGACTAAGGTTGATAACCGCGGACGCAGAACAACGATTCTAGATGCAAGTGTCATTATGTTTCGTTTGCAGTTTCGTAAAAATACCATACTTCACATAAAATCATATAATCTATACGAAAGTCACCCCCTTGGACCCCGACCACCTACGTAAGGTAGACGTGGACGTGACACTTCCCTAAGTGTAGGCCCTGCCCTCAGCGTTACCACCAGCCGGTGGAATCGGCTTAAAAATCCAGGAGGTGCTGGTGCATTATTCTTCGATGTCGCAAAGGCATTCGACAAAGTCTGGCATAATGGTTTAATTTATAAACTTTACTCACTAAATATACCGGACAGATTCGTGCACATCATACGAGCCTTCTTGTCAAACCACAGTTTCCGCTATCGTATCTGCACGCGCTCCTCAAGCTAGCCGCTCCTAGTGGGAGTCTCTCAGGGCTCTCTGTTTCTGTTCCCACTTTACACAAGTGACATTCCTGAAGATCTGCAGGCCAGTCTCGCGCTTTTCGCGGACTATATTATTCAAACATACACAAGGGCCGTATTACCATTCGTCTCCAATCCGCAGCCAACCGCCTCGCCAAGTGGTTTCGGAAATGGAGAATAGACCTTAACCCGGATAAAAGTGCTGCCATCTATTTTTGGAGAGGCAATCTAAGGCGCACGACACCAGTACCTAGCCGAAGATAGTTAGGATAAATCACCATCTTCGACCGACCCATTCCATGGATGAATTCCGTTAAGTATCTAGGGGTCACCTTGGACCGTAAACTAAGCTTCAGCCCGCATATCAAAAAGGAGATGAATAGGGCCGCGTTCGTCATGACGGAATCTAGTATACGATAGTTCACATAAACTGTGATATGTATTTATACAGACAGTGTAAATATATAAGCATATATACGATAAGCACCAACCCTCCGTCTATTTGTGAACACGGCAATTGTAAACGTCTGGACTTAGAAGCAGCGAGTTTTTTATTCAAAATTCTATGACTTGTAATGATAACCACTGTGGTCAAATATAACCTCTTTCATCGCAGAGGGCAAATATTTTGATAGAGAAACTACATAACTACATGGCGTTGCATGGGTTATTCCGACGAATTGTTGGACAGAAAAATGCATTGAAGTATTTAATATAAAATATAAATAATGTTACTATTTCGGATTTTTCTGCTAGAATAACCTAACCATAATCTGATGCCCTAACTGTTCATAGTAATACAGCCGTTTCAATATATTATCGCGATGGTGTTATATGGTATTAATAAATCTTGATGTTATGCATCATTATTTATGTAACAATATCACAACAACTATAAGTAATTAAGCATAATAAGGTGATATTTCAGAACATTGACCATACCATACCATCAGGTGGATAGTGTTTTCGTTATTCAAATTAATGAGTAAGAATGCTATTACGCCAAGACTACATATTATTGGTTTTATCTTTAGATGTCTTATTATATAACAATTTGGTCATAATAATAATGTAACAATTAGAGAAAAATACAAGATACGAACAACTCAAACCAGGCTAAAGAACAATATACCGAACGTCATAACAGCTGATGACTGGCCTTCGTCAAATTTAGATACTTGATGACATGGTCTGCTTATAATATTACTCCAATATTGAATCTCTCAAGACATGTTTACAACTTGAAATGGATATGCTCCCCATGAGATATTGCATAGATCTGTAAATTCGTGACCAGAGAGATGAAAGGCTCAAAGTAAGGATATTGATAAATTTTATTATTATGAGACTTTCTTTATCAAAATGTATTAAAATGTGGATCAGCAGTTATGCCCGTACTAGATGCATTAGATGGATGTGGAAAAAACGAATCTTAATTTGCAAAATATATGTTATTTGTAAAAGAGATATCATAGAATTATTTCTATTGTAACAATTAGTAGTGGTGGTTTTAATTTTCTCTTTATAATAAAATTAAATACCCTTCCAATACCCATAAAGCGCTTTAGAACGAGATATTATAGAATTATATATAGACATTCGAGTAGGTATAAAGTTGCTAATTTGCAAAAATTGCAAAAGCTATTTCAAGCAGATGCTATCGCGCTGAACGCTAAGCGGATTAAAACCCCTATGAAAGTAACTTACAAATAGCAAGAACATATGAATGTGATAGGGACATTGAGGCTTATACCGAAAATTCTCGATAGTAAGAGGATTAAATTTGATAATAGAAGTGGAAATTTCCGTTGATCGTTTTTCAAGGATGATAAATTAATTCTGAGCCTTAGCGGCTCGAGGCCCTTTAAATCAATTTTTTTCCGAATCCGATAGAACATCACGATATGTAGTCTAATACTTATTAGCAATACTGCTAACGCATTGTTATGCCATCTGGTTTCAGAGGCTGTGCAGAAAGAAGAGTATCACAACGTTTTTACAAATTTTTGTTGCTTTTTAGATCTAGGAGTGTAGTGTGTGTGATCCACGTCCCCATGTACTTGACACTGAATCTGAACATTCCTCCGATATTATCTCAATAGCATTTGGTTGTACCGCGAAATGTGAGGACAAGTTTATAAGAACCTCTGTATTAGCTCGATTGCCTATGGGGCTATAGTATATGTTGCGCAATTGATATATTCTAATAATAACCAAACGATATCGCTGTGGTTTAAAATCATATGGGAGGACATCGCCTTTACTATGTAGCTCTAGTAAAATTACTAATTATGATTTAATGAAAATTACATTTATTGCTTAATTTCTGGTAAATATAAAGTTATTATATATTTATAAGATATAGTAGGTGTTTTGCGAGTTGTAAATGTTCCCTTACGAATTGCACTAATTGCTACTGTAATTATTTATAGCAGTAATTTATATAATTTCCGGTTGACAATGTATGTCTAATGATTTTGAAAACGGCCTGCAAAACTTGCAGTAGTTTACTTTGCTAGCAGGTTTACCATCATTCAACCACTGTTTCCTAGCACACATATAAATGATTGGTTGCTGTTGACGGGAATTTCAGTATATTATTAGCATTGCTAGTATTTTTTTATTTGAAAGAATGTAGATCTATCTCAAATACATCACTGTCATCAATATTATTTGAAATGTTCATAGTTTTATTACTATTCTTTATAAGCATTAGTGTACTTATAATAACTTACCTTTTACACTAGAATCTTGTTTAGAAAACGGAAAAGTAAAGTCACGGTCACAGCAACAATATCACTGATAATATTATCGGACACTAAAAATTTCGGTCGTATAAAAATTCAAATTAAAACTACATAAAAATATAAAAACACACAACACAAAAAGATAACTAAAATTTTAGTCACATCTCTCGAACAATTTTCTTACAACTAAAATGTCATAACTTGTCATAACCTTTGATAGTTCATAATGCATTAAAAAGATTTATTAAGAAAAAGTTCCAATAGAAAAGTGCTTATTTTAAAAAAATATATCAATATGAGTTGGTAACGATATATAAAACTTGTTATGAATAGTATTAATCACTTTATTGACTATTTTCATTCACGGTTTAACATATATGATCTTTAAGAAATTTGCAAAACTGTCCAGGACAATATTACAGTAATCCTGTATCCGCGTCATAAAAAACGCTATCTGATTACTTAAAATCTAATTATTAAAAAAAAAAATTAATTACTTAAAATAAAAATTGTTATTGTTATTGTGTATAGTTGTCTCATAGATTGCAGTTATGACTTGAATAGTGGAGCTTAAATTTCGTAAGTGCATCGACCGAGCCAGTAGATTATAGCTTTCATATTTTAGTATACAGCTGCATTCGTCGTGACGAGCTTTTATGATCGACCAGAACAGTATTTACATATCACAAATTGTTGATTTTCGCGATCGTTCTTCCTGTTATATAATCATATTAATCTTTAATAATTTAATATGGGGAATTGTAGAAATCGTGATGTAACAGACATGACGTATTGATTATTCGTACTTTTGTTATTAAATAAAAATAATATTTGATAATTTTTGTTAAACATAAAAGAAAAATTTTACAGATTGAACTATGTGATTATTTGAATAATAGCAATTTTTAATCTCAGTTCAATACAATACAATTTTAATCTGTGATTGGTATTTAATATTAGATAAGAATTCATTACACATACATACAATATTGTCATAATATCTGTACGACACAACCAACATTAAAGACACATTTACATAACAACAAAGTTACCTTTCAATAACGAGTATACATTATACTTTTACAGCTTAATTTATGGATGAAGTTGAATAATAAGCCTTTTCATTGAGTAATATGCCTTTAAAAATTCAAATACGAGCAAGAAGTTATTAATTGTATTTTGTCAAAGTCAAACGCGATTCGACGTTGTGAAAGCTCTATATATCTGACCTGATTGCATCGCAAATTGTTCATGAATAAATAATATTGTGAGAGAGCACTTAAGGGGAAGATTATAGTGTAAGATTGATAACGTCCACGGGATTAATATATTGATGCGTTTATTATTGAATTGTATGAATACTGAAATCGGACTTATCTTGCGATTTTTTTGTAAAATACATATTGATAAAAAAAATTAAAAATATACGTAGTATTTTCATAAAATACTAAAAACAAGATTCTATACAAAAACAGTGGTTAAAAAAAGAATATTAGCAATGCTTTTATTATTATTTATATATTATACATTACTAATATTCCGGTTACACTCCAACTAAGCAGAAACTACAATACTCGAATGGGGTACTCGAACCCAGTACTTTAAGTTTCGCAGACCATACCTTAAACCCATTAGGATATTAACGATTGTTGTAGCATGGATGCATTGACTTCACACACTCCATCAAAAACCACGCACGAACTATTAGCGCAAAATAGCACCACTGCTGTGTTTCGTCTGTTGAATGTGTAGATCAAGAAACCTTTATAGTAATATTGCCGACGAAGTATTACGTCTCCATCCTCAGGAACGAAACACATCTGCAATAAGATTCCTTGACGAGGATGAATGTGGATGTCATGGGTCACAGGACCATAATACCATAAGGTGAACTGAACACAGTTCACATTATGGTATGTGAGTACACACTCCTGTGTGTTCACGGAGTGAATCTGTGCGCTTCCATGAAAAAAAATATATGTAGATATACACACAGATTCAGACACACATTTCGTATTTGAATAACCTAAGTAGTCTTATTGAATACATACGAGCACATAAAACGTCAAAAGATTGCCTTGTAATGAGGTTGTGCTAGTGTGTGATTTTTAATTATAATTAATCCTTTGTTTAAAGTTTTTACTGATGACATTACTTCAGGACGTTATAAGGTAAATAACGCATAATTTCTCTTAAATAATATAAAAACTAAGAAAGGATTAAAAATTGTTTCATGTAAAATACTTCAGTCTGTTATATTACTCTTCTTTCACACTTTTCTTTTCCATTCAACAGTATAGATTTTCGAAAGCCTCTGACTAAAAACTAAACATCCACAGCAAAAGTGCGAACTGCTCGCTACATCAACAATAAACTTGTGCGTAATGAAGGATGGTGTTTTCGTAGTCGATTTCAACAACGGTGATATCTTCTGGTTATTACTGTTAAGTTAGCTGCGCAAGATATATTATAAAATGGTAAACATTCACACAATCACCGAGGCACCTCTTCCGTAGTCCGATATAAAGCATGTGTATATAAAATCAAAGAAAGGTTCAGGTGCATATCAGGGACAACACATGCAACAATACACCCAAATTCAAAAACGAACAGTTGTGACATAATTAATATAAATTTATAATTATATAAATTTTAGTTCCTTTGCTGGGAATCGAACTCGGGACTTGCAACGCTGCAACCAGATACTTTAAAAGTAAGTCAATTTATTGTATAATAGAGCAGCATTACGCTTGAAAATGTTTAAATAGTTATAAAAAAGAAAGAATTGCTTTATATTACCAGCGACAAATTTACGTGTAGCATCACTTAGCCTTAATTCGAAACTCATTTAAGTCACTCCATGATTTTAATACACTTTCGTAAGAAATTGATACGAAAAAAATATTAGCTCAGGTACGACGGAGAGTCGGGGGACGTGAGCGTAATACCAAACCATCATTTCAAAGGCGAAAATCCTTTGCCACGTAGCGACGTTTTAAATTCGAAACAATACCCCCTAATGCTATCAATCTAAAACAATCTCTGTCTTATCTTGAAGCGTTTGCAAATTTTCAAGTAAACAAAATTACTATTACATTATAGATTCAATGACAAGTCAAATTCAAAGATAAATTTTATTTTTTTAAATTTTCTAGGGCATCACTATAAATGCAGTGGAATAAAATTAAGTGGCGACAGTCTTTGTATATAGTATTTGTCTATATTCTAGTTTAGTATTTGTTATATTTGTTGCATCCTAGAGGTCGCACTACTTTTATCGTCATCTCGACCATTCCATCTCTATAGATTGCCATTAAACAAAATCTAACCTACATCGACCAACCGAAAATTCGTTTTAAAATTTTATTGTTATAAAATTCAAAGCACAGCTTAACCCTAACTAATCACTCTTCCTTTGGCGTTGGTCGAAATTTTCTAGAAGCACCAACCGTGCCAGATTGTTGGCCATAACAATGAGTATTTTTTTATATAAAATTACCAGTGTACCAGGTATTTATAAAACATAAATAATACAAATAAAAATTGTGGAGGTATAAGTTTTATTTGGTTTCCATTTCATTTCCGAGAAATAAATATGCGTTATTCTCGTAATTCGACATGGAAACCAAGTTACAAATAGGAAAAGTAACGTTTTGTTTTTCCTCGCCTACCTACTACTACCTACACAAAGCGACAATGATACAGGTAAAATCCATTATACAATACAAACACATTGATAAAAAGAGAAAGAGGAAATAGGTACGTCAATACATATGAAAATAGAGGAGCGTATACACTTTTCTTTATTGTTCAATGTCATAAAAGTATTTCAAGGATATTTAATACTCATAAATATTTTATTTTGCTATTTATTTTCTGACTGACACACCCATACTTCCTAACATGCACGCACACATACACGCAATCAGTCACATACACAAACCTATAAGATGCACGCACATACATTGAAATATAATTTTAAATTAACTGTTATGGAACTTACTCACACTTAAGTTTTATTTGTACAATATATGTTCATTAATGGCTTAAGGTCTTAAGGAGGATTATGTATTATAAATCTATCATGATATTAACTTTGTTGAAATAATTAAATAAATAAAGTGTTTTCATTAAAATTCAAAATGGTCAATATTTATTTCCAATGCCTCTTTCAATACTTTTCTTTTTAAAGAGCTAAGCACGGATAATCTCATCCTTATATAGATATACAACGTTATAGCCCGAAGCAAAATAAATTCTTTCTGTTTCTTTTTAATAATATATTTTTACTGACGGAAATTGAAGATGTTGAACCTGTCTAAAGAGTTGGCTGTTATTTGAAATAAATGCTATAGCCTTTTGGCAGAGATAAAAATCTATCAACTCTGTTAAAAGGTATTGAAGAGGTAATTTTAGATGAAGAATAAACCAATGGTTGTATTATACGTACACATTACATTATACTATATAGCGCTCGTACCAAATACAAACTAGCTGAAATTGCTGGATTAAACAGCAGTCCTGTTTGGATAGCCTATGACTTCATTTATATAGGCCGGGCTGGTTCCCCACCATTCATTATTCAATATTTGTGCAATATAGAAAGTGGTTGAACTACGCTACCATAGGTCGGTGTCGGGGTGCTGGCTAGAAGCATCAAAGATTGCATGATATGCGAACAAACTAAATTAAACTGCCAAAACCATCCCATCTGGTGTGATCCTTGTAACTTATACTTTGCTTCATCTGAATATAATTCTGTAAATATTTATTGTAGAATAAGACAAAAATGTAAAATTTTCTTAAAATAGTACAATACGTACAACGTTGTTAAATGTATTATGTTTTTCTTATATAACTTTAGAAAATGCTTCTATATTTTGTTGTAGAAAAACAGGCAAGACGGAAGTAAAGGCTGAACGTCTTATAATTCTAGTAAGAATTATAAGTCATTCAACGGACTGTGTATAAACAACTTAAACCACCCTACCAGTAGGTCAATACACGTTTTGTGTCCACACCGTATCCAAGTAACTAGTCGCGACCTCATCAACAATTGATCGTTTGATATCGATCACCTTGAGTTTAAAGTCGGACGACGGACAAAGTAAGAAAGAGAATTTGATATGAATTACTAATATATAATTACAATAGTCTTCGCCTTCAGAGTGCTGTTGGGGCTTCCTCGCGTATATAGTGAATACCTAATGTGAACCAATAGATACATGTAACATACGATAATTAAAATTTAATAACTACTGATATTAGATATTAAGTGTATATTTCCTAATAAAATATAATATGGAAATAAATTATTATTATTTTGTGGATATTTTTTTTCTATCTCCGCGTGGTTGGTTAATAAATTAAATAAATAAAATACTATAAACATATAATAAAACAAATATATACAATACAATATAATACATATACAAAGACCAACCAGACGGGAATCCCTCGACTGGGGATTCCAAACGTTTGAGGGTTAGGGTGAAAGGGAGAGAAATTTGCGGACAATACGAGCGGTGTCGAGAAGCACCACCTTCTGCATTTGAGTCTGGAACTGCCCATCCCGGAGTCCTAACCACCCCAGGTGATTCGGGAGGTAGGTTGGGATAACCCGTTTGCAGATACGCCACATAGATTGCAGATCACACAAATATTATTCCTTAACTGTAAAAAAGGGATTCGTTACTAAGAAATCATGTCGATTTATCCATTTTACTCCCCAAATCTTGACGTGGATCACCCACATACGCTTTGCAATTTTTAAATATGAAACACTTAAAAGATGTCTCGTTGTCTGATTGAGTAAGAGCAAGTAACGGCCCCTTGTCGAAAGCTTGAGACCGCCTGAACAAGTCTGGCAAGGCCTAAGGACTACTTCCCTAAGACAACCAACGCGTACTCTTCGAAGCACGGAAGCACTTAGCTGTAGACACTAGTAGCGGTCACCAATGCAAATAAAGGCTGTACCGGACATTGCTAACTCAGCTTAGATCTATCATATACATATGAATTTGTAGTAGGGATCTACAGCGAGCGTATAGATACTATGTCCCGGGGATATTATGACAACGAAAGTTTTAATCAAATCCCTTAACTGTTTTAGTGAAGTTAGGTTAAGTTTCGGTTTAGATTTGATCAAATCACGCTTTTATTATTTTCCTGAGACATTTATATATATAACCTCTTGCAGCATATCTCCAGTAGTAGACGAGTACACATCTTTACACACAAAATTGTACAAATCTGAACACTTAAACTTTAGTGACTCAAACGGGTCAGATACTGTCGGAAAATACACTGGATATTTAAGTGCACTAAAGGAAATTATTTTTCGTTTTAAGATCATCAATTTTTTTATATAATAAGTGGTAAATTTATGTAGAAAGCGGAAGCAACTTAATAGACGGTAAGTGATTACCGCCACCCATGAACATCCGCAATACCAGAGGACTCGAAAATGCGTTGATGGCCTTTAAGAAAGGTGTAGACTCTTTTCTTGATGGTACCTAAGTCGTGTCGGTTCGAATATACCGCTGGTGACAACTGATCCCACAGAGTAGTTGTGCGTGGCAGGAGACTTCATAAGGAGCACAGTGGTGGACTGCCGACCATCGAGATGATGAGGATAAAATTTTTAATTCTATCGTAATGTACGACGCTTAAACTCGGCGGCTGGAATTAATCTGAACAACCCCTCAGAACACTCCCCATGGTATAATCGATAAAAAATGCAAAAAGATGCAACATCTCTTTGCAACGCCAGTGAATCAAGCCGATCGGAAAGTACCTGGTCGTCAACGATAGAACATATATTTGTTAGTAATAATATTTCATAAGTTTTATTATATTTATTGCACAATTACTTTTATTACAAAATTCATACAATATACCTACGTTTCATACTATATATATTACATACAAAATTATTATAACAGAGCTAAATTATATGACCTTAGTCAACCATATTTATTCTATCACGAATGACATTTCGTTGACAGGAATATGACGTTGTATCATAAGTGTTATTCGTTTTCTTCATTTATTCTATTTAACAAGTATTATTTAAATCCTTGATAAATAGAAAAATAAATATTATGAATCATATCATAAATTTAATAATTTAAGAACTATATGAAAAGAAGAAACAATGTGTAACTCATCATAAATTAATGATAATGATAACATACTTACTTAGTTCTTTTTATGTTTGCGTCAATACACGAAAGAAACAACGTAAATTATTAATTTGTATGTATGTTTACATATGGTTTTGGAAAATGAAAGTTATTGGAAAATTAATCCTTTTATTAGGTAGGAGATACAGTATTGCCTATCAAGGCTGGATGCCAAACAATAAATCTGGTTCATTCATTTATTTCTATTCATTTAGATACACGGTAATAACGTGATCACGAAGATTGTTCATATATGTCGCTTTACTTTTCTTATATTGCCAATACTGACATCTGTGACCCGACCTAGTTGTAGGGCCAATGTGTAGTTGATTTGAATAAATAATAGATTCGTAATGCTTAGTGTATTCTACCTGAAGAACTTTCAAAAGTATTCTGCATTTATGTAGCAGAATATATAGTCTGTGTTTTGTATGATCGGGTACATTAAATGGTCTTCAAAATACAATACCAGCTAATGCAACACTTGCCTTCATGAAACGAAATATCAAAATCATTATGTACTCATCACCCCTGAGATCTAAAATGGAATACCTCATCAAAAGTACGTAAGGCCTCTGGATTTTCTAATTGCCGAACAAAACACGACACATGGAACCCAACAAGCTAGAGATTTACACACAATTACTATTATATGATGCTTACCTGTTTCAACAAAATTTAATAGCAAGAGCTTAGCTTTATCTTGTAGTGAAAATCTGCTAAAATAATTCACCCAGTGAAAGAATTTTGAGATCTAGATATATTTTACATGATAGGTGACCGATAGTAGAACAGTAACTTACTGAAAGGTGAATGAGATGAGGGCATACAATCAATCATTCAATCAGGACATATTGTAATCCTGGTTCGGGACGCTATCGTAGAGTAATAGTCGGAAGCCATTTTGAAAACCTTCAGATGGTTTGAAAAACTAAGCTCTCTATATATATACCGAACGATGTCATGCACATATATATATATATATATATATATATATATATATATATATATATATATATATTCATGCATAACAACGTTCGGACTAAGATATTTAAGAAGAGTGAATACATTATTACGTATATATGTATATACGTAATAATTGCCCCATGTGAAACACAGTGGCGTTACGTTGTCATTTTACTCTGGTATTCCAAACAACAAAGCCACTCGAAACTAGTTACAATGTAACGCAACTCGAATAAGATATAATATTCCATATTCAAGGTGAAAATTGAACTATTGTGATACAATTTGCAATCTCCCTTTCATTGCAAGTAGAAGATTATGCTTTAAAGCATTTACTGTGCAACTTGTTTCGTACAAGTGGTAACAATTTTACTAATTGCGGCAAGTTCTTAAGTGTCTACTAACTTTAATTCGAGGCATTAGTCATTGCAAAAATGTATACTTATACCGATGTAAGTGAGCGGTTTTATGTTCATGGTTAATATAAAAAGTGGTTATATTTTAATTTTAAGAATGTTAAAATGTAGTTTGTTCGTAAATATTATATAATAAAACTTCCTTTAACATCTTGAAACAATTTTTTTTCCAATGTGTTTGCTTTGGGCATGTAAAAAATCTATTATTTATATCTAGTAATGCGGCAGTGTTTCATCTGGTGAGTGTAGGGATCCGAAGATTCCATCTCAGTCCTCAAGGGTGACGACGCATCTGCATCATGATTCCTTGTTAAGAATGAATGTAGATGTCACGGGAAGCAGGAATCGCTTACCATTGGGTGAACTGTGTACTCCTTCGCTACTCTTGGTATACTTAAAAAAACTCATCCATCCGTCAAAAGTCCGTGTGTAGTCCATAAAGGTCTCTCGAGAGTTTCTCGAGGTGGTTCAGGTTTGTACTGTGTGTCGGTTTGTGGTCTATTTTCGATACACTAGAGTGATACGCTGAGTTGATGATGATGAAAGTATCGCCAAAAGCCATACATACGGTTTAACTTTCCGTTGTTATACTGTTTATTGCTGCTCTGTAGTCCTCGGTGGCCCGCGTAATGATTTTATGTGGCCCGCGATCAATTTTAATATATTCACAATAAGCGAGCTGTTAATAAAAATTATTTTAAAAGTCTGATTCATGAGTTACACAAGGGATATCATCTGTAATTGATATTTAATTATCTATATTAATTTATTTATAATATCTAGTCTAATTATATATTTAAGGACTAAATTATATGATATTTATTGTTGAATATATATTATTTATTATACTGTAGCTATATGAAGTATGTTACATATATTGTTAATATTTAGGATTATTTTATCATCATCTACAGTCAATGTTTCTCCACTTCAAGGATTAACTCGTAGAGAATGATGAAAGGCATTAAGTCCATTGTACCCTTTTTGTTAATAAAAATAAGGTGTTTACAATTGAAGATTAAATAAATAAATATATCCATATATAAATGGACAGTATAGTAAAAGGTTAGCAATCGCAGCCATCGAAACTGTGGAAATGTGGACAACATTTACGTAACGAGGACTCACAAATATCTATTATAAATATAAACTATTTAGTCCACCAACTCTGGCCGTACTATAAGCTGCTGGATATAGAAGAAAATTTACAATCGTACCCAGATATCATAGATATCGACTTTACCAACTCATAATGATACTGGAATTAAACCCATGAATTAAAACATTTTGGTAACTGCCAAGATGCTATATAAATTGTCTCGCGCAACAGGGTAACGGTCCATGCCGAGACTCCCTTTCGGGTGCCCTTGTGCTGATAATCCACTAATAAAGGTCTCGGCTGAGCGCTATAAGCGCTTTGTATTTATTAATCGAAAGAATTCCCGATACTTCCATATTCGATGAAAAAGATTCCGTTACAATGAATTATAGCTTTTATACTCATCATCTGTATTCAATATGATCTGTTTGATGTTGAAGCGATACTGCCAACTGGCGAGTATATAGCCATTACAAATATAGAACCAAACATTAAAAATATGATAAGTGACGCAAACCGCTACGCAGTATTAGTTATTATTTAAATTTTTGTATTGATTTACTTTAAATTATTCATTAACATAAAATTTTATTTTATTAAAGAATTTGATATTTCGTCTGGCCGGTAAAAATATTTTTATTTCCATTACGGCCCGGGGACAAAAACAATTGTCCATGCCTGATCTAGATTAGAAAGTATCAATTATATAATTTGTTATATATATCCCGTGTATTTTAAACTGTATTTGAAACTTCCTTTAGCATAACATCAGACTCGAGGAAAGGCGACGCACTCGCTTGTCGCCTCTGTGTTTGCTCTAATACTTACGGCACTATAATATATCCGGCGTAGATGATGCCTTGATGTATTAAAACCAGAAGATGTAGAAGTAATAGATACATTTTCTCTAATCGCCACGGGTTGGCTGATAGAGAATGCCTTAAGGCAATAAGTGTGACCTTTATATTCCCCTTTTTTTGTTAGGTGATAACAATTAAATTTAAATAAATAAATATTAGTAAATAAATAAATATAAGTAGATAAATAAAATAAATTTTAATAATTTTTGTAACTGTACTTTCATTTCATCATTGTACAAATCATATATATACGAAATGATCTGATAACTAATGTATATTTAAACTTCTCCAGAAACTGATCATCTCCAAACAAGTCCGTCCGTAGAGAAATATTTGAAAATTGTACTGCCCGAGTTGTTTTTCGCATAGTTCGCATCTTATGTAGTAACAAATTGTTGTACTAAACCAGACGGAATTAATTGCATTTAGAATGTTTCTCTCAATTCTCTAGCCACGGTACCCCACTCTCACTGCACTAATTGTTTTGGATTCGATCCAAAATACATACTTAACCGAATTTCACGGGTAACGCGAGGCATGCAAAATTGTTATGTACGTGTGAAATTAGTTTTCGCTGTAAGGAAGTGTAAGATGAACTTACTATGAATATTTTATGGAAATTTTATTAGTTAGTAACTTCAACTAAAATAAAAAGGGTCCGGTAAAGGGCCACACCTTCACAGAATACCTGCTAACTAGCAGGTAGAGTTAGCAGGTATTCTGTGTGTTTCGTCTTGTGGACATAGAGATCGGAAGGACACATTTCATTGCGTGTTGCGAGCACGACGTGGATAGCGATAGCGTCGTGATAAGTTTTGTTACAGCGATATCTATATAAAGTTTTAAATTTTAAATTATGTTTTATTATAGTATCATACATATCATATCATAGATGGTGGAAGTATTAAAATATTTTTATCTGTTGTAATAAAGCCAATATCTGTTCTTCTAAAGCTTTAATAATTTGGTTACCGGGATATCGCTTATAATTTCACGGTACGTGAGCAAACTGAGTTGGATTCCAGATGCCGATCAATGAAATTGTTAATTATATTTTTAAGTGCTAATTTAGAATAAAAAATCGTCAGGAAAACCACATGCTAAAAATGGATAACAATTTTTTTTTCTGAGATAAGTCCGCCAGTGGGGTCACGTGATATACTATGCTCCAACAGCCTGTCTAAAGATGAGTCTAGAAGGACCTATTTATTTTATATAGTCTACAACTTTACTTCTTTTTCTGTCTATTGAAGGTATATGTGAATATCATGCGTTCACAAAATTGAATTCGGGGAATTTCGCAGGGAAGGTTCGGGTGTCAAGAAATCTAATTTAAAAAGAGGTATTCAATCAATATTTAAAGATAAGACCATGTTTTTGAACCCCAGTAACAACTTCATGAAGCGAAAAGTTTTGTAGTTTATAAAAAAAGCTTGCGATAGTGAACGACATAATTGTGATAAAGTTCATTCAAAAGCGTTTTTGAAAAATTTTATTTAATAGTATTACAATCACACAATATCAGCAAATAGCCTTTGTGAATAATTAAAAAAAAATTGTGACAAAGAACTTTCCTTTCTTCTTAATCATGATCATTTGTTTTATTATGTCCACTGTTTAATTTAATAGGTAACAATATTAAACAAACAAAACATTTATGTTACGGCTTAATTGCAAACGCCTGTTGCATAATTATTTTGTTTCAAGGTATAGTTCATTAAGTGCTACGCCAACTATTCAATAAGGGTCCTTTGATGCATTACTGGTGCCTGTTTTAACTTTAGATAAAATTGAATGGAAGCCGAGTATAAAATTACGCACGGTGCTTTTGAGTTTGGTAATGCACAAGTCATTTAATTGGTCACTCGATATGTTGTTTCATTGTTATTTGTTAATTTGCTTAATTAACATATTCAATAATAGGGAGTATTGTATTAGCAAAATGTTTACACTATGATATTTCAATCGTACTAGTAGAGTACAATCCGGGTAAAGCATTATTTTTTTTAAATTATTTAATTAAGTTGCAGAACAAGCAGTTGATAACATACCTTTTTAATGACACTTTTTAGTCTTAGCCAGTCGCATATCGCAAGTAAAATGAAAACGACAGAGCTTAAAAATAACTTTTAAACGTAATCAAGTGGCAAATTGTGTCTGTCACCTTCCTATTTTTCCCATGCGGCTGTGGATGGCTGACTAACTGCCGTAAGTCAATCACGAAGAATATACTTTTAGCAGCTATTAACGAATTTTGTTTTAAAAAAATAATAACAAGATGGCGAAGGACTTTATTAGCTATACTAGTTGATAAAATCAAACTCAAACTTTAACTATTTTAAGGAAACTTTTTAACAACAAATAGGAGGAACAAACAATCAACCGTTAATTACAATTATAACCTCAAAATGTATCGCACACTTTGACACTACATATCGCTACCAGAGCCAACGAGCAAAATGGACGATTTCTTTTTTTTTGGACGAACTACACAGATTAGTCAGAAAAGCTAACTTCTACTGCTTTACCGGATTGAGAGTTGGCACAGCTCTTAGGTTGCTTAGCCTGAAACTCTATTGCTAGTAACTAGGAACAAGGGTCCCTATGCTACGCGTGAGCATTCCGATCCAAGGGCGCCCGAGAGGGCCGAACCACGGCTTGGTCGGTTGCTTTTACACGGACACAATATGGGAAGCGTTAGCGCTGGGAAAAAAGGCCGGAGAAACTCCAGCAACGCTCCTAACATCTAACGGATGAGGCCTACCCACAAAATAGCGGTAACGCGATAAAATGATTCGCAACCTCCGACGGTCGCTTTGTTTGCTTGTTGCGATCTAGCCTGTGCTATAGTTATCGCGTCGTCCGGATCTTACAAGAAGTTTATTTGAATGTTTGGTGGCAGTCTCGAAAAACCGTCGAGATGCCTGCTTAAAGAATTGGGCTATCGTCCGTAGCCTACGTGAAGCCTAGGTCTACGTAAAGTTCGCGATTACGTACGCGGTGCTCCCGTGGCTCGTCGCAGAAAACGATTCTGTTTTACTTGTAACCTATGGATATGTTTATGGGCGGCATGCGCAAAGACCGGACTCACGTACGTCATGACAGGACGTATAACGGCTTTGTAAAGTGTCACCTTACTATGACATTTTACTTTTCTTATTAATGAGGTGATAAAGGCGACCCATAACGTAGGCCTCCCGGTTCCTAACTTGAGTTACATATGGGCCGAAGCTGAGTTTGGGATTTAATACAACACCTAGGTATTTGGTTTGTGTAACCCATGGAATAGAGCTACCTAGAAGTTGGACGCATCGAGGTGGAGGCTGAGGATGCCTCGTGAAGTACATGGCAGTGCTCTTAGCCGGGTTGATTTCTATTCTCCATTTCCCAAACCAAGCCCCTAGGGTGTAGGCTGCGGACTGTGGTTTTTTGAATATGACTTCGAGGGAACGACCCGACGCAGAAATGCCGGTATCGGAGAAAAGGGCTAGAGCTAGTCTGCTTTACGTGAGCGCGGAATATCGTTAGTGTAGAGCGTGTAGTAAAACGGCTGCATTTAAATAGTGTCAAAGGTGACGTCACATTATTGATTTTTAAAATGTCATTCGATCCTTATAATACGATTTAGACACACAAATATACAAATTCAATGCAGTCATTTTAATTTATATAATATTAAGGACGAGTAACGAGACCACCCGATGGTGACGTGTCATGACGTCATCTTAATCCTCAACAAAGATTAGGAGATTTTTTTTGAAGAATATTAGGAATGCTATTATTACGGTTTTACTTAACTAATATTCCTAATATTTAACTTTACTAATATTCCGGTTAACCAATCCAAATAAGCTGAAAACACTTGTGCTAGGTGATGGTTCACGACAATAGTCTGATGGTAGATTTGAACCTACGACCTACGAAGTTTCACAGACCGTACCCTAACCATTAGGCTATTGACGCTTCTAAGGTGGGTGATTAAGGTGGACATGCATTGTCAACCCTAACGACTTAGATAAAGTAACCTATAATTGAGTCTGCGGATCGCCACACTCGCTATACAAAACATAGTGTTATGCTGCTATTTGATATTGGTATTCTAGATTCTGTGATACAACTGAATGAGTTTCGTCCTATCTCGATCGAAACTACCGGAGATCTACCATTATTATGGTTATGTATAAAGATGAGAGTGAGAGGTAAATGCTTAGAGACTGGGTAAAATCTACAGCTGGAAGTTATATATAAAACATTCTACGCAGGTAATTCCGCCAAAATTACTTCACTTAAAATCTTTAACTTAAGAATGATAAACATCAACCCTTTGAATAAATATATATATAAATATATATACTCGTATATATATATATATATATATATATATATATTATAAGGTGAACTGTGCTCGTTTGTCACCCTTTGTTTCACAAAAACGGTATATACTATAACATGCGTTATGTAGAGATTTCCGGCTAAAAGTTAAACTTATTATATTAAATATTATTTTTAATTAAATATATTTTTCGCGATCACGATTTATCACAAATTAAAACAAAATTGTATGTAGTGCTGAATATATTGATATCACCGCCACGATCAATTGGGCTGAATTAAATTTATTTAGAATGTTTCTCTAAAACTCCCGGCACACAAAGCACACTGCATTGACTGCACTAATTGTTTTGGAGTCGATCCAAAACATATAATTAACCGAATTTCATGGGTACGAGAAGGAAATGAAAATTATGAGATACGTGTGAAATTACTTTGATTTAACGTTTCATCGGTAATTACTAGAGAAGAAAAATCTCGAAGAATTCCTCTAGAACATTTATTTTGATTTTATATTATATATTTTATAATATATAAAGTCTTACAAATATTATGTAAGATATGCCAATCTGCAAAGGACCCACGTAGTGGACAAAGCCCACAGTACAGTTCCCTTTCTAGTAGAGAAGGCATATTAGGTCCAGCAGTTGGATCAATGCAAACTTAAATTTTATTTTTTTCTTTTACTTATTAGGATGTAACATTCCTTTTTGACTGTTCATTAAACAAATTTAAACTTTAAATCTTCTCTTCACTACAGGTACAAACTTTTTTTGTTTGTTTTGTCTGCGATTTTCAACGTATACGCAAATTGATTAGTAACTACGAGTACTTGATTAGTTATTATTTACAAACGTATCGGTAGCAGATTAATTACTTTTATTTGTCATTAGTTATTTTAGATGTAACACGGTAATTTGGATTTAACTCATTTTAAAGCATTATATGTGAGATTAGAGAAATGGATTCTTTTAAAAGAGAGAAATGGCAAAGTCAACACCTCAAATATGGTTTGCGGAATTAAAGAGATCAGCAGAGGTCTGTAATTATACTATATTTGGTCGGAACTGTCAACCAAGGGTCTTCTGTAAGCCGGATGTTATCTATCGGTCTCGAATAGGATGGCAATGACCTTTTTCACTACTTATTCTTTCTCTTGTTTCAATTCGTTCTTTTTTCGCTTTCCTCGAATCACACCAATCGCGATCATCACCGCCTATCGCGATCATCACCGACATATTAAAGATAATAAAAGTTTTAATCGACAATCTTTTATTTACATTATTTACCACACTTCTTGAAAATTCCAAGGAGCTTGATTCGTATTTAAGTAAAACAATTTGTAGACTGGAATTATTAGGTTTCGTTTCGTTAATATTTTGGTTTATTATTATTCTTTGTTCTAGAAATATCTCGCATTATTTTTTTTATCATTTTTTTCAATGAGTGTAACAAACGAGCACACAGTTCATCTGATGGTAACTGACTCTTGTGGCCCATGACATTAAAATTCATTCTTGACAAGGAATCCTAATGTAGACACGTTACTCTTGAGACTTGAGACGGAATGCCTCCTCATCAGTTATAAAGGTCTCCGGAACCCTGCACTCACTAGACGAAAGACAACAACAATATGCTGCTATTTTACGTTGGTGTTCTGTGATGGCGTGGTCCTACCCCGGCGAGCTGAACCATTCATTCTGCTGCTAGGAACAAACTGCAGTGTAGCTCTGGCACTGTCAAAATAAATAACGCAATGACGTTGTCAATCCTGCACGCAACAATATCTAGAACAGTGAATGTAAACAGTGCCTACGGTCTTCATGATGGTCAACCATGACATTTTTGATAAATTACTATTATTTTAATAGAACGATATTAAACTTAATCTAATGCTACTGGTGCAAAAAAATATATGTTAGGCACCGAACCAAACTTTATTTGTGTTTAACCTATTATATCTCGTTATATAGATTTATACAAGTTATAATACAAACACAAAGTTAAGCGTTAGTATAAACTTAAATCAGATCTCCATCAACCTGTGTCGAACTATTTAGTGTTGCTTCCCCGGTCGGTATATGATATTTCAAATACAGCTTATTTATAACTACTGCATGGCTCTACCAGCTAACTGGCACTTTTAGAGTCAATTAATATGTATACACTAGTATACATATACTTCTAAAATCCCGGGACAAAAGTCAAGTGCTGATTGAAATATATTCGAAATATCGCTTCCTGGACACATAAATAAAAATCACGAAGATTATTTCAGAAAATATTAATGTCGTGCTAATACTGAGAAGTGTTACTACCTCGTCCACAGTAAACCTGGAACCATGGTGACTTCAGAATAGAGCGTCTATTTTGAGTAATACATTTAACAGCATTATTAAATCATGGCGCAATAAAATAAACGTTCAGATATGTCTGGTCACCTGTTCGGTTTACAATAGCTGAAAATTAGATTAGATCATTTAATTACTGAAGTTCTCTTATATGTACTTAATGAATAAACAAGTACTATTAAGGTCCTATTTCACAATGTCTAAGTAATAGTTATCTAATATATAAATGTTCTGCTAACATTTGCCGATAAATATATAAGAAAATCACGATAATAAATTATATCATCGGTATAGTTAAGCAGGTGGTAAAAATTATACATGTCTTCGAAATAAATTTATCTATTTAAAATTAAAATTTTCTAACGTTAAAAAAATATTGTGATGTACTTCTACATCACAATTTTTTTTAGCGAGCACGTGGTAAATCAGTAATCGATATAACAATTGAAAACTTTATCGCAGCCGACACCGAAGATCGACCTCTTATACTTTATCTTAACTGTTACTTATTTCGGGTGTCAAGGTATCTAAATCATAACGTCGATTACGAATGAACGTTAACGGATATCGATATCTAAACGCTGCAATGATACCCAATGATATATAATTTATCATCACTTTACTTAACTGGACATAACCACCACACAACAAAGAATATCAAACAAAAAGGTTTTTAGCTCAAGGTTAATTAAGGCTAAGATAAAATTTACGGATAGAATTTGTTCGAATTCAGAAATTGTATGCAATATAAATAAATAAATCTCGCAAACAGAGATAATATAAAATATAACGTCTTGTTTGGTTACAATTAAGTACATTTATTATATTTTTATAACGCTAGATGACTGGATCGACCGGCAATGGGCCACACCCTCACACAATACAAACGTAGCAAGGCAGCACTGCTGTATGGTGAGTTTAGGGATATCCGGCTAGCTTATTATAGGTAACGAGGTATTCCATCTCAATCCTCATATGATGCCGGTGGATCTGGAATATTTATTGACCGTAGGTGAACTATGTGTTCTTATAGCACTCAAAATTAGATATATAGGTTTATAAATCAGTGCAGGGTTAACCATATATAAAATCACAGATAAGATTAACAAGACCTATTTAAAGGCAAACGAGAAGCGTTCTCTAAGGTTAAATTACACTTTCTTTACTGAAAGCGCAACTCCACAATATTCATTGTTCGAAGACCTGCACCGAGACGGCCAAACGTTTCGCATTGCAAGACCAAAATAATTACAATCTCGAGGCCACACCCACGTGTTCACATTTTATTTTCTACTGTGCAATCACGCACAGTTTATTTCGGCAATATTTTTTTCAATCAAACGACTTTGTTTTCCACTCGTTAATAACGCCGCCCATGTCGTCGAATATACTGTCTTTCAGGTGGTGCATTGTGGTCTGTTATTTTAGAGTTTGTCGCAATTTGTTAGGGAACCTAGAAAAACAATTTAATAGAAGTAGTTTTTTTTAGTTAAAATTATTGATATTGCGATTGCTTTAACTAATTAACCTGAAATTTATTTTTCGTTTTGCTAAAATTGTTTTATAAACGACTGATACTATCATTGGGAAAATGTAATAGAATTTAAGTTTGGAAACATTTCCCAGTATTCACGATTTTAATCACTGGGATATAGAAACTTTTTGTTCGATTTTGTTTTAATAAATAAAATCAAATTGCGATTAAACACTCAAACTAAACTAAAATGTTTGTGCTAGGGGATGTTTCACGAAAATAGTCAAATAGATGGACCCTAAGATTTACGTAATTATGGCTGATATGATGTTCTTATTAATATGTTTAGGCGTGTGTGAAGAAAATGAAGATATTAAAATACTATCTCCAATAACATGAAGGGAAACGCCGTGAGGAGGTTATTACAATGTGCAATTTGTATCTTGAAGATATTTTTGGGCTCTTCATTACTAATGGCCTTTTAAATTCAGCACCTTTCAATTTAAAATATTTTTGATCATTAAAGAGAACTTTGCGATAATTGTTATTCCTGGCAATAAGTGCTCTCTGAACACACTCAAAAAAGATTGGAGCATTAACCTCAAGAAGTAAATGTGTCTCTAAGTATTTCTTTTCTTTTATATTAAAGAAATATTTTGATTTTTGAGTCCAATCGGATAATAAATATATAAGAGGTAAATTTAAATTTACAAAATTTAATTGATGTTTACCTATTATACTTAGCAAAATGCGATAACCAATACGAAGTGGGAACCTTACTTCCCCGTCAGTTATCGGTTCTACAAGCTATATATCCAAGCTATTAGCACTTCATTTTCCTTTGCTCCAACATGTAAGCTGTTAGCAGTTTACATACCTAGCGACTAAGTTTTGGGTTGGATTGGATTTTCAAGCAAGCTGATTGCACAGCAACTCGTAGCGCAAGAATGTATTTGTATTAAACGCCTGTTATTCATCTAGTAATGTTCAATAAATTATTGTTTACATGGAATCGTATACTGTTTTATAGAATCATAACTTGAATTATTCTTAACTTGAATAAGAGAATAGCCAGATATATATTACAAGTCGTTGTTAATTTTTTTCTTAATTTCATAATATTTGCAAATTTTAATAAATTTTAACTCATGTTGTACTATTTCCTTTTAAATTATAACTGAACATTGAAGATTGAACGCCCACTTTATAAAATAATATTTAATTTTTAATTAGCATTCAAATATTTTTGAGTATTAACAAAATTTTAAATCAGTTATAATTGAAAACAATAAATAAAAATTAAAACCTTGCTTAATTTAATAAGATTAAAATAATAAAATCTGATCTGAGATAAAAATAATAAAATATGCATGGGTCGTAGGTAGGATGCAGGTGGCTCAGGACCATACTTTGTGGAAATCTATAAAGGAGACCTACACCTTCAGCAGTTGATTAATTATTTCAAATTTCATGGCTTATAAGTCACTAATATCATAATTTATTTATTTTAAAAACAAAATTTTGAATTTAACTGCTTAGACATGAAAAGTAAACGGCTTTATTTATTTTTTCGTAGTGTTTCGAATAAGTGGTAACACAAAAACAAATAGTTGCAAAGGTAGTAATAGTAGTAACTTGCTTTTTTAATATCAGCTTCACGAGAGTATAAAGACTAAAACCTACATACTAGAGAAAAGTTTAAACAGAAAAGCGGTAGACATATTTTTAATAATATTGCTATCTAAATATAAATATTAAAAACATATTATCTGTACACCAATGGAAATGGCTGAGAATATGTCAACTTCATAAGATAAAACATATAAAACTACTTTTTTTATATGTTTATAACTTTCCTTTCCCGTTTTGTTTTTGTTGTTTTTTTCTTGTTTGATCTGGGTTATGTTATGGTGGCTTAAAATCGTCTTCGCCTCTGGACCTATTTTAATAATATCATTCAAATATAATGCATTCAATTTGACCTTAATTCTCAGATAATATTACCATCATATCATCTCGAATATATTTTTCTTAAAATGTCTCTCAATTAACAGGTAGACACTCTGTTTTGACACTAGTTTGTATATATTTCTTCATCTTGTAAGACGAAACAGCCCGAGACTTCATCAAACAACAAGATACTTGTCTACTCCCGCATATTACAGAGTCGTGGCTTCCTTCTACGATCGACACTATTAACTCGCGATTTTGCCCAATATTATGAGTTGATGAAGTTCTTTTTTAAATTAATTTAAGGAGGTTTTATCTTCTTATTCATTTAATTATCGTAACAAAAATATATAGTGAATACAGATTACACTATATTAATAATAAATTAGCTCGTAGGTAACGTGTATATTTAGCAGAGTTTAGAGTTTATATAGAATATTGACAGTCTTCAAATGGTTTTAATTCCGTTATCATTATGAGTTAGTGAAGTCGATATCTGAGTATTAGGGTTGATTGTAAATTTTCTTCTAACTCCAACGGCTTCTGCTCCGGTTAGCAAGTTGTTGGACTAAATAGTTTATTAATGTTGAATCGTCGTTACATGCACGTTGTCCAGTTTCGCATACTTATGCAATTGCTTACCTCTTATTATAGTGTCCATTCTTACCTCTTACTATAGTTATTAAGGCTATGTTTATTTAATATTCAATTATATGCACCTTATTTATTTTAAGAAAAAGCATTTTTTGACATTCTCTAAAGCTTTTGGCATTCTCTAATAGTTAATTCTTGATACGGAGATACATTGACTATAAGTGCCAATAATAAAAGAATCTTGAATTTTAACAATACATCTAACATATCTAATGTATAATAATACATAAAATATATCAAATACATTAAGATAGAGCTTTGAGATCTTTAAATTGCAAACACATCATACGCGTAAAAGCACATGTTGCAAACTAACTTCTCTGGATCTGGTTTTCCACTCTTATCCATTCTTTTGTCCTGAAACCATTATCACCCTTATACTCACTCCATATGTCACCCGTAGAATCAATATCATCAGGTGAATCTGATGCTATAGATGCTATCTCTACTGTCCAACAAAGATTGAAGTTCCAAATGCCTTGTTAACTGAGGTTTAGAAGTAATGTCTCGTTCTCATAATTGGGTCTAAGGATCTCTGCAACCACCATATGAAACCTATTATAAAAAGTTATTCTCTCAGTTCCCATGACAACATATGTACATCTTTTTTCTTTGTTGGGAATGTATGCAGTCGTTTATGGTTCGCAGTCATCACTTACCATCATGTGAACTTTATGCTCTTTCATCAACATTAGTGTCATAAAGTGTCATAATCAATATCTTTTCTTGAAGGTCCCCAAGTCGTATCAGTTCGGAAACACCGCTAGCGACAACTGATTCCACAGAGTAGTTGTGCATGGCAGGAAATTTCGCGTGAAGCGCACATTGCTGGATTGCCAACCATCGAGAATATGAGGATGAAATTTTGAATTCTGAATTGGTACTTCCACGTATCATACGAATAGTTCAGGTGGTTGTAACTTACTCTAAACAGATAAACATTTCTAGAAACAGCTAGTTGATAATGCCGTGATCGGAAGTGTCAATATTTATCTGAGTGAGTGAGTATAAATACGCGATTAATTTATAAAGACGATATTTTTGCTAAATCCGCCATATGGCTTTGACTGAATGAAATAAAAACGATCGCAACGAAAAGATCAACCGCGGTTCATATAGGTACCAATATATAGACACTGTGATAATCACTTGTATTTCGGCCATCGGAAAATATCCTAAAAAACACTTTAGTATTAAAAATATCAAATTATACATAGATACACATCAAAATAATACGTAATAAATAAAAATAATAATATATACATAACAATATAAATATATAAATAGGTTATTGTAATCGTTCATAGGTATTGGTCAATATCTATACTCTGTTGATCTGATTTAGATTTACATTTGTGCTATAAGTTTCAAAAACATTAAAAACTAACATTATTTACTACAATATTACATCACGACAGAGATGGCCCCTACACGATCAAGGAAAGAAGATAAAGATAGCTCAGAAATGCGTTGACCTGTATGTTAGTGCGTTGATAACCACGGGTCAGTTTGCTATAAACTGTAAAGGACTGTGCACACGGTGACATAGTCCGCTTACGTAACTTAATATAGCTCTGTGCTATGAGAAAAGGCTTTGAATGTTTAAAAAAAAGCAGTATAGACATATTGTGTTGATAGACATCAAAATATTGTTCATTAAATAATTATTGATATACGTAATTTCCTAAAATACTATACTCAATTATTAACAGACATTACAGTACATTACTTTGTCTAGCTTCCACCAGTGTTGTTTGTGGAAGTATTATTTTAACAAGATTTAATCTTGCCTCTTTAAAGCTTGACCTCGTATGTTTGTTGTATGTATGTACATATATATGTATGAATGCAATTGATTTTTTAATTCAATTTTAACCCCCCTTCCTGATGTCGGAATAATCTGAAATTTGTCAAGAATCGAACGAAGACTATAATATCATGACCATATGTGTTGTTTTAGTGTTTATAAAGTTTTTATTTCGTTTACTTTAGAGTATGTACGTTTGTAATCTCTATGCATTTTTTACCGAATTTACCTGTAACAATGCATAGAATACTCTGAGGTGTTGTTCGGATTAATTCCAACCGCTGAATTTAAATGTCGTAGATCAGGATAGAATTCAAAATTTCATCCTCATAGATGGATGGCAATCCACCACTAAGCGGTATATGCGAAATTTTCTGCCATGCACATTGACTCTGTGGATTTAGATGTAGCCAGCGGTATATCCGAATCGATACAACTTAGGGTCCTTCAAGAAAAGAGCCTACAACCTTTAACAAAGACCGACAGCGTATCTGAGATTCCTCTAATATTGCGGATGTTCATCGGCGATCGTAATCACTTAAAGTTAGAGGTGACCTGCTTGCTCGTTTGCCACCTATTCTATAATAAAACACGTATATATTTATGGTTGCATTTGTATATCAAACTTTTAATATATCATAAGATATGACTTGTACTTAATAAGTACATTACCAATATTTATTGCTAACAGCCTTAGCTTCTTTTTTTAGGCGGCAGCCACTCTGCCGTTTGTTTCTAGAAGCCGTAACAGCTCCCACGTACGGTGATTGAGAGGTATCCAACGACCCAAATAGTAACGAGGTAATCCATGTCAGTCCTCAGGGGTGACACATGAGCATCTTAAATCTTTCTTGAAACCAAAATCAATTATGTTGGTATGATGTGCTGAAATTATCACATACTGTCTGTGAACTTTGTGCTCATTTTTCATCTTTAATATTCATATATTTATTTATGTGCAGGGCAACTTGTGCATATACTCTATAATAATTGTACGTATTGTCAATTATATCGTGTTACGTAAAGTTGTTAATATTTTATCGGGCCAGTTGCTGCGAAAGTGGCAAAATCTTTGTCTTTTATTTTGTAAATTGGTGCAGCATGAATACGTCAATTCGACCGGGCAAAGACTGTAACCTCACAGAATAACAGCATCCGTAGACTAAGTTACTGACAGCGAGGCATTCCATCACAGCTCCCTGGGCATAAAGAAGTTGATAAAAGGTTGGAAGGGTTTTAGTTTGATACAAGTCAATGTAGTTTAACTCCAACTACTTTTAACATTATTAATATTAACATGAAGTAGCTTTATTTGTCAATCTATCTTACATGAAATATAGGCGTGAGTTACAGATATATTCATAAATAACATTCTTTATTTATTATATTTTTTCTTAAACGAATCTAATAAATGTATTATTTATTTCTATAATTATTTTTTTCAAATATCTTTTATTAATCACCTAGATAAATTATTCTGCCAATTCCTATGAATTGAAATATCACCGATGATTTATGGAACGATACTCGTAATATAACAATACCTTTGCAGTGCTTTCAGCACCGAAAATAAGCAGAGATATGAAACATTCATATCTAGGCTTATTTTCCACGACGAAATTATTATTTTCCAAAAATATTAGTATACGCTGGAAAAATTATGAAAATCGATTCATGTTTTCAGTAAAAGAAGAAGGGGTCGAGAAAAAATTCAAGAAGAACAGAATTAGATAGAGACATTCCTAGAAATTTGATTTAAAAACAAAACAAAGCTGCTCACTAATTGTTTTCGGAATCATTATAATTTAACACAGGATTTTGCTCTCGGAATCTCCTAAGCAATGCCAGCTCTGCCGTTGAGATATGGATCTTTGTTTTTAAAACTAAATAATTATCCGACGCTATTTTTACTAAGTCACTTATCTATTAAGGAATCTCAAACTATTTTATAAAAATGTAATATATTAAAGTTTTTTTTCAGTGGATTTATAAATGTTATATTCAAACAAATATAAGGCACAGAGGCTTAGCTATTGAATTATGTTCCTACCGGATCTAGTTTGCTCAACAATTTTTTTATGGAATTACGATCTGCGTATTTTTATTATTGTTCATATCGCCGACACTATTATCAACTTTTCATCAATCTCATAACATAGGCATGGAATAACCGTTGACAAGTACGAGTGTGTAAATCTGTGAATGAGCAACTTCTAACGGCATTGTTATGTTCTGCTGTTAATATCTTCTGGTAAAGAAAAGATAGACCCAGGGTTTTTACGAGATTTTTCTTTTATGAAACGAACTGATGGTACGTGATTATTGCAACTCATAGACCCCTAATTAATCCTCAACAAAGATTTCCTGTCTTACCTGTGGACTGAAATGATTTGCCTCCCAGCCAGTAATAGTGTCTCAGACTCCTTACGCTTAAACTGTGTTATGCTGCTATTTTATATTAGTACTTTATGAGGAACAGTCCCTCCCCGGTTGAGCCGAATTAATTATACAGCGTGGCTCTATAATTGCTGTATTATTCTGATACAATTAAAAGATTGAGAAATAACAAAACGATCATCAATCGATAAATTATAATATATTGAACGTAACTGTTGATTTTAGCTATCGTATTTTTTCTGTAACTTATAAATTAAATGAAAGAAACTTAAAGTTAAATAATAAAAAGTCTGTCTACCACCATAGAGCATTTGTAAGTTTCAGTGAATCCTAAGGGACGCTAACTCTCTTCGTAAATTCCAGTTGAAGGTATATTTATAGAGTTTTCATTTACGAGAATTAAAAAAATATATGGAAAGTATTATCTAAATTTATTTTCATTTATTTTATTTTATAATTTCAAAGAATATGAACTTTTGTGTATAATATAAATTATGTATTCATATTAAAAGAATTAGATGACCTTTTAGCTATTCCCACATTTATGTATATTATTTGTTATTAATAAAATTATGTTAACAACTATTTTAGCAGTCTAAGAAATAACAATAAATGATTAAGAAATTTAAATATAGAATGTTTTCGTGTAGTAGTGCCCCTATTGCAAGTGGAATCTAGAATAATTATTGTGTTTATACAAGACAATAGTAATTGTTATCAAAAAATTTGCATATAGTTTTGATATTAAAATTCTGAACAAAATATAATTTCAAGATAGAAATTATCGTAATTGTTTAATGTACGTTACATTTCTAAAACTTCCACTTAATAGTATAGACCACGGTTATATTTGTTCTTATTCAAGTAATAAAAATATATTCCTAACATGTATCAGTTACTATAATAACCATACAGATGTTTTACTTACTTTTCTAACAAAAGGATTTAAAAACACCGCGGTACAAATAATGCGCCACACTAATTAAATTACACACAAATGAAGTCATACTCTTACCTACTTACAACATTTAAAATATATAACATCAAACATCAACGCACTCAATCACAAAAACAATAATGTAAACACAAACACGTACGCAGATAATTAGCGCAGGATAAACTTTGCGGATACGCCGAAAACGTTCACGAAACTTTTGACGCGAAACCACGTGTTGCGCGTACCGCACGAAAGCGATGGGATGAGAAAATATAATTTTATGAACTCCAGTGGACGCGAGCCACACACCACTCTTTCCCACAAGTAACTGACAACTGCCCGCTCGTTAGATATACATTGCCGTGCACGTATACAATTTATTTTCATATACCGTAGACGCATCAAAGCAACGAACTGATCGATATAATGTGAACTATTAAAAACATTAACGTTCTTAATGCTTTTTATTTACTGGCGATGATTACATTTTTGGATATTCTGTCAATAACAGGTCGGGGGCAGGTTGATATTATGAACGTTTCTATTATTTGTCTGTACAGTCAACTTGTTAAATGTATTTTAATATTAAGTTACATTCAAAGTTAGTAGTAGTCATGTAGTCTTGGTAGCTAGGAGTCCGAACGCTAGCTTTTGATTTTATAGTACTCTACCAACCCGGTTTCGATCCTCGAACCAATGAAATTGTTAGTTAAATACTTATTTACTACTAGTTTAACGTTGAAGGACAAACTGCACGTCTAAAAAAAATAGCCCTATGCTTACACGTAGAGACCAGCAGTGGGATATATACAGGTTCATAATTTACTTTTTCTCTAAGACTAAATATTTTTAAGGAAAAGCGTAATACGATACACTTCAATTGAAATAATTTTGTAGATAAAAAAATGAATAAACAGATAGTAAGAAGATTTATTCAGTTGCATGTGTCATCATCTCGTTCCGGAGCCACGCAACTATGCGAAATAAATATTCTAAAAATACTATCAGATCTTAAGCGATCCGTTTTATTAAGGAAGTTGTAAAAGTGAACAATTTAAATATAAATCATGGCAATGAATGATGTATAAGACAAATCTTTCCTTCGCTTTCCATTAAACTTTAAGCTTTTTACATGTATGATAACATGTAAAAAGCTTAAAGTCGAAAAAGCTTTAATCGAGTAAATGTTGTGGAAGTAAATGTATGCATAGTTTCTAAGAAATAATTTGATAGTTACAATAAGATAAAGTTTATATACAGCTTAGAGCCATGCTCTACCTAAAAATCATTAATACTTTATAGAAAATGTATTCATATATTATTAAGTTGCACTTTCGTTTGCCACCTTTAATTTCATGAAAATTTATAATGGTTATTAGGGTATACTATAATTTGATATACAGCCATAGCCTATACATCGTCATTTTTGTAGAAACTTACCGACCAACCAAACAATTAACTCAGAAATTTTATAGATTTCGATGCAGTCTTAATCATACGAATAGTTAACTTAGGTCTTAACTTAAAATTTCAATTTGCTTAGACATCGCACCTAAAGATCATATTGTTTAATATTTTTATCACGTAAGAAACAATTTTATTTCATAAGTATACCTGACAACGAACGAAACTTAGTAAACCTCCACTTCTCAAGTATAACCATTGGTAAGGGACAGTTGAAAGCAAACGACCAAAATCGATATACGGGTTTTTAATAATTGATTCAACTAGCCGATGTCCAGCGCTGTCGATTCCGATCCGTAGAAAACGTTTGTTCGTGTCACAAGCCCCATCGATCTGTTTCGTATACTTGGACTATTGTCAACGTTTTCAAACGATAAGATATTGTTTTTGAAACAAGTTATATTCATTCTATGAAAGCGTTTTAATTTCTTAGTCATATATATATTTAACATTTAGTTATCATTTTATATAACAGATAGTTACTATATATGTATACTCTCTCAAAATTGAATTTCTGGTGAATACTATATATTGAGTATTCATCAGAAATTCAATTACTTCTTACTTTAATCACTCTTCTAAACAATGGTAAACTCTAGTTTGGTAAGTCAAGTAAGCTAATTGATAAGTCTAGCAACTTGTTGTTCTACCGCAACATGAATAGGTCGGCACGATATGGGAGGAGCACGCCGTTATAGAACACCGGTGAACCTGCAGCATAAAGTGCTGTTTAGTAATACAGTATTCCATCTTAGTACTCAAACGTGACAACGCATATCCATCTTGAAACTTGAGGATACCTCAACAAATTTAAAGTAAACTGTGTGCTCGTTCGTCATCCCTTATATTATTTAAAATTCTCTAAAGAAAAAGCGTATTTGTTTTTGATTAATTAAACAAAATAGTTACGAACCATTTTCTTTAAATTAACTTTGTTTAACTCATGTCCTCAATCCTCATTCTAGAGAATGATAAATAATGAATAGAATGAGTTTCACCTCTTTCTAAAGGTTCGATAGCATTATTTATAGAAGCGATTGCATTCTGTAGGTTTCTTGCAATGAACATTGTCACAATATCAAACTGAACTGCTGAATACTATTTAAATTGTTCTCTTGCTCCAATTTATTGAGTTTATTAGAATATACTGGGTATTAATGTATTTATAATCTCATTGTTACTTGGGTATTTAACAACAATATATAATAACAAGGCATTCATTTGTCTTTATTCATAACACATCTTGATCTGGATTTCTTGGTAATGATTGCTTCTATGGTAACCAGACAAGCAACAGTTTAGTCGATGGTAAGTGTGAGGCCCATAAAACCTCCACCCTTACGAAATATTCAAGATACATATATATACTTAGTTACCACTAAGGACTGAGATGGATGCCTTATTACCTATAATTGGGCGGCCAGGTCCCTAACCCATACGAAGCAAAGAAGATCGTTACTGTTATATCTAGTAATTTTTTTATAGATTATGACGGAAAATATCTTCTACAATTGTCACCCTTACTTCGCTAAAACTTATTATTAAAATATTATAAGATGGTCGTAGGCCGCCTGCTATCTTGTAAGCTATGGGACGACAATGCGTCGGACTTCCCATTACTTTGAAATATTTTTTATTCTTAAACATGCATAATTTTTTACGGTTCGCGGTAAATCGGTGCTTAAAAATACCAATTAACAATTTTATTGGAGTCGACACCGCGGATCGAACACATTTTGTTCCCGCATCTTGAATTCAAAGAGATCTATCGGCCACTAATCTACCAAGGCTATATAAGGACAGAAAGATTAAATTTGGTGAAAATTTTATCATAACTAAAGATATGAGAAAAAAGCGATAAAGTCTCTCTGTTTCCGTCAACTCCAGTTTGTTAAAACGCCCTTAATTTTTATTTTTGAAAAAAAATGTAGCAAGGAACATTAACTTCTGAAGCGCCCTTACCTCTCATTTGCAACGTTGACTCATGCCTACGTCTATACGTATAGAGTTATAAGAACCCGCATACTTAATATTTTAAACATAAAATATCGTTAGTATGACGTTCTTACATGAAAATTTTCCCGTCATTTCTTTATTGGCTCGTTTTATGCGTTTTTTATTAATTAATAATGCTTTAATCAATCATACACCAGAGTCCCATAGTTCATAGTAACTAGGGTATCCGGGGACACAGTAACTAGTCTTCAGGAGCGACACCGTATGTATATACATCTTGATTTTTGTGGAGGATTCACGTAAGTGTTTACGAGCCTCAGTCATCAACTTTATGCTCATTTGTAGCACGTACCTCAACAAAAGTTTGTTTTCTGATCACGATGTGTCACTTGTTTTAAATTCAAATTTTCATCCATCATTGTATGCAATAATTAACCGACGAGGAGTGAATGCATCTATATTTGCGCAAATATTTACCGCGAATTTACATATTTTACACAGTTAAAATGATTTGGTACGAAAAACGTAGAAATCTATCAAGATATCAACAATAAAAGTAATTTCAAATTTCCATTTACATGGAAAGCCAACTGCGGTTAGAAACTAACTTAAACACGAGCTGGGTTCAACGTTCGCTCAGAATACAAGCATAAATTAGCAATATATCACTTTTGTGTATTGCAAAGGAAGTAATGGCATACTGGAAGCTCAAATAGTAGTAAAGAAGCATTTATAAATACTCTAGGGATTCGGACACCTTTATTACTAGTGACGAGCCATTTCATCTTTCTTAGGGGTGACAACGTATTCTTTATCGTGGATCAATGTAGTCGTTATGGGTAGCAGATCATCATCAACCACCATCACCATCAAGTGAAATGTGTGATCTTTTTTTACTTTCAATAAAAATCTCCTAATCTGTTAATTAACATTTACTAAGACCACTGGTGGTCAAGAATGGATTTAGGCAATGTTGCCATATCAAATGCTCGACACACTTAATTAAATAATCTTTTACAGTATTTTAAAAGAAAGTTTATATTTTTTTATTTAGTCGAATCGTCCATTTACATTTACAATTATAATAACGAACAGTCTTATATTGTCTCCGTGTGCTACTTTCTTTCTACGTTCAATTTAAATAAAGCTGATACTGAAGAGTAAAATATCACTGCTCGTGTAATACATTATAGCAAAATGAGTGCAATAAATTATTCCAATTTAAATTAAAACAAAATAGATTACGTAGGACATAGAAGAGTATCTACTAGGTTAATTATTATATATTCCTAATGAAAATTTGATTAATGTTATTTACAATGCAGGGCTTTTTAACATTTCGATAAATAAATAACGTCTATCTGTTTTGTTTCAATCATAAGACAGCACTATTGACAGATAGCAAGCAAATTTTTAAGGATGAGATTATTTTACAAGCCGTTAGGATTTCAATCAACTGCGGCTAAATTGAAAGTTCAACTTTTCAGCCACTGAAACGTCGATTAGCTGGGTCGCTATTAATTCTTTTGAAGCTTTTTTGACATTTTTTACTTTCTACTCGTTTATTAACAATATCTGGACAATTTTTTGTACAGTATACGAGTCACAAATTATTTATTAATCCAAATTTGGATTTGCCAGTCGTTGTCGCTTGAACACATATCTCGGGATCGCAATAACGATACGATTGACACGCGTCTGTATTATGATTTCTTATAAAGGGTGAATATAGGTGTCTTAGGCTGCAACAATCACTTACCATCAGGTGAATGATGTGCTCTTTCAATCACCTCCAATGAAAACAGAAAAAGATAGTGCTTATTACATATACGCATAATAGAGTATATAATGCTACTGCATAGAATGATACACTCACAAGAACAGACTAATAACTCATTAGAAACCTAAACATCATCAGATCAACCCTGGCCATGGCTAAACATACAGAAACGGAGTAAAGCCATTTTACACAATTTTGGATAGTTCGTCACGAGGTAGATCAAGAAGAAGAATGGAAGAAGTCACAAAAGTGCTACTGCAAGATATGGGGTCCGGGTATTCTTATATATTTAACAAAATATTTATTGATATTTTATTAAAATATCAATAAATTATTGTAACAAAACGTACAAACTTGTTCAACTTATATCACTATTACACAAAAGCAGCTGCGACAGTAGTATAAATATGTCAGACTAAGTCTCCTTCAATTTCTAACTGAATTTCGGTCAGACGACGATAGCATAGCGGTCTATTGACCCGACCTGGCACCGCACATAAATTGTATTTGGTAAATCAAGTAATTCTCTATCATCTCGCAATACTAAATATGTCTAACAAACTATTTATCCGACGGTTATTCTGGCTTGTTGCCAGATCGACGTCTCTGTACGGTCACTTTATTGCAGACATCTATCTCTTGTCGACTGTTGGAACGATCATTGTGCTGTTATGGAATACGAGCTGGATATAAAAGGAATATCCTGTTAACACCTTTGTGAATAGCAATGTATTGGGGTTCAAAGTGCCTATATAAATCTCGTAACTTTTCATGAAGCAATTCGTCTTCTAAACATTTTAGAATAAACGGAAAATAATATTTTTTGTTAATGTAATGTTAATTATATTCTTCCGAATAACTCCAACATACAGAAACTTTAGTCTATAATATGAGATTTAAGGAAGATTTATATTTACTTACACATATTACAATCGTTTAAAAAAGTATTTATTTTCCTGTAATAAATGGTATAGTAGTAGAGATCTAGGGACCCAATTATAGGTAACGAGGCATTCCATCTCAACCCTAAAGCATAACTCTTACATGCCAACTGTATGTTTGGCAATGCTACATACAGTTGGCATGTAAAAAGCTGAAACGTGTTTCCTAATACGATTCTGTAAGTTATAATTGACCTATTTTGTATACACTTTACCTTTTCTTTGACTTCCTGTTCAAGACACTTGTTTTCCCATCAATTGATCTATGTATATACATATATAATACCGTGGTAGAGTTTCCCGCAGTTATGAATTATCCAAACGTTCTGAAACACTAACATAAAATAGCAAGATAGTGGTATTTCGTGTAATGAAATAAAGAAATCGAATTATACGAAGTAACGAGGTATTCCATTTTAGTTCGCAAAGGGTAAGTGCGTTATCATTCCGTATGTTGTTAAATTCCATAATTCCATGCATATGCAATGTGATCGTGTATTTGGCCAAATGAATATAATTATAGATATAAATATAAATATATATATATATATATATATATAAATATATATATCATGTGTTTTGTCTTGTTCTGCTGCCGCTGCATTATCCTGGAAAGCAACTGACCTTAGTTTATTCTGGTCTGGTCAGCAACCGAAATATTTGCGCAGTAAATTTGAAAACCGCCGGGGCATGACTGGCTTTAAGCCAGTCTTCTTACTACATTCGTACTCGTCTTCTTCGTTATTGGATAACATCTGATCTGCAAATAATGCAAAAAAACACTGTTTCTGTTTATGTATATAAAATCGATACACAATTTTAAGATTTCTAGTTTATTCCTATAATGCTAAATTAAATATTAATCAAAAAGCATATAAGAAGAATAATAATATATTACAAACCCACAGAATTATAAATGTAACAGTAATGAATAAATGAGAAAAAAAATGTTTTAAGTCAAAGGATGTATAAACTAAGTAGGGAAAAGTATGAAAAATCCTTTGTAATAACAATAATAATCTTAAATTTACTAAAAATACCTAATGATAAATTCTTTACTAAGGTTTCAATAAAATGTTCTTGATATCGTAGTTGAATGTTTTGAATTAAGAAAGATAAAAAGACGCCATTGATACTTTATTAACAAAATATTTTTTATCTATTAATATGAACAAATATTTTACATTACATTTATTTTAAATACATTACAATTTAGTTGAACAATTAAATAATATTATGGCTTTCTACGGTATTGTAATTATTTACAATTGCTATGTGCAAAAAACTGTCACCTATTCACGAAAGTGTGACAATGATTCCTGGCTCACTGCCAGATCGGACGTGTTACTGTCGCAGATAATTCCGTGATTATTATAATTGTTCACGTGTAGAAAACAAATTTGTGAATAATCATATAATAGTACGGGAGATATTGCAGATCTATTTTTTTAAAAGATAATTTTTACTGTACCCAGATAAAGCAGCTCACGTTTAATTTTGGCGATGAAAGAACTCGCCGGAGAAATAAATCCACTGACGTAATTATTACTTTTTGCAAACTGAAGCGGCAATGAGATCAAAACATTTGTCAAAGAAGTGATAACCATGGGAGTAAGGAGTTCTGGAGTAGCGACCGTAATTATTATCAACTGAAGCAACAAGATACGTGGAGCAGAATAAACGTGTTAATGAACATAATTAGAAACTATATTATTCATAATAAACCAGAGTCGGAGAAATATCTCCTATATTTTTCAACTTTTATTGAGGATGGCAAATGAGCACATAGTTACCCATATGGTTATTGATTCTTGTGACTTATGACTTCTACATTTATCTTCGATAAGGAATCACAATGCAGATTCGTTGTAACAATAAGGGCCTCCAGATTACTACACTCACCAAACGAAACAGCAGAATTATGCTGATAATTTACGCTGGATTACTGAGGTCCTTCCGCGATCGAGTTGACCCATTCAGGATGAATGGATCAACTAGAGACAAACTACAGCACGGCTCTAGAATTGTTTAAAATACACTTTGCTTCAATGTATGCAAACCGGCCAATCATATCAACTATACCAATTATACCCTCCACTTTATAACGCGTATACAGCCTCCAATATAAATAAATAAAAGAAGAATTATCAAAATTTTCGTTTAATGATATTTTTCAGCGTATTTTCTGTTTCTACATTTACGTACAACACGTCCTACATCTGAAATCAGACCCAATTAAACTTATATTTTCCAATTTAGTGTAAACAATCTAAAAACTATTTTCTTAAATTATATCTGACAATTTATACTATTTTTTATTATTTATTTTACATTTAATGACGAAAATAATTAACGAAAGCAATTTTACACGCTCCTATTTACAGCGTTCAAATTATCATATTTGCCGCAATTATAGCTTCAAAGAAATCACCATTTCGTAGCAACCCTCCACTCTAATTTTTCCATCCTTAGTAACATTGTAAATTACTTTAAATACCAACTCAGCGGTAAGTAAAGTAGGCAAAAGTACCCAAGCTATTTTGTTCAGTCTTCTCGAGGGTATAATTGTTTGTTGGAATGGCAACAATTCTATAAATGCTGTCATTAAGAATTTAAACGATTTGATAATTGTGCGTTACTTAATTTTGGTTTTAATTACGTAGCCGTCCCTATAGTAAAGGTGTTCTCTTACTCCTTTTCACAAATATATAATTTATTTTAAGCAAAGAAACAGTATAAAATATGCTGCCGTAGACACATTAATAAATCTTAGGTAGGATTCAATAAACCCAAGAAACAAGACTTCACAAGTTCACAATCCTCAACAAGTTCCAGCAAGTTTTATTTTACAGACATTATTACACAAGTAATTTCACAAAAATACTCTTTCACCTCGACTTCGCTAAAGCCCATTTTATTTAGAGCTTTAATAAATATAAGTTCTTCAATATAGATTTTATTCTTAATTTTCTGTTGCAGGTATAAAACCTTAAGTAACACGTACCTTTTTTCTATTACTCGAAATAAGCTACCGGCAGACTACGAAGCCATTTGCTGTACAGCGGAATGTACTGTATATGCCTAATCTATGTTTCTTGAAAGGTTTTTGCAAACTCATCATTTTGCTTAAGCAGATGAGTTTGCAATCACGCACATTAATTAAGTGTAAGGAATGTTATTAAATGATTGTTTATTTTAATATGATCGCTGGAAAATGCTTTTCACATCATCATCGACCATTGTCATGTTTGATATGCTACTTGGTAATTAATGCAACAAAAAACTTGACGACGCTTCACCTAAGGTGGTTCCTATAATCTGTTTAGATTGAAAAATCCTTAATATTGCTGCTGGGATATACATTCTTAGTCCTCAAGGACAATAACGTATACATGATTCATTATGCTTAATAAAGGAGCACAGGATTATTTTAATGGCATCGTAAAGATTATCTAGCTGTAAATTGGAAAACAAATTTTAGTTAAATATATAAAATCACGAGAAATATGATATAAAATTTGAACATATTGCCCTGCTGGATTGGCCACTTCTGACTTAGACCATAAACATAGTGATGAATAAAATATGTACCACATCATATAATATGTATCTGATGATAATAATAAGAATAATACTGAGTGTGAGTGTAATGTGTGATATGCTAACAACAAGATAGTGTTTTGTCCCTGTCGTTTTCGTCACGCCTCGTAAATAGTCTATTTTAAAATCATAAACAGACTTTTTGTCTGTGGCTTTGTGGACGCTAATCTGCACAGTGGCTAAATTTCAATATGACTTACTGTGTTATGTTGAGATAGGCTAACATTAAGGATTTATTTCATTAAAATGTTGGTAAATAACATTTTTGAAAAATATGTCAATTTCAAATTTCGCTGACGTAATGCGTACATAAATTGATAGAAAAAGTGTTACTTGGTTGAGCGACACTTATTCAATAAACAACCAGATTAAGAATCATTTAATTTTCTCATATAAATGAGAGAGAGAGAGAGAGATAAACTGACGGTATCTTATACTATAATTTGAAATATTAGTACAAAGTCATTGGAAACTTCTCGTACTGTAACTTAATATATTTTTGTCTCATGAAGATATATCAGATCTATAAAATATTTTATTTATCGGTAAGATGCAGCCAAATATATGTATTTATTACTAATTAGTTATGATGATTATATATATTATATATTAGATGTTATGTAAGAAATTTCCTTTTCATTCAATGGCAGTTATTTTCAAACACTGAAATGAGATGATTCAGATACTCTAAGGGAAACGAAATGGGACAAAATCATAAACAACCAACATCCTGTTGGCGATTGGCCAAGCATCTCTTGTTCTTACAGTCGATACACCTGAAATCGTGATGGAGAACGATGTTCGCAATAAAATTTTAATAGTAGTATTTTATTTGTAATATTAAAGGTGATAAACGAGCACCTGATAGTAAGAGATAACTGCGCCCCACATTATCATACATTCGATTTTTGATCTGTTTGTTGTTTTGTTGTTTGTCAAGTAAAATACATTGCATCGTTAATAAACGTTTCACAACATGACGTAGTGTCGAGCTTATTGTTATATATGTAGAGCGTATACCCTTGGTGTACGTTCAACATAACCTGATCACACCCACTACACTGATTTTCAGCGAAACCTGATTTTGCGTCTCGTTTAAACTTTTGGACCACGTGGTCCGAAGGTTAGAATATTTTTTCTGGTAGGTGTTTCTAGCCAGTCTTTAGACAATTTAAAGGTTCGCGGTATTCTATCTGTTTTATCCGATAAAAGTCTAGCGATCATGGTTTCGAATACTATTTAAGATATATCGAATACTATATAAGTTTAGAGGTGACCAAGAGAACGTCATATAAATAACTCAAAAACAGTGTACCGTGTTTTAATCTAAATTACAACTATATTGTTGTCAATCAAAATTTTAAACAGCAAAAAATAACTAATTTAGGAACGCAGTCTACTCGTTTTTTTAAGATGAAATTGCTTTGATATAGGAAATCAAAAGAATTTAATTAATGTCTGAAGCATCGGTATAAAATAATATGATCATGGAAACATTATTATTTACTATAATAAAAAGTTAAGCGGAAGTCAAACTCATGATACCGAATACAACCATTACATAATAATCTGTATTATTTGTTGTTCTTAGTATAATATTCCTTAAATGATTTAATTGTAAAACAGACCTACTTGAAAGCTACGCCTTAATGGTCCATCTGAAACATTATTACATTTTAATGTTTATAGTGCACCCTTCCAAAGTCTTTCCAAATCGAATTACTTAACGTATTGCGTTAGAATAATATTCCTTATTTGGGTAATGTTGGCTTTGGTTCTTTATTCAGACTTTACAATAAATGGCACAATTAATAACATGTTTTAAGTACGTTTTCTTTTTATAGAATAAGTGGTAAATGAACTTCGCTTATAGCTACACCAGAAGATTAGCAGATGCACTGTCGGTGGTTGAGAAAGGTGTAGGCTTTTTGAAAGGTCCCTAAGTCTTATTAGTGGATTGCCAACAATCAATATCAGGATAACATTTTGAATTCTCTTTGATGTACGATATTTAAATTTCGTATTGCTCGAAAAAAGTTAGGAAGATATCTTAATCGTTTTTTCTTAGAGCAACCTAAACCATATCAATAGCTTTTAAAGATATCTTAATCGTTTTTTCTTAGAGCAACCTAAACCATATCAATAGCTTTTAAAAGAAAGAGAACAGTGGTAGTACTGTATTGTAGCGCATTGAGTATTGAGTCTCGACTAGGGAAAGGCCATGCTTTCACATAATATCTGCGTGATGTAGCAGCATATCGTTGCTGTGTTTAGTTTGGAAAGTGTTATATAAGGGATACCATCTCAGTAGTGAGGAATGTCAATGTGCATTTGATTCTTTATGGGAGGTTACAGCATATATATGTATATAAATCCCACTGCTGGCCATAGGCCTTCTCTCTAGACAGGGTGTTAGAACATAGCACTGTGGATAGGCGGACTTCACGTGTCATCGATATATATATATATATATATATATATGTATGTGTATTTTGACAGTGGTAGAGCTACACTGCATTTTGTTTGTACCTGCAGAATTAATTAACTCGACCGGAGGTAAAATAGCAACATAATGCTGCTGTGTTTCGTCTGGTGTCTCGATTACTGGTGACGAGGCATTCCATGTCAGTCCTCAAGGATGTCAATGCATCTGCATTATATTTCCTTGTCAAGGATGAATGTATAAGTCATGGGTTGCAGGAGATATTTGCCATCAGGATGAACTGTGTGCTTGTTTGTTACTCTCAAAGTATATATATATATATATATATATATATATATATATATATATCTATATATATAAATACATTTATATATTGCTTAGCCATACAGGTTTCCTGACGATGCTTACATTCACCGCCGAGCACGTGGTAAATCCGCACTTTAAATTGCAATTACTAATTTCACTAATGCCGCCATCGGGGATCGAACTCGGTTTGCTCGTGTACCGTAAATTAAAAGCGAGCTTTCAGTCACTGTGCTACTGCGGCTAATCTTTGTGGAGGATGGATGTTTATTTTGTGAGTTGCAGCTATAGCTTACTATCACGTGACCTGGCCGGTCGTTGGTCTCTTTTATTTAATAAAAAAGAGGAAAACACTTTTCAACAGTATAGTTACATTATTTACTGCAATATTATAGTGTATTGTTATTCATCAGTATTTACATATGGTGGCCGTGGCACTCTTCTGTAAGACGAGAAGAGACTAAGACGCTGCTGCATGCTCCTACTTTATTTTTTTCCATTTAAACTTATGTGTATAGATAACGGATGTAGTATTTCATATAATCGCTTATTACAACAAGTAGGATAACGGATTCATCCGTAGCTACCACATAATATTTAATATAATTGTGTAATGATGAAATATATTCACAACAATTATATTTATATCGTTTTAAAAATTAAATAAAAAAAATTTATCACTGTTCCTTATTATTTCATATGCCATCGAGGTCGATTATAATTGAAGATTTTTAATGGATTATTTTAATGTTAATTTTTTCCGACTAAGCACCTTCTACTTTCACTTACACGTTTTTAATTTCCGGTCTATAAATCACGTGACTTTCGGATATCGAATACTTGAAAATACTTTCATACAAACATTAATCTGTAATATTTTATTCGCTGTTTTGTGAAACATTTGCGCAAACTTTGTAAAAATATAATTTTGCAACCCACCAAAAACCTTGATACACTTTAATTTGCGTCGATTAAAATCTTGCAGGGTGAAATTTATTCGTAACAATAACAATCAGAATAAAAACATATAATTACAAAACTCAAAGTTTTTTTAGAAACTTCAATCAAAATACCGTAGCTTTGATGTGCTAAATTATCATCACAGCCTATCAATAATTCGTTACCAAAAGGATCATAGATTCCAAAAGATTGCTACAAAGTACGATTCTAATCCATCGTCTTGAATAGGAGATCTTCCTAAACTGCTCTACAATCTATAATTTGATAAATATATCTGTTTATTTTTAAGTATTGATAGTGGCTCTGGCATCAGACCTGTGATGAGGGGTTTGAGGGTTCAAAACCAAACTACTGCTTCTGTCTTATGAGAATACCGACTTCTTAGCTCAAGATAAAATATAAATAACAGTTACTATCAGTTTGTTTTAAGGAAAAAAACATTGACACCCTAATCGTTAAAGGCTTTTGTTATGTAATTATGATGGTCTTTCCCGATTCTTAAAAATAAAATTCTATGTCTTCGTTCGTCTACGTTCACCCTTAAGGACTATGGTGCCACTAATTATATTTTGGTATATACATTATACCAAGATACAATTGGTGGCACGTCGATGAAAAACTCAAATTTACAGCAATAATCTCTCAAATCATAGTTTTGTTTCGTTCAGACTTTTAGCTTCTAGCTTGGCAGCCCAGTGTGTATGCACGCGCTTTTAACTTCACGGTATGCGAACAAATCGAGTTTCTTTGTGACGACACCAACAAAATTAATTGCTTTTTCTCAATTACCGACACGTGCTCGACGGTGAAATTAAACTAGGGAACCTGTCTTATTCTAACCATGTCTAATAAATAAATAGAAAAAAATATTTTCATCCAATTCGATAGTTAGGCGAACTATGCTCAAATACTCTCGAGAGACTAGAGTGACGGTCTAAGCGCAGTAGAAGGATATATATGTATGTACTCGTATATACGAGCATTTAACAAAATATCAACAACCACAATCAAATTTCAAATATAAACGAAGGAATCGGTTTATTTAAGTCATTCTTTTTTGTATATTATAGAGAATATCTAGTTATTATAGACATAAACGGCTAATGATACTCTTAATTTAATGAAAGTAAGACTGACTATGACATCTTAATGAACTGCAACTGAGCAAATACATTGAGATAGCGCAGCATTAAAATAATTTTCTATTTTCTTTACAATGTTTATAAGAAAGATTTATAATCCGAAGTATATTTAGCTTCCATCCAACCAAGAAGTTGATTGATTTCAAAGTACCATAAACTAACTCAACACAAATTTATCAATGTTTTAATAATATTGTATTTATGTATGTCAACGAACAGTCATTGGTTGTCGTAGCTAAAATAAGCTTTTTCTGCCATTGGGAGCAGACATAGCAATCAGTATTCAAGTTTCGCCATCATGTGATCACGTAGTATATGTTCACACATAGTTCGTCCAAAACTATCGATTAGAACCTATAATAGAGGAAAAAGTACTAGAATAGAACCCCGCGAGGTAGAGCGATGACCTTTCCAAATTTGCCAGAAAATCCAGTTATGTTATCCAACGATTAGAGACCTGTCTTTATATATGCCGTATTTATTGTTTTTACACTTCACGCATTTTACATTTAACTGGTCCTCACTCCCGCGTTAGCATTTTCAAGAGTGGCAGTTTTGTATAGGAAGGCATACTATTATTGTGGGTTATAACTACTGTAGGTTTCTTACTATAATCGGCACGGTGAAAATCCAAGGTCGATTTTTGTAATTAAAAACACGGATTTTGAATATCGTATAATGTTAGCGCTTATATATTTTTCTCCCCGCCCGTATAGCTCATTCATCAACAGACATTTTTTCAAATTTTGAAAGGTGGACTTTTTTTCCAATTACCGAATCCCAACTACATGTATTTATTTTATAATATTAATTGAAAAACCAAATCATCGTTGAAAATAAGTTATAAAAAAATAAATAACATAGATATCTTCTACATATCCCCAGATAACATCAACTGCGCAGGATATATTAAAATATCGTAACCTTTTACGTGAAAACAGGGTCACTCACTAGTGGTCCCTTTCCTTAGTCCAAAATAACTCATGTGCAATAATATAGAGAATTGTTGAGATGTAGAATATGTATCAAAAATAAAGGTGGTATCCACATATGGTAATGGTATGATAGTAAGGTATGAAATATTGAATTTAGGTTATTAATTTTAAGTCAAAGTGAAGCAAAACAGTTGTTTGCCGGCGTGCAGGCTCCATCTTTATCGCCCATCTAAAACATAAATTCATTGTAACGCAGATCGTACACCCGCCCACCGTCTTTCGAAAATGGTCTTTAACGTCGACCGAGCTTTGCGTAAATAATGTTCCTAAAATTTATCGTCGTAATAAATGTATGGTCCACTCTTTCTATGAAAATTTACCGGTGCAAGGGTTAAAATTTACATATTTCCTTGTATGAGGAAAACCTTAATGCATCTAACGGTTGCAGTTTTCAAAAGTTTCAATAATTTATAAGGAAACTTATTAATGTTCTTAAAAAAAATGTTTATGAATTTGAATGTTATCGTTGTTTCAAATGTAAGTTAGTTTTTTATTTCACTGCCTACATCGTTATCGTCACCAGTCTTTTCAAGAACCCTTCACCTTTACCCGTAATATATTTTCTGTACTGACCGAGCCGAGGTTCGGCCCTCTCGGGCACCCTCGAGTCAGATGCTCTCGCGGAACAGGGTAACGGTCCAAGCCGAGCCCTTGTGCTGGTTACCCACTAATAGAGGTCTCGACTGAGCGGCATAAGCGCTCGATCACTGTAAAAGCCCTCGGTCCAACAGTGGCCATCAGCCCGAAAAAAAAAAAATATTTTCTGTAAACCAGGACATTGACAATTCAGGATTTTTTGATGTTAACGCTGTTAGCCTATATCCGGGATACACGAGCTAGTTGTATTTATGATTTCATACTTACTATGAAGCGCGACACTCCAAAGTATTTCTATCTGCGACTTTATTTGCTTACGAAGATTTAAGGCTTCTGGGAATTCTCCAGAGTGGAGAGATAGTTGTGATACCTATTTGTCGTCCAAAGACCTATCCTTAAACGGTCATCGCCTGTTGTATGAAGCTTGGTACATCACGCTCATAGGCATAAGTAACGAGGTCTCTGCTCCGGAGGTTATTCTAGTGAAGCGATTTTCTATTCTCTGAAAGGACACGTATCTCCTTATAGTGGTGGCTTAGTCAAATGCCTTTGCAACATCGAAGAGTAGAGCTCCATTACGTATAGATTTTCGTAGGGTTTGACCTGTGAGTACGTGTTAAATAACCTGTTAAACGCATAAGTGTTAGTATCTTGGTGGTTTTTGAGTTGCCTTATGATAATCCTGTAGCTAACTTTCCCCATGAGTTGACCAGGTTAATCCGACTTTAGCTATTGAAAAAGTTACGTGGTTTACGTGGTTTGGGTATACCTATTACGTCAGCTTCTTTCCAGATGCCCTGTAAGGAGCACTTTGATAGAAATTGTCACTAAGAGGCATATAATCATAGCGGAAATTAGCGAAAACGCTTTGAGAACACGATTGTTGATCCCAACGGGACCTGGTCCGACTGTGGCTATAGAGCCGCGAATTCCTGATGATTGCTACCCAGCCATTTACTTGAACTTGACCAACATTTACTTGAATCGTGTTGTATTTGTTATTATCCTGTCTAGTTAAGCATTGGTGACAAGGGACAGGTATAGTTAGAATGCGAACGCTACTCCGATTTTGTAGAATATGCTTGACATGCTTTTTATTTATATCATCAACCCGCAGCGATGAGTGAAAACAAAACTGTAGATTAGTTTTCACGTGTCCCTAGTTTGAATCTCAGCCGAGTAACATTATTTGATTGTTTATCTTATTGTTTATTATTATTGGATACCCTGTCCAGTTATTCTATATACTTCGGTATATCCCGCTTATTTTGTTTTATTACAAGGTATACCCAGAGAAGAAAGACATCATTTTCGCAAATACTTTTTTACGACACCGACACGTCCATGACATGATATCGATTATTTTAGTCTATTTAATAACAGAATCCACTAACATCTTATAGTTGCATCTTATAACACGATAGGGTTGAGTTACGGTAATGTATTCTTACCCTACTTTCTCGTAGAGGCGTAGCGGCAGTGTACACTTGGTATTTTGTTGTACACAGATTAGGATAAATGATGTGCGAGCTAATGTGTTTATATAATTTTTTTATGATGGTTATCATTCACAAGATGGTAAAATATAACTACAACCCGTGACATCTAATAAAAAATTATAGAATGTCTTTTTACCAGTGGTTGGTCCTCTGGATCCCTGCATTCACCGAGAACACCGCAGCGTTATGCTTCTTTTATACACAGATATGCTGGGAGGGTGTGTATTTTCTTTATTTATTAAAAAGTAAGTACAGCGTGGAAACATCACTGTAGGAAATGTATGCGACAAGAGTAAAACATCAATTACACAATACTCATAGCATTATTTAGTTCCTCTGACGTGAGCCCTTTGACCAAATTAAATGAAGCATCTACATGACGTTTGATATCTATATAATCGTAAGGTCAATCAAATTTTATCCATAGGTATATATATATATATATATAACCATTCGATAATTTACTACGAAAAGTATGATAACTTTTCGTTGTACTCTTGCCAAAAAACTCTATACTGGGTTTTTAAGTTCGTAATTTGTGATATTAGAAGAGTACTTACCTACATACTTACTTACTTACTAGAGTACTTACGTACTTACGTTAGTCACATTTCTATTAAAATCCTCTGCGTAGCCTGTACAATATCTGAACTCTATTATCTATATATTCGTGTATAACTGAAACTGAGCTAGCTCCGTCTCAATCTGTATTCTAATCAATAATTAATTTTAATGTACGAGTATATTGTTCACATATACACTCAAAAGACTTTTCAAAACAATATTTAACACCGACTATGCTTTGTATAAATAATTCTTCTTATTTAGTAAATGTTTTTTTTTCATTGTACGTTATTAATTATAATGATACCAATTGATGTCATATTTATCAATAACATGATTTTATCATATATACTTACGGGATATCCCCGTACCTAAGTTTGTATTCAAATAGAGAAAATATTGTTTCCATTCTTTATTCCCTTATTTATTAGATATTTTAAAAAATATTTAATTTTATATTACTCTTCCAAGTTTACCTTTTTAGAACGTTTCTCTTCTGTCGGTTTTACGAGCTTTCAACATTTCCACTTTTTCTTGCCAATCTTTTGAGCTCTGCGCAGTGTAGGACATCCCCCCACTAGATGGAGCGAAAACTTATGCAAGTATACAGGAAGTCGCTGGAGTGCTGGCAGAGGACTGTGCTTTATGACAATATATTGGGGAGGTTTATGTACATGTTTATGTGTGCAAGTGGGCTAAGGATAGGCTGTGGCGAAGGTGATAATACTCTTTAGGTCATGAAGAAACCTGACGAAAGTTTTTATTGTTTATTAAAGATATATTGAGACCAAGAGATTTCGTGCTGCTGTTTGTGTGAAATTTAAAGTCACAATTATAATATTCGTAATAACGAGAAGATGCTTGAAAGAGTTATCATAATTACTTTAATCTTTAAGTTTGGTTAGAACAATATAAATGTTTTAACTTTTCCAAAAGAATGCTCATAAAGTCCACAAGTTTTTATGTCTTCTCTATAAATAATCGATTGTTTTTCCTTTCGATGGTCACACACTGTATGAACACCTTCATTCATTCTCAACAAAGATTCAAGATGCATATGTGTTTTCACCCTGAGTTCTGAAATAGAATGCCATCAATTGCTGTAACTACGTCTCGGGACAGGGAACCTTAAATACTGCTATTTCAGGTTCCCTGTCTGTTACGATGTTATTTCTGGTTAAGATTCTATGTGGGCGTGGTCCCGGTAGTGATGATCTATTTACGCTGTAGCTATAAACAAACTACAACGTAGTTCCACCATCGTTGTTCCTAATTATACTGGCTTATTATATTTCTCATAGCAATTTCTTACGACAGTTGCAGGACAACAGTTTTTTTATAGAATTTCTGGCAAACTAGCAGTGCTGCCGATCTTTAAGAAAGGGTTTTCTTTAAGGTCCCTAAGTACTATCTGTTAGGAAATGTCACTGGTGACAGCTGATACCACAGATTATTTGTGAGTAGCAGAAAATTTCGAGTAACGTGCACAGTGTTGGGTTGCTAAAACATCAAGATGATGAGGATGTAATTTTAGAGTACTGTCTTGATATTCGATGTTTAAACTCAGCGTCTGGAATTAATCCGAACAAACCCTCAAGAAGAATACTCCCCATGGTAAATTCGGTAAAAAATGCATAGAGATGCAACATCTCTTCGCAATGCCAATGAATCAAGCCGATGGGAAAGGACATAACGTAACAGTCGCTAGTTAGTAACTAGTGGCTATTACCTACCGATTATTGAACTAAATTATAAAATATATTATTGCATTAATTACATTATTATTTACATTAATTAACTTTAATTATTATTATTTTTTTCACAAATAAACACACATCATACTTTGAGTTGTTGTTGTTTAATTTCATAATTATAAATCTTAAATTTTTTTATCGAAAATTTGCAAAGATATTGATGTGAACCTTAATCTAAAATATTTTATACGCTGCAGAACCACTGTTCTGAGAAACATTTACATCGTAAAGATACAACTTTTAATTACACTCGTTGGTTCCAAAAACTTCTGGTACCCTTTGAGTTGCGTCGATTAAAATCTCGCAGGGTGAAATTGCTTCATACCAGCAATACTATGCACATAAACATCTAATTACAAAATCAGGAATTTGGGATAAAGTTAAATTTAAATACTTGTACCAGCCGTTTTTATATCATATAACTGATTATTTTTAAATATTGGCAGTTTAGGCTTGTACATCATTCGTGAACTCCAAAATACAAAAATCAACTGATGCGTATCTCAGCTATGGTGTACTAAAAGTTTCATATCTCCGGATTTTTAAGTACGAGAAACTACTTAAATTTCTGCTTGGAATACTGAAAATTACTGTTGTTTATTGTAGTACTCCAACACGTTTGAGACTTGTATTTTCGAGGTAGAATGTGGAAAGCATTTATTATCTTTATTTTAATCGGTTGAGATAGAAGCCTAACAGACATGAGGGCTTATTTTTAAAAGAAAAAAAGAAGGAACAATAGATGTTAGGTAATTATTGTGGCTTGTGATGTTCAAAAAAAAATTATGGATAATAAAGAATTAGACTCAGGGTCCACTGCGAAATGACTTCTACGCTTCTTTGTCTATTATAGATCTCAGTATTTTTAACTTACGACTCGTCACGTTGCTAAATTCGTAAACCAACATACATATTATGGTGCTATTCTGTCATAGCGTTTTGTTCTAAATATGCAGCTGAGCTTTTATGTCAAATTTAACATTACAAAACAATATATCAATAATTATGATTTAAACGGAGATACATAATTAAATAATATTTGCTTAAACCATCCGCAATGCACAACTTCCGTACATTGTATATGTCTTATTACAACAAGAAATGATAGGCGAACATTACTTTTTATCCGATTAAATTTTGCAGGAGACTGACTGTGACATCTGAATGAACTGCACCCGAACAAATCCATTGAGACAATGCTGCATTAAAATAATTTTCTTCTCTCCTTACAGTTTTATAAAAAGATTTGTAATCCGGAGTATAACCCAAGTAAAGCTTACTTTTTAAAGTGGCTTATCTAAGTGGTGAGTTGATTTCTAAGTATGATAAGATTTATTTCATACCAGTCAGTTTTTATTTCATAGTCAGATAAAAATATATTTTTTAAAATCCAGTTAGAATCCAGTACATGACTAAGCAAAGATTGTCTCCTCCCGAACCGCCAAAACCAGAAGACAAAACTCATTGACAGAAGTTGTACTGCCATTGTCACATAGAAGCCTTTGTAGCATACATTCTAATAATTTAAGACACCTCCTGGCTACATGAAGCAAATAGAACACCACGAGCTGATGATGATGATGTTCAGGATTTTGTTCGTTTTATCAAGTCGTCATTTTTTTTCTTCGAAAACTGTTTTGACAAATGTTTTAGTTATTTACTGTTATATACTGTTATTTACTACAATTTATATTCTGGACAATTTAAAACACGATAATAACTTCTGATTATTGTCAGATGAAATAAAGTACATATTATATTGTTGTAAGCATTTGCGTAAGTAAGCAAGAGTGAGCAAGAGAACCAGATGTATACATGTGTAAACACACGGAAAGTACATATAACACACTCAGACCCGAAAACTTACAATATATATCACGATTTTTTTTTAAAGTTGTTCTAGACTGGCATTAGAAAACAGGTTAAGCGGCCACCCCACCCTACACCAGAAGTACCAAAACCACGTACCTATAGATATATTACAAATATATGACAATAATAAACTAAGTTTTACAACGATAATGAATATTAAAAACCATAAAAGCGCAAATGTTTTATGTTCGCTTTTCTACAACAATAAACGTGCTTACCGCTTCAATATTTACATCAAAACTCCTAACAGGGAGGGACTGTAATGATAAGATGATAAAATCCGAAATAACGAACAGGGACCCTTAGTTTCTTATCTAAATTATCTATGCATAATAGACCCACCTGCTTTTAACGGAGGGTGGCATAATGTCAAATGTCAACCACGCACCTACTTTTACTTTTGTTTTTTTTTGTTAGTAGTCACTCTCAGGTTATGCAATTCTTTTATATTAAATATAAATATAAAATTGAATCAATAACTGATTACTTATGACAAATTGATACTAGGACTCGTTTATTTTATGAATGCCTTATTTTTTTACAATTTACAAACGAATATATAATACTTTTCGAGAATACAATGTTACTAAAAAATAAAAAAAATACTCATTAGTACTATATTAGTACTTAGTGCTGAATAATTCTGAGCATCATAAAAGTCAATTATCCCAATAAAGATGGGTGGTTAAGTATCTGAACAACAATCAAGAGGTCTGAATTCCAACCAGGTAGCATCGTATGGCGCTATACTCAGGTAAATAAGTCTACCACTAAGTGAGCCCACACAATAGTACCCAGCTAATTTATTAGACAGAGCTTAAAGGTAGTATGGCCATAGAATAAGCGATGCAATTCGATATTTATGCTTTATTTCTCACAATAAATGAGCACAAACAAAATATCATTCACAATGTTTGTTTGAACAATTATTTGTAGAGACTGTAGCAAGTATAAATATCAAACTTCAGTACCAGGTCCCTCGTTTTCAGTTTTTTACATTATATGGTTAATTTATGTTCAGTGTAAAAAAATCTAGAAAAAATTTGACGTTTACCCAATTCGTGTAGTCCCACGCTGTAGTGAGTTTTAAGCTGCAACATAAATAATACGGAAAAGACCTCGCTCTCGCAGAATATCAGCGTACATTAGCAGCATTATGGTGATCTGTTGCGTATGGTGAATGTAGTGATCCCTGGACCCAATTAATGAGTAACAGGACGTTCCATCTCAGTCCTCAGGGGTGACAACGAACTCGTATGTGCATCTTGAATCGTTGCTAACTATGATTGTAGATGTCTTGAGTGCAGTCATCGCTTACCATCGAGACCACTCCTTGCTCGTTTGTTACCTCTGATTATATAAAAAATAACTCAAGAGATTTTTCTTGAATCATAATAATAATAATAATATATCATGTTGATGGGCCGAGCGACCGGGCTGAGGTTAGTTTTGGTCGAAATGACCATCCCAAGAACCTAGTGAAAGCCGAAACAGACAATAAGACAAAATATTTGGCCCTGGCACACGAAGTGACCGACATGTGGGGGTGGGATGCCGACCGAAATTATTCCTATACTCTTATCTGCAAACGGGTTAATCCCAACCAGACTCTCGAATCACCTGAGGCGGTTGGGACTCCGGGACTGCCAGCTCCGGGCTCAAATGCAGAAGGTTGGAAGTTTGGACCTGTCGAGTTGGATTCCCGTCTGGGTGCTATTTATTTTATGTATTTTATGTATTATATTATTTTAGTATTTTATTTATTTATTTTATTGGCTTTCTTTTTTATTTTTATTTAATCTCCCCAAAATTATATTAACAAGATATTATTTTATTATCTGTGTTTAGTGTAGACATCAAATACTCTTTCAATGTCAGTAATAACATAGAAAATGTATGTATATGAAATTAATTTAGGAATTTCATGGCTCAACCTTTGGGAGGCACTTGGCAAAATTTACACCGCTAGTCGGTCCCTTTCTCTCTTAACAAGCTTTCTAACAAACACTAAGGAGAAATTATAGGATTTCGTGAACCCTAGTTATTAAACCTCTAAGCTCTGCTCACAAAGTTTAGCATTTTTATTAAGTTTTGAGAAAGTTAGAAATGCCGATAATTGAAATGTATATATCTTAAAGTACTATAGAAAAAACCACTACTTTCACATGTTAACGGATTACCGGATGATAAAATGATTCTTGCGGCTTTGGAATAAAGATGGGTTTCACTCCTGAGAACAAAAACTAAAAGTGTCTCAAAATTATTTTCTCCAATTTCAATTACTCACCATTTAATGCAACAGTGAAAATCTGATATTAGGCTGGTATAGATATATAACTAAATAAATAAGTAGTAGTAGATTTGACAGAGAAAACGTAGTAGCTTACCGACCCAGCTGGATCTATTCACACTGGTGGCTCTACCATCAAAAGTTATGCATTTAACAAGTTTCAGATTGGGGCCGACGAAATCTAGTTGAATTTAAACCTACGAAGACACAAAATTGCGCGTTTACTGCTAAAAAGGATCCCTTTCTCCTATCTCCTATTTTTGAAAACAATCCCGTTCCAACTTCCGCTATTATCGAAATTCTTGGCACATGGCGTGCTTAATAGAGCAACAGAGTATTTCTTGTCGGTCCACCGATACATGGAATACTGATCTCATCTCCGGGCCTGGGCACCAGTCTGGAATCGTCAACGATCGGATCACTGGTATTGCGAAGAAATAATGCATCTCTATACATTTTTACCGACTTTACCATGGGGAGTATTCTAAGGAGTTTGAATTCAAAATTTCATGAATCGAGACAGAATTCAAAATTTCATCTTCATCATCTCGATATTTGGTAATTCACCACTTTGCACTTTATGCGAAGTTTTCTACCACGCACAAATAATCTGTGCAATCAGCTGTCTCCAGCTGAATTCTTAGGAACCTTCAAGTAAAGAGCCTACACCTTTCTTACAGCATTTCGCATCGCGAAGATGAGTGGTGTAAGGTTGCATTTGCGAGTCGTCTGGTGTTGCGAATGTTCAAGGGCAGCGGTGATCACTTCAATTTCAATAATTTACGATTAGTGTATGTAGTGTATATAGGATTTTTACGGTTTATGATATCGATTTGCTATGGTTTATATATCCAGCGTATCACACACTTTAGTGAAAATATTACCAAACAAAATCGTTCATCATTATAAATACAATTAGCTCCCCTTCCCGTCGTCCAATCAGACCCCTAGTATTATTCCCCTTCACTGTGTGATCCAAAATCAATAACATGGAAGAGGTTCTACGAAACAGTTTATAAAGACGGTTATTATGGTACTATGTTGTAATAACTGCCACATAACAATCGCATCTCCTAAGCTGGGGTTAATTAGGCATATTACCTTTTCGATGTAAACATGAATTTGAAAACGAAATAATAATTTGTTAACCATTTAGATGTTAGATCGTAGAAGAAAGTGTGTTAATATTACCTTTAACACACTTTCATTTACGATCTAACATCGAAATGGTTATCAAAAGCTCTAAAACCAAAAGCAATATGAATGTAATAAATTCCTAACTAGATTCGTACTCTGTAAATTAGTATAAAACGCGAAGTCATCGTTAATGTCACATCTTGTCACACACATCACATATGGACATATCCTCACAGAATACCGGCGTGAAATAGCAGCTTAAAGCCGCTGTATTTCATCTGGTTAGTGAACGGATCCGGAGACCTTTATTACTGGTGACGAAGCATTCCATCTCAAGGATTACAACGCATCTGCATTATGATTCCTAGTCAAGAATGAATGTATATATCATGGGCCGCAGGAATCACTTATCATCAGGTGAACTGTGAGCTCTGTGCTCGTTTGTAACTCTCAATGTAATAAATATATATATATATATATATATTTATATATCTACATATACTACGCCTTTATTATAAACTAGAATTTGCTTTCGCTTTTTGAATTTGAATTCGCTTCTATTATAGGACTACCACCGTGAAACTGCTGCAATTTTTTTTTAATCGAGGTCCTGCATGGTGTGCTAATATATCAGACAACCGGATTATTGCAATTATGTATTCCAAAGTAGTCTTCCAGTACATTAATGTAAATATATATATACATAACTAGTCTGAAAAAATTTTCACGATTGAAGAACACTACAATAAGCAAAACGATAAAGTGTAACAGTTCTAAAGAAGCTGCTCAAATGGTCGGAAAGGTACAACGTGGTCATCATCCTGTCTCAGTGATGGTTTGGTGGGACGTGTCTTATCAAGGAGTCACAAAACTACATTTTTGTGAAAAAGGAGTGAAATCTTCAGCCAAAGTGTATCAAGATACAGTCTTGGATCATGTTGTGAAACCTCTCAGCAATACACTTTTGAATAATATACTGTGGACTTTTCAGCAGGACTCAGAGAACCTGAGACTCAGAGGACCCAGATCAGAAGGCACGAACTACCCAAGCCTGGCTTGAAGCCAACGTTCTGGAATTTATAAGAACTGAAGACTGGCCCTCATCTAGCCTAGACCTCAACCCTTTAGACTTCAAATTATGGTCAGTTTTAGAGGACATGACCTGCTCTAAACGACACGGCGACATTGAGTCTCTTGAAAAATCTTTGGAGCAAGCAGTGGCTAAATTTCCCTTGGAAACAGTGCGTAAATCCAAAGATATTCCATTTCGAATAGATTTTTTTTTTTTTTTTTTGCTTAGACTAATAAATATGTTGGTATAAATTTTAATAACATTACATTACTAAATAAAAATCGCTTTGTCTATGTTCTCCGTGTTTAATACGTGATAGTATAAAAAAATAGGTTTCGTTTTTATAAGTAAAAAGTTGCAGTAACATCTCTTTGATTGTACTGTTTGTCTGGCCTCTTTTTGATCTACCTGGTTTTGATACTATTAAATGGATGAAATATTAAAAATAGAAAAATAAAATGTAGTAACAGTTTCCCGCCATTTCTTTATTGTTTTTCTGTCCGTCAAAATGAGTGAATCTAACGAAGAAATTCCATACGTTTTTGAGTTTTATTACAAAAAAGGGAAAACATCTTAGGCGACGTCATTTATTGTCAATGCTCAAAGCTGTAAATATAAGCAAATTAGACAAACAAGTATTCTGACAAAGAGTAGTAAGACCTTTTGATACATTGGTAACTAACCTAACCATAATTTTAAATCTGTTTAATGGTATATCGATTATTATTTTCGGAATTTATTACATATGCGTAAGCCCATCCACCATTTCTGTACATTTCTTGAACGATAAAAGAGGTGACGCAATTTTTTTTATGTATTTTCTGTTGAAGGCATGTATTTTACACCTTTTGAAGAATATTTTTGTAAATTCTGACCTTTTCATATATATATATATATATATATATCCTCGATATAGTCCCATAAATTATCTTGAACTTCAATTTTCAAACTTATAATAAAACTACTCGTTTCGTCGAACCAAGCTTTTAGATCAATTATATTTCGATGCTATCAATATAACCTGTCATCGGATAATGTTATAACTTGTTACGGCCCAGTGTTTTCAAAATACCTATATTTCCTACATTCTGTTGATGTTGATGCTGTTGAGCCTATGCTGCTCTTACAGCTTCATCGGACACAGGGCTCACTGAAATGTGGGGTCCGTGAGCTGGTAAGAGTTTGGTTCTCTTACTTACACCAAAGCGCTCATACACTGAGCGTATTGGTCTGCTTTGGTGATCTGATTGCCACCTAAGTTGCCAGTTCCCTAGCCATCAGAAGATTCTCCATTGTGGAGAATGGATGGTGATGTCTACTGACCGTCCGAGATTAGGTATGCGGACCTAGCTTCGGACGGACGGACGCTACCTGTTATCTGGTTAATCGGAAGCTGTGGGCGGTGAGAACCGCCCTGACACGCGGGTTTATCCAGTGTATGCGGTGTAGTGAAGATTACGCCGTGCTCGAAGGCGAGGGTGACGTGAGATGTCGGAGGTCTGTGATGGTCCGGGATCCGTTGAGGACGGACTGGATCTCTAATCCCCTGTGAAGTGGGGTCGTAGAGGAGGTGATGAGGTCAACGGTTCCTAACTGCCAGATTCAGAACCAGCTCGTAGGATGCAGCGTTTACCACTAGCGGGTTAGAGTGCGAAAGCGCTTTCGGGAAGAAGTGCTGCGAGATAGATTGAAAATACTCCGGAATAGTGACGAGGTGTAAGTCACTGTGCATATCGATGTCGCGCTGATACGGTACTACTCCGGCCGCTATGCGGGTGAAACGGTTTTGGACCGTCTGCAGGACATTTATATTTTTCGTGTCTATAAGGGCGAAGATGACGCTGGCATAGGCCGTTATTGGTCTCACGCAGGACGTGTATAAACGGAGTTTATGTCTTAGGGACATTTTACTATTCGCGCAGATGAGCTGGTGAAGTTGACTCATGACGAATGCAACCTTATTCCTCTCGTTTCTGACATGCGGGCTGAAACTGAGTTTTCGATCGAAGGTGATCGAAGGTGACGTCATGAAATGGGTCGGTCGAAGATAGTGATTTCTCCTAGCTGTCTACGGTTAGGTACTGGTGCCGGGCTAAATGGGTTAGCTCTGCCGATCCAGAAGAAGACGGCTGCACTTTTATCCGGGTTTGATTTCAGCGCTTTAAATATGTTATTATTAATCCCATCGGCGCCTCTTTTGAAGTTTTTGATGATATCAGTGACCTCATCTGTGGTCGCTGGTTTTAAAGGTTCACCCGCTGGTAACGCTGCCCTAAGTGTCACGTCAACGTCTACCTTACGAAGGTGGTCAGGGACCGCGGGGACGTTCGATGAGCATTAGCTCTCTAGACTGTCCGCGAGATATTCGGCTTTCTCCGAGTCATCGAAGGCTGGCAACGTATTTCCTCTGGAGTTGCTGATGTTCATGGGCGGCAGTGATCATTAACCATCGGGTGGGCTACTTGCTCATTTGCTACCTATTCTATAAAAAAAAACAGAAAAGCGACGTGAGTGTTATAAATGCCTTAAATAAGAATAAACTCGTAGTGCAAAGTTTCCGTCACCACAAGTTAAGTGAATAGGGCAAGGTATTATCATCTATAACAAGGTTCCGTCGTCTCTTTTAGATTTACCGTTTCCGTATTTTAAAATTCAAATTAAATAATTATTAATTAGAAAATAATACTATTCTGTACTGAACTAAATGAGTGATACACGTTGTTGGAATTAAAACATGTTACGTACCACGTAGAACGTACTGAAAAAGGAACTGCTACTGATTTACTCACCTCAGCAGATTTTTTGTATTTTGAATAGGGCGGTGACTTTTACTATTTAAATTAACAAAAGTATTTTTTAGAGAGGTATTTTTAATTAAATAGTTTTTAGTGTTAGTTTGAATTGAATTAATAAGGAAGAACTATGAAACTCGAAGGGCGAAAATCATCAACTGTTCCTTTTTTCAATGTTTGTTTCATATGAAAATTATGTAATATTTTTGTAAATAGATGTCACCACTATGAAGTCATGTCAAGTCAAGTCAAGTCCAAAAGATCCTAAATGTTCATAGGATTGTCTTGAAACAAAAATAAGGTTCTAGCAATAAATAAACATGAGTGCCAACGGTGCCATAAAAGAATATAGCTGTAAAAGGATAAAGTTCGGAGCAAGAATATAACTAAGTTGTAACTTTTTCTAAGGACTTCTCTGACAAACCTTACCAATGTACAGATTTTTTATAGGCTTAGAATATATTAGAATATTTCCTACTAAACCTTTGATTTCCTTTATTTGATATTAACTTTGGTCGTTCTTTTTAAATATCGAAACTTTTCAGTAAGAACATTTTGAGCGTAAAGTCCCAAAATCTTCAAACGTCTTCTACATTCAAATAACATTAACGCTGCAACGTAATATACAAGTATTCTTATTTTGGGTTCGACCTTGCCCAATAATATAATAATAGTCCAATGAGTCAGTTTAGCTCAAAAAATATCAACCTGCTATTTTATTTCCAACTTAGAAGTTTTCATCGAGTATAATATCATTACCATAAATTATATCAAACTCTTATTGTGTGTATTGTAACGTGATGAACCTATTCAATTTATTAAATATCTGTTTTTTACGCAATCTAAACTTTGGTTAGAAAGACAAAAGTGTAATTGTGGTCTGTCATCAACATTAACGATCTCCCAGTTTGCGAATAAATAATATTTTCTGTGTATCATTTATCCAGAGTTAAAGCCTATGACTTTATGATACACTTACTTTCTCTACATACTCAATGATAAATATTATATCAATAAATTATAAAAAATATAATTGTTAGTTACGGCGCATGTCAAAAAACATGATACGCAAACGAACGAATCTCACTACAATTTTACTTAAACGTGTATTTGAATATGTTGGACCATAATAAACTTTTATTATTATTATAAAACAAAACAATGTTCCAAAGGCGCAACAATAAAAAGGGAAATAAGTTTTTGATCATGTCTGTTTGTTCAAACTACTTCCTTTTCCGGGCATTATTATTGTGACCTTTGTGTGCTAAAGGACATAAAATGTCGTAGGGTATTGAGCACGTGTTGCGAATCTAAATTCAATCCCTTTAAAAGCTTGACTTTGTAAACTACTAGAATCTTCGTTTTGGTTTAACTAGTTTTTGTTTCAACCGTATCTCAAAAAATCACTGAAATTTTCAAGATTATTGCATGGTTTTTTACTTTCTTATGCTTGATCATAATTATTTTCATTGTGCTATTAAATAAGTAAAATGCATAGCGCGTCAGAAACAACTATAATAGTGTGATAATAACATTTTATAATAGTACTTCCGTTCTTGGTCTTATTACATATATTTATATAAAACTATATCCCGTGATATATTATAGTATCATAGCATTTTCTCAAACTCAGAAGCACTCTCTCGCTGTCTTCTTTCAAGTCCCATGTAATCATAAAAAAGTAAAGATCGGTGGAAGTTTCAGATGCGATGCCAGACAGAACTTACATACAGCTCACCTTCTCCCAAAGACTACAGCTCTATAGCCCCGGGCTTATATTTAATAGGGATTGACTATCCCCATAACCCCCAGTCAGTCATATCATGCGACTAAATTGGAATTTATGAAACCCGGGTAGGATGACAACACGGAGATGTTCAGTGCAGAGGGGTAGGTCGTGTAGGAAATCCCTGAACCCCCCAAATAAACTGAGGATAACCTATGAGGGAGTTTCAGTGGATATACGCGGCCTTACATAATCATACCGAATATGTTGTCATACGTGATACGGTTTATTTTAATGTATCGTAGATTTCCATTATAATGAATAACGATATAGTTTATATGTTATACTTTTTTTGTTGTTTTCTTCTGGTGATATTTACTTTATCCTAAGTATATCACATATCGTTGTATAAAATATATAACAAAATCTTTTGTTATTTACAACTTTCCCCTACCGTTCAACAAGAACAACACCTCGTTGGTAGAAATCACACGTTTTCGACTTGAATAGCATTCATACAGCCAATCTTTTCTGTATCAGTATTAAAGCAGTGGAAACCTACATAAAATTAAATAAAATGAATAAACAATAAAATGAAATATAGATTCAGGTAGAACAAAACATCCTTTTTCAAATAATCTTACGCATTATACCAAACTTGTTTATACAGAATATAAAATTAAAAAAAATGGAAAGATCTGTTATCAAACCAATAAATTAATAAATTGATTACAATAATTTAAAATCAAATAGGGAACGTGTTAAAATAATAAAAGGACGTTTTACATATGTAAACCGTGATACGTTCGATGAATCGAGTCTATCAAAAAGTTGAATCTTAAACGTGACAGTTAAAATAATCCCATTTCAACATCTAAGAAATATAACACAACCCTCATCGTATCACAAAAAAGTCACATGGGAAAGGGACATGAAAAAAATTATAAGGTTTGAAACTGTCTCTACCAAATTATACATGCGAGGGTAAAGGGCGAATGTTCTCGCGAGATAAGCTCCTTTTCACACGACTGCTTTTTGTCACATAATGCGCGCATCTTAACGTGAGACCTTTGCATTAAATTGTCAGCTTATGTGTACGGCTTAACTGACTAGGGACTGAATTAACTCGTAATTTTGTGCGGAATTTTGTCGAGTCCCGATAACTAGGACTACAAGTTAATTTCAAGTTCACAATTAGTTTATTGTATAATATGTTTTACTACGATAAAGACACTTATTAAGGGTAAAACTACAAAAGGTCTCGTATCACAGTGTCTTAAAAAATAATTCTAAGAGTAAAATGTAATAAAAAAATTGTTGAATTATTTTGCTTTATATTTATTAAGTAACATATGGTGTCACAAAGAACATTGCATACACTTAGTGTTAAAATATCAGAGAGACAATATAGCCGTCCTCGATCACGTGAAAGCATAATCCTGCCTTTGTCTATCATAACCTGTAATGCTACACCCAGTTCTATCTGATATCTTGAGGCATACAGGGAAATTTAACATACAACATAATATAACTTAACAGCTACTAGTAATCCATAGTAAAGAAACACCGTACATGAAGTTTGCCAAAAAGAATGATTCTGAACCATCTGAATCTCATTATCGTAAACTTGGACAAATTGTCGATCCATGTGTTAGTTACAATTATCATAGGCGTACAGCAATCTACTGCCGGATATCTGGCAATGAGTGACCTTCACTCGGATTTTCGGCTATAAGCATAAAACTACTGCCAAGCGCCTTGGGCAAATCAAAGCTTTATCTAGTTAGTAAGCATTCCGCATTATATTTCCTTATACTTCAGAATTCAAGTACTCCAACGATTCCGGTTTAGAAGAGATAGAGTACAAGATAGGGGAAGGTACTTCTAAGGAAGATGTGGATGTGGTGGGAAATCAGATGGATATAACGATAACTTAATTAAAGTTACCGTTATATCTAGTCAAAAATTAATGCGATATAATTAATGGTGGTTTAATCTTTACAGTATTATAAAACCTCTCTTTGGACGAGTTGATTAATTCCAGTCACAGAGTTTAATCACCGTACATCACGACAGAATTCAAAATTTCATCCTCATCATCTCGATGGTTGGCAATCCACCACCACTGTGCAATTTATGAGATTCTTTTTATCACGCACAACTCTGTGCAATCAGCTATCGCCAGCAGTATTTCCGAACCGATATGATATGATAGGGACTTTCAAAAAAAGTGACCACACTTTTCTTAAAGGCCAACGCAGTGCTTTTGGGAATCCTCTGGTGTTGCAGATGTCTATGGGCTGCGGTAACCATTTATCACTAGATAAGCTGCTTACTCATTTGCCACCTATTCTATATAAAAAAATCAAAAGTAAATTAATTTTAACTATTCCTATTAACATATATCCGTGTCAATTTCACATATCAAATATCTAATATCGAAATTACATAATAGTGTCGCCCAGCAATATATCACACAATACATATTGTTTGCAATATGAATACGGTATCACTTATATAGCCAGCTCTAATATACTCAATGCCTAATAACAATTCGCTGTATACAACGAGCTAATTATCTCAAAATCTGACCACAACTATGCAGCTATTGCTCGCCGCTTAGTAATACAGATGTCGTATTAATTAATTAATGAACTATATCCAGTTACATCCATATATATTTAATGATACATTACTAACATATCCAAAAATAAATATAATTAATTTCTGACTAATCTGCCAATTTGAAGGAAGTAAGTGGAATATAGTCCACTATGAAGGGCTCTTCATAGTGGACTATATTCCAATATGACCTTTATAGAGAAGAACCAATGAAAAGAATAATTACTGTTTTTCTAACAGTCTTGAACTTCTTTCTATTTACAGCATAAATGGGATAGCTCCACAAGATTAGGACTATGTCCTCAATGAACACTAGCGTAAAATAACACTTCTGTATTTCGTATGGCCTAACTGACAGCTCAACGGCTGTTTATGGACTGCAGTCATCACCATCAGGTGGTACATAAAAACATACTCCCTATATTGGTTGCTACTTTTCTCCAATGTGATTGAATTTTATGTATTTTAGCCATGTGTCTTCCTGCCCTAGGTCAACTGTCACCTAAATCTAAACTTATGGTTTAAGTAAATCCTCGGTTTTCGTCTCAGACTTTGTACACCACCTGAATATAGGTCTTACGGAAGCTATCCCTACGTAATTCCTGAAGATTGACGAATTAACGTGTTCTCTGATGCATCACACCCAATTTTAAAGCTACTAACGAATAATCGGCTTAATGAGCCTACCGAACAGAGTCTCTTAATCTGTATAACCATTCAGTCACGATTAAACGCTCCAAATAGGCACTATTACATGTAGTCTGTTGATTTTTACCATTTCCAGTCCTCGCGTGAATACGTAATTAATAATATTAAATCATATAAGTTGTTTGTCTTTTTTTTAATCTTCAAATTTTCGGACCAAAAGCTTACACTTATATTTAGATTTAGAATACATTTTTCAGGTCCATTGAAGTTTTTTCAGTTTCAATTACTGTTTAATAAAAATTAACGTCCTCCATTGTAATAAAGACTAAGAATACCACAGATAATTTAATGGCAGTCAATTATTTATCGGTCATAGATCCATGGATCGTTTCGTTTAATGCATGTAGATCCAGTGTACCAGTTGCTGGAAGCGAAGCATTCCATCTCAGTTCCCATCTTGATTCTCTGTTCAGAGTCTTCATTTATACTACCAAATGTGTAAAATTAAGTAAAAGAGATAGTATACCTGTGGCCGTTTGTCCCCTTTATTCGGATTGTTTCTTTTGACGTTCATCCCAAATTTATTCCTCCTAATGTCAATTAGATGAGAACCAAGGTTAGATCGAGTTAATGTTACTGGTGTTTTCACGGACTGTAATTGTATTAATTAAACTGTCCGAAAACCTCGGATAAGCAATTTTATATATGCTTGGGTCGGAAGCAATGAGAAGAAACATCTATTTTATTATATCTTATATACGTTCAGTTTTAACAATTGGAATTTTTTTTTTCATATAAAATAATTAACAAATTTGGAATTATGTAATAAAAAATTGCGATACGATACAAGTAGTATATAAACCTAAATGTACAAGTATGAAAAAAGGAAGACAAGAGTGTCCGAGTGTTTATGTAGGTATATAGGATTGACATGCACCATGTGAAAGTGATGAAATTACTGATTGACTTCATTTAATTACGTGGTAGTTTTGCAGAAAATGACCACAAAAGTCTTTTTTATGAAACCATAACAACTACCAAAAGACTTGTCAAACTAGTTTATTTATCCCAATGTACTTAATTGTTTAAGTACCTAGCCCATAGTTTTTACCTCTGTCATTTGCCTTTGACGAACAGATGATTATATATATATATATATATATATATATATATATATATATATAGATATTTATATATATATATATATATATATATATATATATATATATATATATGTAGGCCTCCTCTCCAGACTGAGTGTTCGGGCATAGTTTACAATCCATATTTTTATATCTTGGACATGTGGGATTCCCTCTCCGCCAAACCGCATGAATTAACATTTTAAATTGCAATTAACAATTTTATTTAATTCACCGATAATCGCCCAACTAACGTCATCATATAATATAAAAAAAATATATATCGCTAACATGACAAATATCCTAACCAGTATAGACAAAAGCCTCTTTTATAAAATGTCAAGTACTAATCTATTGATAGCATAAGCTATGTAATTGGAACGGTCAAATCTTATACTTTGAATGGTCAAACTAATTAGATATAAAACACCGTTTTACCTATCAACTGGTGTTCTTGCAAACAAGCACTTTGTGTTGCATAAATATTTGGCCACATTGACGAAGAATCTTTACACGGATTCTCGCCTCGGCAGTTTCCACTAAGCCACATTGTCATTAAATCATTTAGACGGATATTCATTATGTCCATTTCAAATCAAACTTTCACATACATACAGCCGCATACATTAAGTATATCGTTTCAAAGATCGAAATAACATTAATTATTTTTCAGTACAAATATTACAAGATGATTTACGACCTATTGCAAATTTTCAGGAAGACGATGGATGCAAGTGGCTCAGGATCTAGATGTGTGGTAATCTTTGATGGCAGCCTATGTTGAACTACGATTCTACATGTATTTATACATATATATACTTATATATATATATATATATATATATATATATATATATATATATATATATATATATATATATATATATATATGTGTATATATACATTTAGAATCGTAGTTCCACCACATTCCCATTGATACTATACGAACCAATCGATACAACAGCAAAGTTCAAGCCCATTAAGAGGGTTAATGCGAGTGGAAGAATACTAGCCTGCTAGCTGTCTCTATTTGATAGAGGTTCACCCGCTTTTAGTAGATTGGAAGCTGCTATCCATCAATCTATGCTGAGACTAGACCACATCTCTGAGATTAATTGGTGGATGGTATTGGTAATATGCGTGTGCATGATTTAATAGGTCACTTTAAAATTATAAAATAAAAAGTATTTTATTTATGTTTGCTATGTATGTAATTCATTAACGCACTGGTTTCCAAAACTTGCGTAAGACATGTGTCAGGAACCAGTTCCACCCGATTTTAACAATAAAACATTTTACAACTAAGAGGATAAGTGTGATCGTGATGTGTATTCATGTTTGGATGGGTGTTTGTCTGTATGTATTTGTGCTCGCGCGCATGAATGCATTTTTATGTATGTGTGTGTGTATCTTCCACTGTTTGCCTTTGTAATCAGCACAAAAACAAGCAAAATAACGTTAAGGTTCAAGATTCATAACCTTTGTTAACCATAAGACTATGAGATACCTTTAATAATAATCTTTGCTAAGGTTATCTGATAATATCCAAAAGATTTCGTCGTGGTTGAAATTAACCATTGTCGAGTTTTCTTTTCTAATATTCCAAAACTACTAGACCCCAATAAAGCTAAAGAAATTTTCATGCTTAAAACTAAAATATGTTTTGATACACATGCAAAATTATTATAACTGAAATTTACATAAGTATATTAAAAATTGCTACAAGACTTGGGTGTATGTAAAAAATGTTAATTGATACAGATGCTTCTAAACAATCAGTATTAACATCGACTATACATTGATATAGACCAAAGCAAATACATTTTATTGGCCTTCGTACCGATACAAACGATCAATTATAAACTGCATATTGCATACTTTAGGGTTCATTTTATATCACATACTGTATTCTCAACACAGTGGGGAGTTTAAATTAGCTAAAAGCATGCGAGCACCTGTGCTTATTGAAGTACGAGGAACCTCTGGGAGTAGTTTAAAACTTATGATCTGGAAAATTTTAACCGGTGTAAAATGTAACTGTAAAAACTGTATGTTTGTATTTTAACTATTTGGTTTTTACTATATGGATGTAGCAAAAATTATATTTAGACTAATTAAATATAATTAACCTAATATTTAGATTCAAAGTATTGCTGTAAATTATGTAAGGAGTTTTCGGGTCTCCTTAACAAGTGGGCGTTCCACAGGGATCTATATTTTGTCTTTGTGTCTTTGTTAATATTTGACAACTATACTATATCAAGGACTTCTGTGATATTGTTTGCTGGCTACTTATTATACAATTATTAATTATAATTTTTTTAAGTTCACAGTTACAAGAAAAATTTGTTCAAGAAAAGTTTGTTTCTAGCTGCAGAATGAATGGGTCAGCTTGATCGGGGTACGACCAGCCTCCAACAGAATACCAGCGTGAAATAACAACATAATGCGTTGCATGTGTGTTTCGTCTAGTGAGTGTAGGGATCCGGACACTTTTATTACTGGTCTCTTACGGGTACTCTTACTATTATCTCAGTTCATAAGGGTGACAACGCATCTGCATTAGGATTCCTTGTTAACAATGAATTTAGATGTCATGGGCGGCAGGAATTATTAACCATCAGGTGCACTGTGTGCTCGTTTGATACTCTCAATGTAATAAAAAAATTTTAGTGAATTTTTGAAAAGATTTAATGTTATCAATTTACGCTACCTATGAAACCCCACTGCTATAAAATAATAGTTTTTGTTTTAATAATGAAGTTTCAATATTAAGTAACAAAATTCTAAATACTACGGATGATCTTTTTATTTTATATTCTTAATTAATATGTACCTTACAAACATATATGTAGTGACTTAGTAAAAAACTGCTATATATATAGATACATAGATTCATAAATGGTATTATACATCGTTTATTTATTTTGAAACCAAGTTATTGCTATTTTAATTGATAAGGAGCTCAGAGTTTACCTGATCGTAAGATAGGTATGTTTTATTATAATTTTTATCCCAGCGAATTAGGTTCAATTAAAACGAAAAGTCTGTATTTGCTCTTAATAATGAAAGAATGCACTATTCTAACAAAAGTACTTTTTCTGTTCGATTTTCGGGGTCTTACGTATTATGCTTGAATTGGAGTACACTAATTCTATCCATTTTAAGTTCATTAAGGGTAAATGATATGGCAATCTTCTTTTGCCTTTTACCACATTGTTCTAGAGTAATTTTTCATACATAACAGACGGAAAAACGGACATGAGAATCGAAACTATGATCGCTAGAGCGCTCCTAACTACTAGAAAGTGAGAACTTGTTTACGATGTCGAATATTATGATATGAGACAAGGCAAATGTGTTAGCAACTTACACGAAAATCAGCCCCGATATCCAGTAACGACCTAATCGGAGATAACCGACAACCTAAATCGCCTGTACCATACGAACTAATCTCAAGTTTACGCGGGTAACGCTTGAAGAACGCACACCGAGGCAATTTCGATTTGATTTATCATTGTTCTTAACCGATAAATCAGACCACAATAGGGCTCCCGGGCGCTAGCGTTATACGGAACTTCTATTAATTCTCCTTAGAACAATTCCGAAGTTGGCTCACAATGGGATTATAGACAATACGTCTCAAACGTGAGATGCTATCGAGCCATGCGATCCGTTTTAACTTAAATCGATAATGTGTCGTGTGTTGCGCTACATTGAAATGATATCAATAGTCCTATTACTGATATCAAGTCCATGTTAGTACTTAGGTGTACAACAGGTTTGTATCTTGATTCTCTTACCTAGGATAGATTTAGATGCAAGAAATACTAACCATCAAGTAAGTTCAAAGTATCGTAAAACAGTGAACGGTTGTACATTTACGTTAAAGACATATTGATTTTAACTTATACATCATAATCTTTACTCTTAATATGGCACTCACAGGGGCTTTGCTTTTGGCTACGCCGGCGTAGCGTTTATATATATGTCGACGTCATGGATAGTAACCCTGACTCATAGGTCAGCAACCCAGTTGGTTGACATGACATGGCCCCAGATCAAATTTGATCACAGGGTAATTCTCACCATAAATCGCCACCTTCGTAGGATTATAATGCCTGCTTATGAGCGTTAAAATAAAGCAATACGTTTTCAGGTTATCAAAAATTTATTACATATACTGTTTACGTTTTACACTTCTGAAACATCTTGCCTGATGACATTTAACTAGCTATATATAACAATAATTTTATGTGAATGATTCAAGAAAATTGTCAATAATACAACATTTCCATACCATACTATATATAAGTTTTGGGAATATGCAATGCACATTGTAAAATAGTAGGTAATAGTAACGTTTTAATTAAAATCATAAGTAATACTGTGAAACCGTAGAGTCAAATTAATACGTAATAATGTATAAATCGGGCGCGGGATGTAGTGGTTGCGTCGCCCGCTAAGGGGGTTCGATTCCCAGCCGAGGAACAATATTTATACAGTACAAATTGTTGCTTTTCGGGTGTGGTTGTGTTGTATAAAGGTATATTCCGTGTCCCTGACACTGCATGTGAACCTTTCTCTAATCTTAATGCATATGCATTACATTGGAATAGAGAAGGGATCGCCTCTGTGTTTACGCAAATTCTTACGGCACTATACAATATTCTGCGCAGTTGATGCCGTCTGGCAATAACCAAGAGAAATCACCGCGGTTGAAACCGACTAAAAAGAAATTATCATCGTCTTTATTTATGCGAATCGACGTTACACATACAAATCTAATTCGATTTTTTGGTGCTTTGACCAATACTGATTTCTTTTACGTTTATAATTTGTTTCGTAAAAAAATAAAAAAAGTATTATTATCTGACTTTTGACTACATTATTTTATAATACATTGTAACTTCCAACATATACTTAAGATCTGTTTCACAAAGTGTGAGTAAAGTATTGGATAACTATCTGACAGATAAATTAACTGCCACATAAAACTTTCTGTTAAAATAGTTTGCGTTTCTTATCTTTATTTATGTGTCAGTTTGGTACTTGGCAGTTGAGTTGGCAAAATCGCATTTTGACGTTTCAATTTACGGAACATTGACAGCATAAGGCATTTTTTAATTTTATCACTCTTAAAAGTATATAAAACACATATTTTATACATTATCTTGTGTTACGTATTGATATACTTTAAATGCATATTCTGCAAAAATTATATTAGACAAATAAGCATTTTTTCGAAATTGTTTATTTTTATTTGGAACAAAACGTAAATATATGTTGCACATTACATATTGCATATACACAGGTGCGCGCAGTGTAAACAGAAGTCGATCCATAGATGATATAGCATAATTCCTGAAACAATAAATAACATGTTACTGAACAAGATTCCACATCATCAAATGTCTCCATGTGATTAGAGCGTTGTCGAAACACGGGATCTCTGCGCGGTTCCGTTAAACGCTCAAAAAATTTTTCTAATTCGTCGTCAAAGGCATCAAAAATATCCATTTATAATATTTTTCTATTATTTACGATTAACGGTATTCCTTCTTGAAAATTATCTGTGAAGTAACTTTAACCAACAAATAAATTTCTTATCTGACAGATGATCTAACATACAATTTACTTGGCACTTTATTTACCAGTTAAGCTTATTTGAAGATTGTGAAACGTCTACGATGACTTTATTCGTCAGATTAGTGGACTCAGGATGAATCAGGTGGATTCAGGACTTTACTTGGACATTTTGAAACAGACCCTTAGTGTATTTATTACGTAATTACTTGTTAAATATATTTAATTTATTATTATTTACACATTGTGTTATATTTAGCATACTATATAGCTGGCATCTGCAGTCAATGTTTCTATATCGTAATGATCGATTGGTAGAGAATGTCAAAAGACATTAAGTCCGTCCAATGCACTCTTTTTTTTTAATAATCGATTAAAGATTATTTCAGTTTCATTTCATTCAACACTCAGCCTTAATAAATGTCAATATTTGATAAGATTTTGATTTAAAAAGATACTATAGGGAGTCAGTTGATTCTGTATGGATTTTGTTAGAAACCCTACAAATATCGTATATCCTATTTCGAATCTTCATATATACGTATAATTATATGAAAACCCAAAATAAAAATAACAAATCTACTACCTAAAATTCTACTTAAAAACGTTCATAATATCAAATATAAATATAATATAAGTTTTCCATTGTTCTAAAAACAACAAACTTTAATTTATTATTTGTATCGTTGAATATACTGGATCAAGAAACTCTTCTGATTTGAAAACTGCTCAGGGTATTTCTAAATATGCAACAAAACTTGATAGGCAGGGGCAGTAGTACGCCCTCACGGATTACAATCGTTCAACAGCAGCATAACGCTGTTGTGTTTCATATAGTTAGTGTTGATAACCACAAACCCAATTACAGGTAACGACGTATTTCATCCCATTCCTTAGGGGTGACAACGCGTGTTCATCTTTGTTGAGGAGAGATATTGGCGACAGGATGTAGGAATTATTTACCATCAGCAAAGTTGTTGTGTTCGATATCGTTCGTTTGTCACTCTTTATATCTTAAAAATAGTTATTATATAATAATAATGATTAATGATACTCAATATTAAGTCACACTCACATTTTTTCGTCAAGACATAACATCTAAAACGTGATAAATGAGGTTCTAAAAGGCATAGTAAGAATGTTAGAGCAATTAATATTTGTCACTTTGTAATAATTTTAACACTATTAAAGAGTTAAAAAGCACTCGTCAAAACTCCACCGCTGTCACGTTATCCCCACACGCGCATCATTGATTTCGTACACAGAACACGTCCCATAGTTCTTTCTGTTCGGGATTGCTACCAATAATCCCATAAACCAATTGAATTTAAGCCTTCCACTGTCGCAGACACGTTACATTTTCGCACGAACGGCGTGACCGCCGTGATTCCGGTGGAAAAACTGAAAATCTTTCTGAGGTTGTGCACTTTGTATGGGCCACGGACAGCGTAGACGAAGCGAGCACGGTACGGATCGGCTTTTTACATCAATTTTCGTATTACCGATGGATTAAATCCGGGGGTTAGCCCCGTAGGAAAGTTTTCGATTGGATTGGGAGCCCGCTGGCGGTTGTCGTGAATCAATGTTATAAAATTGGTATTCAGGTGGCACAGCTACTTTACTTTCTCTGTGGACAAGGCGCCCTCGATCGATTTAAAAAGAATATTCGACGTGTTTTGTTTTAGCATTTCATGATTCGTTTACACTTCGATTACAGGTAAGATTGAATTTTGATTCAACGAATTAAAAGTCATGACTTTGTTTCATCAATTGAGATCTGTTAGAGATATTGCAATAGTTGAAAATATTAAAACAATATTTATAAAAGGTTAAAAAAAATATTGAATAATTTATAAAGTATGTTTTATTAAAATACTTCCATCGGTTCATATCAAAAAAAAATTACATATACCATACACCACCAAAAATACATATATAAATGATTACATATTATATGCTTTATTAAAAAAACAACTAATAAACCGTTGGCTTCTTTATGATTAGAAATAAAAGTGTAAAAACAATATTATCAACGTACATTCAACATCTAAACGATCCACAGCTAGATATAGTCTTTTATTTTTTTCACACTTAGGTTATATCCGCATTCGTTACGCTTGGTCGGCGCATAATCGATCCACTCATTATATAGTAGTACACCTATGTAATATTATAGTTATTTTTAGTAAATAAATGAAAAATAATTGTCGGTAAGACATTGTACACACTCGCAAGGATGAGCTATAATTGCATGGACTCAGGCACGTGGGGCACGAAACACTCCTCCGCATATCCGTGGCGGATGAACAGCCCTGGCTACCTATCGAAAATCCCATTTCGGACATAGAATTCCTCCCGTCATCCTGTTTATGCACACCTGGTGTTACGGTGTGCCATCACCACAGAAAATAAGGGTATACAATATTATTAAATTGTGGGTGTTTATTTAATGTTAATTTATTAAATCAATTATTACTATCAATATTGTACCTATTTGTCACTTTTAGATACAATCATGAGAATTTAAGCAACCTTTAAACTTACATAAAATAATTTTCATATAGAAAGCGCTAAATTTGACCTGGAGCTTAATAAAGCTGCCGTGAAATCGATGGAGGGTACATAATGTTACAAATCAATTATTTTTTTTATTTATAGCATTTCTATAAACTTATATATTTTTATGTAGGATAAGTCGCATCCAAGCAGCTCAGCTGATGGTCAGTGATCACCGTTGCTCCTCAACATCAACCAAACTACTCGCTACTGGACTTTAAGAAAGGCATAGTATCCCACAGCTTGGATAAACCTGTTTAAACTTTTGTAGCTACCTATTCTTTACCGGCCTACGCACGGTTTTATAGAGGTCTCGAGTGCCATAAGCGCTCGGTCACCTCTCAACCCGGTGAAACTGTAAAAGCCCTCGGGCTAATAGCGGCCATCAGCCTGAAAAAAAGAAAAAAAAACCTGTTCTTTCTGTAGCCAAAGAAAAAAAAACTGTGGAACAATAAGTTTGGGCCCCATGATGCAACCGAGAAGTTATCATGCTACCATAACGTATCAGCACTTTACCACAGCTGCGTTTCACCTGGTGATTAATGGAAACCGGGAACCTATATAAATTCCTAATCATAACATGATTTCTAAATCTCTTTCGAAGTTTAATTAATCCAACGCTACAAATATTTTCACTTGTCACATAATATACCATAGTAATTCAATGTCAAGTTTAACAATCCAATACTTAACTACACATTCAGAATGTACCGAACGAACATGTTTACACAGATGATTTACAACAGAGGACGGTATCGTCATTTATTAATACCTCAGTTTACTTGCGATGTTGCGTTGTAATTTTTTTGTAGGAAGCAATGTTTTAATATAGCGCTACTATATATGTGCGCTACCATATAACTAGTCTGGCCATAAATACTGTTACATAAAACTTTTCTTTTTTTCAACTTTTTATTTATTTTTAAATTGGAACACGTATATTATTTTAAAAAGTTCTTTCAATTTTGCGCCATTTCACTTATTTTGTCGTATTCATTATCGAATTACAATATGGAATGGGGCGTTAAAGGAAATAGGATTGCAATGATCGCTTTGCCGGAATTTGATCGGGAATTTCGCGGAAAGCCAACGTTCCGGACTTTATAAAAGCTGAAGACTGGCCCTCATCTAGCCCAGACCTCAACCCTTTAGACTACAAATGGTCAGTTTCAGAGAACATAGCCTGCTCTAAACGACACGGTGGCATTGAGTCTCTTAAAAAATCTTTGGAGCAAACAGTGGCGAAATTTCCCTTGGAAACAGTGCGTAAATACATAGATTCGTGGCCAAACAGATTAAACGCCTGTATAGGTGGCCCAACGGTGGCCATTTCGAGTAGAATATTTTTTTATTTTTTGCTGAGACTAATACATATTTAGGTATAAATTTTAATAATATTACATTACTTCATTAAAAAAAATGCATTTTCATTTGTAACAGAACTAATGGCTGGACTAGGTATATATACCTATATATATGTGTAAATTGGCGAGACGAGGCATTCCATCTTAGTCCTCACGAATACCGACTCTTCGTACTAATATTATAAATATGAAAGTTTGTACGTTTGGATGTCTGTTACTCAATCGTGAAAATCGGTTGAGCGGAATTTGAATGAAATTTAAGACACAATTTATAATCTGGATTAACACAAAGTATATTTTAATTTACAATGACGACAAATAAATTCCAGGACTAAAAGAAGAAATTGCAGGAATTCACTTGGGTACTCTATGCTTCTCAGATGGCCAGCTTTATGTCGGTTGTCCAAGAGTATCGAATAGCATATAACACATAATGGTGGAAAATAATAAATCATACAATATCATCTCATACATTTTTCATTTCTCTCTGGACCCAACTCTGAAGTGTACCACGCAGTAACTACTAAGAACTAACTTTGGCTGACCGTACCCTAAACGATCAGGCTGTTGGAGTTGCTAGTGTACATTAAAACTCATTATCTACGATGCGGGTGTCGTAGGCCGTAGAATTCATTTTACAAACATTAATATTAATAAGAAAATTTTATTGCTAAGTACTATCACATTATACAGAAGAGGTTCGCTGCAGTTGGTTTCGAGTTGTAATATGAATGAGTCGGCTCGATCGAGGAAGGCCCACGCTTTTATAATGTTTCACAATACCAGCGCAAAATAGTTTCATAATGCTAATGTAGTTTGTATGGTGAGTGTAGGGATCCGTGGCCTAATTACTTACAAGGCATTCCATCTCCGTCCTTAAGGGTAACAACGGACATGCATCTTGAATCTTTGATGAGGATGTCATGGTCCATAGTCATAACTCATAATTTTTTTTTATAGAAAGAAGGGAGCAAACGAGCGGCGGAAACACCGAGGTGCTCATCGACGCCCATGGACAACCGCAACACCAGAGGAACCGCAGATGCGTTGTCGGCCTTTAAGAAAGGAATAGGCTCGCTTCTTGAAGGACCCTAAGTCGTACTGGTTTGGAAAAACCGCCGGGGGCAGACCGTTCCACAAGGCAGCTGTGCAGGGACAGAAAATTCCGCGAGAAGTGCACAGTAGAGGAATGCCAGCCATCCACATGGTGAGAATGGAATCTGGTGGTCTCTCGTGTCGTCCGATGACGGCATGATCGGCGGCAGGATTCGTTCCAAACAGCTCTTCGGAGTATTTACCATAAGGTTAACATGGTGATTAAAAGGTTAAAAAGTGACATAAATACGTTACGTGATCACTAATGTTATAATAAAAAAGGATGGACATGGACAATACCAGTAACTTTTTTTTTAACCAAGAACGATTTTATAGATGCTATTGCAAGATTGTAGGAAGCGTTAGTAAGTAGGGGCATGTAATATATAATAAATTTTTTAATTACGGCTTGTTTTAATAAAGTAAATGTTGTTGAGGATGACTTCCATTTGGTCGGTTTCGGTCACGTCAATATTTTTTGTATCAAATGACATCAGGTGTACAGGAAATATAATAACTGTGTAAAACATGCTGAAATCAACGGTAACCGTCGAAACCAGCATTTGATTTGCTTTTTTCGAGAAATTGATTTTGATTAGATTGCTGGTTTCGATGGCTTACGGGTCTGGATGTATAGGATATTCCGTATCTTTTACACTGCTTTTCAACATTTCTTCAATCTTATTACGCTTGTATTAGATTTGTCTAAGGGATGGGATAAACGAGTAAGCACTTCTGTGTTTGTACCAATGTTTGCAGCATTATAATCAACTAATAGTCAGTATATATCACCGTAGTCGAAATTGTCCAAGAGAACATTTGCACATACATTCGAGCAAACATTTACAATTAGACAGTCTTATCTTATAATGAGAGACAACTAAAATAATATTAACTGTAATATGAAAATGATTGCATATATATAATAATATATATATAATAATTTAGTATACTACGATTTTTAATAATAATAATAGTAACTCATTTAAGCGATCCAGCACCAATAATACAGAAATTAAAAAAAGAAGAGTTAAACAATAAATACAAACATGAAAAACAAAATAAAATAAGTGTAAAAAAAAAATCCTTTAATTATATGCATAAAATACTCGTACCAAAAAACCATAACTATTAACTGGGTTGACTATTAAGATAATCGCCAACAAACCAAAAATTATGTTCCAAAATATACGCATCGAATAAAATACATATTACTTTTTCGTAATCGGCTAAAAATGATACTCACTTTCACTTACAATCCTTATGCATTATGAGTTTTCTTTATTTTTCTTTTATTGAAAAGATGGGAAACGAAACCACAGCACATCCACTAGTAAGTGATTTCCGTCGCCCATGGACATTCTTAACACCAAAGCAGTCGCAAATGCACTGCCACTTAGAAAGGTGTAGGCTCTTTTCTTGAAGGGCCCAAAGCCGTATCGTATTCTAAAATACTGGCGACACAGCTGATTCCACAGACTAGTTGTAAGTGACATAAAATTTCGCGTAAAGTGCACAGTGGTGGATTGCCGATCATCGAGATAATGCGGATTAGATGAGATGATGCGCACCAAAACCGTTAGAGCATAATACTTATTCCTGAAATGTTGAAAAACTTTAATGTCGAATACATTTTTGTTTTAAACTACTTTCACTCAAACCAATAATTAGTACAGATTCATTCGGTAAATTGCTGAAATTACTAAGCGTGTTATGGTAATGACAAACAATAACAACACGTCGTTGTCGTTATCTCATGCGTGAGTGAAAAATGAAATCACTTGATCGTCATGACATTATGTTGAGGATGTGAGACAACGTTTAAATATTTTTACAACAAACATCGATAGTGTTGGAGATGCGAAGTTATTTACTGTATTCATTTGTAACGTTTCCTTTGTTATTATTTAATAATAATTTTTACAATTATGATTTTTTAATTTTTATGGATTTAAAAAATAATAACCGTTGGTTTCAGCAAAAAAAATATGAGTACATTGGTTTACAATAGTCAAGAATACATCAAATATCGCTTACTATTACTTTATTAAAATTTATCTTCTATAATATTTACTATGTTAACGTATAATAATAATAAAGTATATTAACACGTCTCCCCAACCTAGTATAGCTAACATATGAGGAATCTTGCCAGTGGCTGTATTTGCTAGTACTGTGTTTAAGAAAGACCCACATGTATATATTTTTATAATGTGTTTAGAGTGACAAACTAGCATACAATTCAACTGATAGTTTTTTAGTTTTTCCAAATTCAGTCTCGATAGTCATTCTAGATGTGAGCACTAAGATCGAATGCCTCTTCACTAATAATAAGGATCTCAGTAATCTTCATTCATCAAATGAAACACAGCAGCGTTATGCTGCTATTTAACTCTGGTGTTAGTGTCTGGACATTCAAAGATTGTAGGAAATCGTCTCAAAAATCATCAAAAGTCATCTAAAAACTTGATCGGAAGCTCTGAATTCATCTTTATTAGTTCTTTATCGCGTACCTAGCGATGTTTCCAGCAAACGAAGACCATTCTTGAATTTCTTGAAAACGAAATGTTATCACAAGCATAATTAACTCGTTTCTGCTGTTTCCAATGAAATGACGTTGATAACGATAATAAGGCTTTCAATTCATGATATAAAAAATGGTGTCAAGGCATTTTACTAGTTGGCAATGTAAATTCTTACTAAATTTGGTGTAAGAATTAAAGTTAATTAAGTTATTTTTATTAACTTCTTCCAGTATTTCGTAAGTTCTTTTGATTGGATAATAATTTATGCAAGTATCGATGCAGATATTCCTTTAAATTTTTGTAAATAATGACGGTTTTGATATTCGTCCCTCCCTAAAACAGATTATACTTTTAAACAAGCTTAGTTTTTATACAACAGATTACGTAGAAGTAACTTGAACATTAACGGAATTATAAGACATAAAAGGGATTTTACTTAACGATACACGGTGACGGTCAGTGGGCACAGCGATGGTAATTATCCCCTGTTTTTATATTTACTCCACCGACGGTCATTTCCATAACCGAGCAGTGCCGCACGCGGCGTAGCGTAGCTGTGCCGATGTTAGGGATGTCCTATTATCGATAAATAAGTGATCAACTTTTTTAAAAAATTATGTGTTTGGTACACTAAACAGAAACACATCGAAATATAAAAATACGGTACAATTGTCAATCTAGTTGGTATTCCAAAAACATGTGGTGACCACACGTTGATGATGAAAGAATGTGCAGTAACCAAATATCTTTAATGCATGTATTTAGTGCAACGAAAAGATTTTATTAAAACGAAGTGTCTAACTCTTGAAATCATTGTTTATTAAAATATCTTTTTTGTAGCAAATTCTATTGCTCAAACAATTTTATTTTTTAATACTAACTTCTAACTAAAGCCTTGATAATTATCAGCACTTTTATTAAGGCAGGAAATCAGTAGATTATATTCATTGATTTCTATAGATCTATTCTGTAGATAAAGTGTAATAAAACATAGCATGACTTATATTTTATATATCATTAAATAAAAAATATAATAATTTAAAATATTTGAGATAAATTCCAAAATGATTAATTTTATTTCTTTATTTTCATCATACAGTGGTAGAGCTATCCTGCAGTTTCTTTCTTGTTGCAGAATGAATAGGTCAGCTCGACAACGAATCTACATTACGATTCCTTGATATATATATATATATATAGATATATATATATGTATATATATAATGGATGCTACGGCAATGAAGAAACAACCGTTGAATCTGGCTATTAGTTCTAACAATATAGCTAGCAATTATCAAAACATGTAACATCTAATTAAACATATCGACAAAACAATCGGCCGCCTGTCACTATTCCGCGCACCTTCCGTGTCGTCAGTGCAACGTGAAGAGCGCATGCGCGCGACCGTCTCTAGTTTTTTAACGGATTCGCGATAATTTGAAAAATTGAATTTATATGGCAGTGGTGACACGACGGCGTGGTGTCAGCCCATTTGTGAGAGAAGACAGCGGTCCCGTGAGACCTCTTCGAAATGGCTGGGTAATACCGTTTGTAGTTCACGGAGTTAATAGTATTTACGTTGACCTTGTTCTGAACTATTATATGGAGACTAAGTACTAAGCCATCTTTACGTCCTATAGTCGTTTATCTCTATTTGTTCGTTTCAGTACTGTATTAGCAACATAACTCAAGGTTAAACAGAGTCATTGTTTTGGAAAGTGTTTTCACGTATCTGTTAATTGTGCGCATGCGCAGTCGCGGGGCTTTAATTAATGTACGAAAAACCATAAATAACACTCGACCTACTAATTATTGTAAATTTAAACGAACGGTTTTTGCACGTATATTTTTAAACTATACATATATAGATACCGAAATGAATTCAAATGTTTTTCATTATATTAAAAAAACAAATACGGTCTAAATTAACAAATAGCTAAAACTGAAAATAAATTTTTGATTTTGTGTAAAAAGAAATTTTCATTTAAACAAAATAATCAGATTTATTGGCAATATTATTTTTTCGTTTCACCTTTAATATTTGTATTTTTTTTACTGACAGCATTTCTGTTAAACTAAAAATGAAAAATTGGAATAGTCTATTTCATAACTAACTAACCTTATGTACGCATTCCATCTAAGGCTGACTACGTATCTACTTTATGATTCTTTATGGATAATGATTGTGAGTGTCATGGGTTACAGAAATCACTTACTTTCAGGTGAATTGTGAGCTATTTTGTCATTCTTAATACCGTAAAAGCATCAAGAAAATTAGTTGTTATTTCTGGGTATGTATGAGATGGAATGCATATTTCCCAATAATTGATTATTTTGTTCTGATGACGTCGTCTTTAATGTATACATAACATTTAATAGTGGTAGGGCTACACCGAAGTTTTGTTTCAAGATGCATAATGAATGAGTTGGATCGACTGGGGTAGCACCACGCCCTCGCAAAATACCTGCGTTAAATAGCAGCATAATGCTGCTGTGTTTCGTCTGGTGAGTGAATCGGGAGACCTTTACTCACCACGCCACCACCATTCTTCAACACTGCCACGTCACCTTACTGGTGACGAGGCATTCCATCTTAGTCCTCAAGGGTGACACCGCATCTGCATTATGATTCCTTATCAAGGATGAATGTAGATGTCATGGGACGCAGGAATCGCTTGTCATAAGGTGAACTATGTGTTCGTTGGTTACTTTCAATGTAATAATAAAAAAAAATACTGATTTGTACGTTAATTTGATCATGGTTGTCAATCCACTCGATTCAAAGATTCAAGTAGCCATATGATATATATTTTTTTAATTTTATATACTGAATTTTAAATCTTAATCCCAGGCCTTTTAAACCAACTTCAAAAACGGAATCGTTAAATTTGAGCCTTGTGTCAATGTGGGCATCTACAGTGTCTAATCATAAGTATCAAATTTCTTATTATTATGAATATACTGACTCAATTATTGATCACACTACAACTACAATTACAAATTTTGATTACGATATTTTTTGTAATAGCTTCAGAATCTTCCAACTTAGATAATAATAATAATTTCACCATAATAAACTCGTTACTACAAAGATATGGACCATTAATTATTCTCAGTAATGTAGTGTTTCTTTCATCGCATAACTGTACATGCTTCTATATCAAGCATCAAATGCATATATATATATATATGTATATATATATATATATATATATATATATATATATATATATATACATATATATATATATATATATATATATTAAACAATATGAATAAAGTTGTTTAAATAAAACAATTTTAATAGATTTTTAAGCATTTGATTACTCCGGCGTCATAGATTATCAATCATATGCCCAAAATGGTGAAATGTATGAAAGTGTAATCGATTATAAATGATGGCATCTTTATACATTTATTAAAATAAATACTTTTTTATTTTTATATTTGAACATTGATAGAGCTAAGCTGTAGTTTGTTTCTAGCTAGCTACATCATGAAAGGGTAGGCTTAACCGAACTCCCAATAATCACCCGGACAACATCCCAACAAACACCAGGCAAAAAGATGCTGTATTTTGCCTGGTGTTTTTTTTTTATTACCTTGAGGGTAACAAACGAGCACACAGTTGAATAATGAAAATGAAATAAAGGCCCTCACTAGACGAAACACAGCAACATTATGCTGCTATTCCACGCTAGTATTCTGCGGGGTCGTGGTCCTTTCCCGCTTGAGTTGACCCATTCATGCAGCGAGTAGCTAACTGCAGCGTAGCTCTATCATTGTTTGTTGGGATTTTGAGATCTCTATTCGACGACGAGTGACGATCTCTATAAAATTAGATAGTAATTTATTTATTCAAATGTGGGAGATCCACGCTGAGACTAGGTACTAGACTGCGGCACACTCGACTAAGGAAGAATCACGACTACACAGAAGACCATCATTAAATACCAGCTTGACACTACTGGGTTTCGCATAATGAGTATAGAAAATATAGAAATAGATATAGAAAATTCATTCCTAGTCCTAGATAGGTGGGTGTTATACATGGATTACTTACAAACTGAATATTTATATTTTCTTATATTTTAGAGTCACACCGCAACAATTTACTGGCTGTAGCACAAATAGGTTGGCATAACTACCGCGCTGTCTGGAGTAACACAGTAGAAGTTAATTACTATCATCATAATCATATCATAATATATATATATTACGCAGAAAATAGTTTAATGTGCAGTATTGCCTGGTGAAAAAGAGAACCAGTAAATATTGATAATCTTTTGCAGTCCTGACGTGTGGACACCGTCAGGAGTCATTTACTATCAAGTGAACTAAGTGTTTATATTTTCATCCCATCATCGTCGTCCCTAATATCATAAAAACTAATTATTGTAAGAAGATACCACTAATAATAAGAGATATTTTTTCTATTTGCCATGGAAACGTTCTAGCATGGTAGCTTTGTGAGAATGTTAACAAATCAATTGTCAACAAAACTAATAAAATCTAAAGCTGTACACTGTCAAAGTCTTTTTTATTAACTTAATACTTAAACTAATTCTAAAATAAAAGACGAGAGACTTCAATATGTGAATCGAATAGTGAATTAACTCTCTATTAAATTGCGATTTGAATGTTCGAAAACGTTACAAAAAACCTCAAATTAAAAATTATAGAAAAGCCACCGGCCGATAATTTCAAGATCATTTGTCACCTTGGTTTATACATTATTTCATGATTTTTCACTAGACGAATACTTCAACAATTTGTCGTAACCAATTAGGCGATTTATGTTCGAGAATGCGAAATAATGTATTAATATTCATGTATGTATTTTGTATAATCTGTATTAGAAAAACGTGTACAATCTGAAAATTTTATATTATCATCTCGCTTCACGATGTCTTCAGAAACAAATACAATACAGTTAAAAAAAATGTCAATTGATTTAAACATTAATTAGTAAATCTCAGTATCATAAGTTTTAACATCAATATATTGACTATAATTTTATACTAAACAAAAGTACCGTAACAATCTATATATACTCGTATACTATATCCAACTGCTAGACATAAGCCTCCTCTCTACAGAAGGTGCCATTGCGGATTGGGTCCACCAACACACACATTACATTGTTTTACTCGTTTCTTAAAATTGCAAATTTCGTCACGATGTTTACCTTCCCCGCCGCGTACGTGGTAATTCAGCACTCAAAATTGCAATGAACAATCTTAGGATCACCGTGGATTGGACAACTCGTTTTGATCACCTACTATAACGCTGAGCTACCGAGGCTCTTTGTGTCGTTATATTATTTATTATATGTATATACTGGTATATAAGTATTTATTAACTCAGTAACTAATTGAACGTGTAAAATTGTTACAATATTTATTCAGTTCAATACAAATTCAGTAATGGTTCCTCCACAATTTAACAATGAAACCTTCATAATAAAATATTGGGACATATAAATACATATACAAGGATTAGGAAACAAAATTTCTAAATAAAGAACTAAATCTAAGAGCGGTTGAACCAGGTCGTTGTTTGTTTTTAACTACAGCATTGATGGATAGGACCTCAACCGGAGAAAACTCACGCCTTCCAAGGCACCCGCATGAAATTACAGCAAGAAACTGCTGCGTTTAATGGCTGTAAGAATGCAGTGACCCGATTACAGGTAATGAGGTATTCTATTTCATCCCCTAGAGTCAGACAACGCATGTGCATTTAGAATCTTTGTTGGAGATGTGTATGTAGATGTCACGGCCCCAGTAAATTAATCAGCATCAGGTGAACTGTGTTTCTCTGTGCTCGTCTTCCACCTGCAATATTATAATAATAATTTCGTTACGTTAAAACACTAATTAATGTATTAATGTAGTTAGTTGTAGAGAATAATGCAGTCTTGAACTAATTTCATTGCTATCTTTAATAAATTGATTTACTATTTACCTTATGTACTTTAATTTAATGTTCGTTAAATGAATAAGAAATATTTAAACAACTTCGTATGCACTCAAGTCAGTCTTCTTCGGTGTAGATTAGATGCAGTGTTTGATGAAATAAACGACATGACAGGACAAGCTTGCTACCTTCTGTATAAATAATTAAATACGTTTGTTTTGGTAGTGATAATATTTTAGCTCAGTACATTTATTCTTTCTATTGAATAGGTGGCAAACAAGCAAGCACCAGCCCTCACCTGCTGATAAGTGATTACCGCCGCAAATGAACGTACGTTACTAAAGGTATAGGCTCTTATCTTGAAGGTCCCTAAGTCATATCAGTTAAATTCACCACTGACGCTGTGCTAAGCATCCCTCCTCGCAGGAGAGTATACAAAATGTGTCATTTGCCAGTCATCCGACCATTCAATATATTTTAATCACTGCAAGTGGTAGAACCTAGTCGCAATTTTGTTCCTGGCTACAGCATGACTAGGTCTACTCGATTGGGTAGACCGACCACGCCTTCACAGAATACCAGTGTGTAATAGTTTGGTCGGTGTAGGGAAATGGAGATCCAATCCCAATTAATGACAACCAGGCGTTTTATTTCAGTTGCTCAGAGTTGATAAAGCATAAGAATATTGATTATTTTTTGAGGATGTTTGTACATTGTGTGGCCCGCATTCCTGTCCATCATTCCACGTGTGTTCGTTTGTCACTCTTAGTTTCACTTAAAAAAATATAGTTAGTCTAATAAAAAATATAATATCAACACCTTTGTACAACCCATATTCTTAAATAAATAAAGATCTGAGAGATAAAGTACTGAATTATCTTCCAAAATTTGCAGTAATAACGTATTCGTACGTATTCGAATTCGCTTATATACTCATTTTAATATGTTCTTTAAAATCCATATTATATATGTGTTCATACGTCTTACCGTCTAGTTTTATTGAATGAACGTTCATATGAACGTACATATCAATCTCGTTATTAAAAGACGACGGAAATATTTAGACAAATTTTTACATAATTTCGTTTAACCTAATATTTTATTACATTGCTTTCTTTTATTACATTCAAGTTGACAAACGGATAAGTGATACCCGCCCCTCTAGACACCTACAATTATCCTCGATAAGCAATCATTATGCAAATGCGTTCTCTCTGCTGAAGAGTAAAAGCGAATGTCTCGGCAGCAAGAATAAGGGTCTCCGGACCTTTTCTAAAAATAAAACCCACACTCACCAAAAAAATTCAATGGCTAGTAGTATGCGAGGGCGTGGGCCTAAACCCGGTCGAGCTGATCTATTTACGCTACAGCTATGAACAAACTACACCATATTTGTTCCCAGCTGTAGCGTAAATATACTCCGTACAGTGAATAATAATTATGTTCCTTTATTTTAGAAATATGTTTATTTTACCTTACATCAATTATCACAGTAAATTGTAAGTAAAGTAAAACCGTTTGAAACTCATGCGCTTAACGCCGGAACAGAAATGAAAAGTAAGTTATGGATTGATTAAGAGTGAAATGACAGTATCACGCGACGTCGTCAACGAGTCGTTGCCGACGTCGGCGGTCGATTGGTGATCCGTTCACGATAAAAATAACATTAAGCAAATGTGAAATTAACTACGGTTCTTTGGTTCCTACAAAAAAACGACGAACGTTCAACGAACGGTATTTAAAGCAAGAATTTTCATTAAAACTTATTCATTGTTATTATATAGATATTTTTGTACAATTCTTCTAGACTATATGGCTTATTAATGTGCCTTCTTTATTGCCTTTCGAGTAAGATGAACTGTGTTACACACCAAATAATGACTTTTCAACCCAGATGTGTGTATTGTGGTAAACATTCAAATCTTTGTTTCATATTATTAAAAAAAAAAAAATGATGACGTCCTCGAGGTCAAATTTGGACAACGGTGATATCGATGTACGATATACGGTGGTATACCGGATGACATCAACTGCGCGGGTTATATTATAGTGCCGTCAGAATTGAAACAAAAGCAGAAGAACTTAATCGTCGCCCCAATTTCCTAATCCGATGTAATGTATGTGCAATAATATCGGGAAGGTTCAGATGGAGTGTCAAGAACACAGGATATATATATAACACACTCAGTACCGAAAATCAACATTTAATGTTACACAAATATTGGTCGGATTCGAATCAAGATCGCGTGATGCAACAGCCTGGTATACCAACCAGTATGCCACGTGGCCGTCAAAGAGGTTACATAAGATTATCAACTTGTGTGTCTCTCGACAAGCGTATGGTTTAATGGTAGATAGAAAACTTTAATCATTAAATGTACTACTTTCCAAGGTTAATATTTTTCGGTGTCGTTTGTTGTATGTCGTGTACACGTAATGACGCACAAGGCTAGTGATTTCATCGGTGTTTGCGCTAATGCCTACGGCACAATAATTTACCTGTATGAATATTTACAGTAAAACAGCACAATTCTACATAACCGAGTTAAGATCAATAAAAACAAATTCCATACTAGAAGAGGCAAGTTTGTGCATTTATTTCGTATTGTAACCGGGTATCCTAGTCTCATAATAACGTATATTAAAATAATTTTACTATTTATACTCATGTAGAGAGTTCAGTCGGTATGTTGGTGGAGATTTATTGGGGTCATGATCTTTCTGTATGTATGTCATTTAATGCCAATTATACGTAATTGATGCGTGTTAAGAGGTTGTTTGCGAGTACAGAGCTGTAATATCGGATGGATAAACATTTGTTCGTGTCATTTTTATTACACAGGTCCCATGCGACAGTGCTTCGTTTTATGGATTCTCTTCAGTTTTATTAAAGTAATTCGTGCCAAAGGAAAATACTACTTCGAATTAGATTAAAGATTTATGGGGAAACGTCTCAACGCGTGATGATGCCTAGATAATATGATGATATTCTCTAGACGACTACTCAGCGGGCCTCCCGCTCGCGAGTCTAATAAGATAAAGCAGTAAGATTCTCTGGACCAACAGCAATATTCGCACACAAAAAAAATACATTTTGGGCCTTTTCAAGACCACGTCATATGTTGTTCATTACATACTTTCATAAAAAACTGGACGAACTGAAATAAAAAAAAACATTGATTTTTAATTCAATATCTGCATTTTATCTTTATTACGTCACAAAAAGTTTGTTAGAAAAGACAAATTTACAATCATTAAAACAGATACATTGCATGGGTAATTTTTTTAATATAAAATTTACCCACAACCAATTTAATTCCTTTTAATGTTACCATGGCCTCTACGTAACGCTAGCTTAATAATGATGTCATAACAATGAAGGATATCTTAGATTTTATGTTGGAACTTAAAGTACGTAATCTTACATGGTACTTCAAAATCAGTGTAATAGTATTAAAATCTAAATAACTACCTTTCCAACAGATGACAGACGGAACCAATCATTGTAGTTGGATTCGTTATTTAAAAAATAAAAATATTATATCAATATACTGATATAGTGCATTTACAGTTTAATAATAGTATAAATATTTAAATATTTTTCATAAGAATCAGCTTCTTCCGAAAACTAATGATGCTGTGTTGAAATGAGAAACAATGCCACAGACTGTAACTTTGTGCATTTCAATCAATCTTACTCAGACAAACAATTATATACATGATAATACCAATATTGTGAAGTTACTCACGTGTATTTAAATAGCTGACATATTCAAATATTTTCTTGAATGGAAATCATTAACAAAACCAATTAACTTTTGTATACAATAACTGAAATCATCATGAAACTAAAATAAATGAATATAATTTCGTTACAATGTGTTCTTACAATCGAATATAATCTATATCTTGATAGAAAATAGTTACGTTAAGAAAATGTTTAATCTGTGACTAACTAGTACACGATTCACTTGATGGTAAGTATTGACTATGACTCAACACCTAAGTTCATCCTCAAGTTGGGTATTATAATGCATTATCTTTCTTGATTACTAAAACAGTATATATTTATTCGTCATTGGCTTGGCCCTTCACTCACTATACGCAACATCGCAGCCTTATTCTGTGTGGTCATAGCTTTTCCTTGGTTAAGTCACCCTATTCATGCTTTAGCTGGAAACGAGATGGAACGTGGCTCTTACTGTTATTGGTCCTACTATCGTCATTATTGCAAATTAAATTTCATTATTGCTTTGTTTACCATTTTACCAATGTCGTCAATTTACTACAAGAAATAATTATACAGTTTATACGGTTGTTGTACCGTTTTGCTTTTCTAGTCTTGCATGAAAGTGAACAAGTTCATAATCTGTTTTATGCAACATCAATAAACTATCTTGGCTCCAGTATATAATTTCAAAAACATAGTACAGTTGAAAGAAACAATACTTGCAACTGATAATGTGCATACTGTTTCAATATAATCACTCGATCTGTAAACAGTGTAAGTTTACAAAACATGGGTTTGTAACGTTGATCTACTTTACAATGATATATTCGTTGCCATGTTATAAAATACTAATTATCTCTTGGAATACCCCATTTTTGAAGTAATTTGAACATGAATTTGGATATTCTACCACCAGGGTTGGTAGGTATATAAAAATTTAAATCAAATTGAATGAAAAAGTTTTGATTTTGGATTTAATTAGAAATTTAGAGTTGGTCTACTCCCACTGCAAATTTGGCCTTAATTATTACTAACACATAGTTCTAATTAACTGTTTATTGAACTCATATTAAGATTTCACTTTATAAGTAGAAAGAGCATCAAAACAAGAGAAATATGAGCTATATTTGCTTGCTATTACAGTTTGCTATGAATGTTGGCCGTTGAATGCATCTTAAGCAATTAGACCAACATAGATAATATACGCAATATAATTGTATTCATACCATTTATGTAAAGACTGGCAGTTCTAATGATACACGTCTTGAGGTAACATTTGAGATAATCAAAAAACATACGCCATGAAGACAAACTAATTTATACAAATTGATTTTACTCATTGTTAAGTACATAGATAACATCAGTCTCTAGCAGACTGGTCCATTGTTATCAGCTTGAACAAAGTCAAGTTAATATTCGCGTTTGTTCTATAATTTGCTTGTTAAAAATGGTTTTGTCTTTTAAAATTATACGAAAATTATATTTAGACGTACAATAGAACGGATACTTAATAAAAACTAAATAATTGCTATGTTTTCGAAAAGTAACAAACAACAGTTCATGTGAACCGCATAATAAAATTATATTTGGTCCTTTTTTTTCTAATAGAAGATTTTTTTTCTAAGTTTTGCTATTTTGTTGCTTGTCTTTCTTGTTTATTATATTTTTGTTAACACAGAATTATTTATATCATTTAGTTTTTTTAAATACTTTTGATGTGTATTATGTCCCTAGGCAAATAGTATGCTTTTATCGTAACTACCGTACCTGTACTTGGAGGAGCGAACAAGAAAATTAGAAGTAGTTCTTAACAATAGTTCTTTTTACACTTTTTACATAGCTTTTACATTACAAAAAGATAAAATAATGTGTTCTAAATTTATTTATTCTTATCAGTCATTTAAATCTCTGCTGAATAGTATGATCACCAATTATTAATTTATGAACTGATTATTATGCTGCTGAATTAGCAAGTGTAACAGACCGTAGAATCATATTTTAGATCTTAAGAATTATTTACATCATACAGAATACACTAAGCTTGCGAAGACAAAAACTTGACATTACGTTTTTCATCATATATATATATATATATATATATATATATATATATATCCGTCATTATTTTTGTTAGTATGAATTAATATTGACAAAGACTTCATTGGTTCAACACCTGGGATCGAGCTCGGTTTGGTGATGCACCGTGAATTAACACCAAGCGCTTACATACTGAGCTATCACGCCTCTTAAGATGTAAGCGGCTCAAATGGAAGACGATTTTTTTTATAGAATAAATGACAAACGAGCAAACCATAGGAGTTGCAAATGCATTGCCGGCCTTGAACTATTTAATATACGCAGGATATACTTGAACAGTTTGTCTTGAAAAACTAATGTGAATTTTCTCACTGGACATCGCAGTGTAACAATCCAATGGAGTTTTAAGAGACTTCTGAAGTTATAAACTAGATTATATAAAATAAGATTAAATATGTAATATTTTAAATTTAATTATTTAAACTAAAATCTACAAACAACGGGACGTTGAAAAGTCAAGCATTATCAGTAAAGAGCACAATATCATATACTCTTTATCTTCTATAGATCCTTGTGGAACGCATATCTTTACAGAAAATCTAAAGATAGTTGCTGGAAATTAAATACATTACATAAAGTTATGAGGCAGCATGATCAAGGGTTTTGCCATTGATATACTAATACCAAAGTTCAATTCAATCAAAGACTTTAATCGTATTGAAAAATATAGCATTTTGTAAATTAAAATTTTTCTCTTCCATGCATTAAAAATATGTTGAAAACGCATAAATTCCATGTCATTCTTTGGCCTACGGTTAGTAAAATCATATTGTTCACTATAAAATATTGTTTACTGTAATATATATAATATAGTTCAATAAAGATTAAAGTAAATTTACAATGTTCAGAGTTGGTAATGTTTTACTCAATGAAGGTAACGGACAATTTTTATCGCCACTTATATGAAACGGTATAATTTAATATATTTCATACAGCCTGTATACGTTTCTGTGTCATTTCCCTTGCTATACCGTCGCGTAAATAATTAAAATAATACGAAGCTATAGGCCTAAAAATCCTTAACACCGCTAATGTCAATATAAGAAGGGTTCTAAGATGAACTATATATCTGCCTTTTGTATATAACTAATACGAAAATATTTTTACTAATAGACTTTTTGTTCAATTCTAGTTTATCTAGTATCTAATAATATCTTGTAAACGTATTACATTCACTGTAAACATGAGTTAGTCTTAATCCTAACATATAAAACATCAATATTATAAAATAAAAAATATGGCATTGCAATATTATACCACCATCATATATTTTCCGCTCATATTTTAAGATATATGATATTTATTTCAAAATTTTCTATTTCAGTCAGTGCGACGGGCGTATGATGCGATCAAGACACAAGTATGCACGGTCGCGATATCGCTGACATTGTTCAACCTGGTTCGACTGCCGCGAGAGGCTTTCAAATATGGCGACCTCCAGTATCTGATTATTTACTCATTCTGGCTCCTGGCAATCGGGCTGCCAATTACAATGCTACAACTGACCATGGGACAACTCAGTCAACAAGATCCTGTTGGTGTTTGGAGAGCTGTGCCTATTCTGAGAGGTTGGATTTTCTTACATGTTTTTAATAATTTCTGCTGGCTTTTTTTCTGGTTTATACCTAAAACCACAAAAAAAGGCATTTGTGTGGTTCTACCGTGAAAAAATTTATATACTAATATTTGGGCCTTGTATACAGCGATAGCCTTGTTGACAGCGATTGTTGGCTATTTGGCTCATAAAATACATGAAAGCTTATATATTTTTCTTAATTATATAGGGTGGCCCGTAAGTAGTGGACCATCTGAGGATTAGAAATAGAGGGGTATTATCTAACGAAACTTTATTGTCTTACGTCTAATAGTTTTGTAGTTATATTTTTTAATATTATTTTGGAATCTACGCACATTTATAATTTAACTAAAACAATTTTACATTATTTTCTTTTTGTATATTTTTTGATTTATTTAAAGAAGTTAAGAATACGTATATCTTTGTCGTTAAAACATGTCTAATTTTAGCCAACATAAAAATTAATGACTAAAACACATGCAAATTCTTAATTATAAAATGTGCTATGTGATCAAATCTGGTGCAAAAAAAATGTATGGCGGCCATGTGGATCAATGTTTTGAAAACATCTGCAGATTTTAAGGATTATAATAATGTAACAGATAAGTTTTTAACTGTAATTTTAATAATTACAGTTCAAAAATTATATATTTCTGTCGAAAAATGCTACGCCGATGCCGACAAGATCCACGTTTCTTTAATTCCATCCTATGGAATGATGAGACATCTCAAAAGGGTTGGAGTATTTAACATACACAATCTTCATCATATGAACATAGTTAATCCTCGAATAGGACGGAAAGACAAATGCCAGCACCAGGTTTGGAGTCAATTTGTCGGCAGGAAACGTGAATAGCTAAATTGTCGGTCCTTTTGAAATCCCGCCGAGGCGTAATGGTGCTCGTTATCTTCAAGTTTTAAGAAACGACCTTAATAATTTATAAGTCGATGTACCACAAGATGTATGTGAGACCATGTGGTTACAGTATGATGCACTCGCACACTATTCAAGGCAAGCGATAAATTGTTTAAACGAGTCGTGCCCAAATCCGTGGATTGGACGCGGAGGTACTATCGCATGGCCACCACGTTCTCCCGATCTCAATCCTTTGGATTATTTTCTATGTGTAGCCACATTTAAAAGAAGCCGTATACTAGAGGACTGTCAATAACGGATGTGAATTGAAAATTTAATGTAATTGGTCATGTAGTAAAATATAATGCGCGGACTCTAAAAAAGAATTATTAGACTCTGTTAGTTGAGCACAAGAGCTAGGGGAAGGCATTTTGTGCATTTGCTAATAAATAAATAAATGCTATTCTCTTTTATTCGGATACCTGTGAAAATGTCCACTGATATTAAATTGTGATTAAAATTATTTTTTATTCACTTTATATCACAAAACTATAAGTTTTGTTATCTGTATGAACAGTAGATGTTTTTAAAACAAAATTCTACTATCTTACCATATATTTTTTTTCAAATATCTCATTGCATATTTTGTAATTTTGAATTTACATAAGTTTTAGCTTTTAATTATTATGTTGGCCATAATTACACACAATTTACTTAATTTTAATTAAGAAGACATACGTTTTCCTAACTCCTTTAAATAAAATAAGTAAAGGATATAACATTATTTTAGCTATATTTTAAATAGTTTTGTACTTAGTCTGAAATTTTCAAAATAATATTAAAAATATCATAACTTCAAAATTATTAAACGTGTAATATAGTTAAGTGTTTACGTTAGATTATCACAAACATTTTGTTGTTCCACTACTTACGGGACATCCCTGTTTACTTAAAAGATGATAAAAACGCTGGTAATGCTACGCTGCAATTAGTTCTATAGTGCGTTATGAATGGTACGGATCGACCAGTACAGGTGTACACTAACACAGAATACCAGCGTAAGTAGAAGCATAGCGCAGATTTGTGTGGTCGTCCCAATTATTGTTATCATGTATCTGTACCTTTACTTGTCTTTAAAATCATTTTACTATCTGGCCAATGGGAGTTCTATATTCTTTTTGTTTTTTCACTTAGTTTGATAGATTGCAATTCCATGACTTCATATTAAGGTATATTTGCGTAAACGCGTTCTCTATTCTAGAACGCTATTACCATTTTATATGACATGAAAATCCTGTAAAATAAAGTAACATATGACCAAGATGAAATGCTTTGAAACTAAAAATCATATAAACGTTTATAGTTTAATGGTTTAGGGTTTGGTTTGAGAAGTCGTAGGTTCAAATCATCACCAATCGACTAATGACGTAATCCATCCCCTAGGTCCAGCATTAATGCTTAGAGTTGTTAACTGTAATATGAGTAATTTCAAAATCACTCCTTTCCAAAATATAAAAGGGTTGAGGTTGAAGGGTTATCGTAATAATTCATTTCATTTCACATGAAACAACAACTTTGTAGGTTTCTTTTAGTAAGAAGTTATTCACTACATCATTAAAAGATTTATATCTAAATCCGGATACATTTTTTGCTAAAGTTGAAACAATTACTAATCAAAACTCACTACGCTGGCACGGTCACAGAGAATCCTAATGAATTACATACACATCATTTTAAATAAAAGTTAATTCAACTTTACTCATAATAGGTGCAATGACCTCATATTAGGAATTATTTTCAGTAATAATTGCAGTAACGGCCCTTCATTATTTATCTGCTGAACATTACTCTCCCCCAGTCATTGCCAACCTTTTTAGTTGAGCTTTTAGCCACCACTCGCATCCATCTTTCAAACATGCAGTCTTGCAAAACTTCCATTTACTTCTTAAATGTCGTTTCATATTCAGGAGATAAAGATGTTAATGCATTTCTACCTATTCGTTATTTCCTTCTTCATTTTTGTTTTTTTTATCCTTAATGGCCACTGTTCGCCGGAGGGCTTTTACGGCTTCGGGGTTGAGTGTTTCTTGATTTTCACTGAATTAGTACAGCTTCCTGACAGTTATATAAATAAACTAAATTTAAAAGATAGCTTGTCGTTTTTAAGATCACACTTTTTTTAGTGATATTATTTGGAAAATTATTCTGATGTAAAATGATTATGATATAATTTTTTAAGCGTTTTTTTTTAGTTTTATTACTATATACCATTGATATTCTATAATAATACTACAGACTATAGCTATGTGCCAATTCTATATTGATAAGGTTGATATATTTTTAATTACTTTCAGGTATCGGTCACCTCAAAATATTGACTTCATACTTATGTTGCGTCTATGGCATGATCTATGCTGCACTCGCTTTAGCTTATTTAATATGGATTGGAAAGGGCTCAATTCCATTAAAGGATTGCGTTAGGCTGCACATCACACCGGTAAGGATAATTACTGTATTTTTATTGTATTTATGTATATCAGTATCACAAAATATTTGACGATCTTCATGTTGTAAATATTGACAGTCCAATGGCCAAGTAGCTTATAACTTACGGGTCTACAAAGTTTTTGGGTTTCGAATTCTGCCGAAACCCAAAATCTATGTAACATAAATTGCTAGCCTTCGGAATTATTTTTTATTTCGTCCCGTGTAACAGAGTCTCCATTTGAACATTCCTTGTTATATCCTCTACATAGGATTATGTGAGAAGTGTACGAATGAGGATCTATGTTTGTGCGAATGCTTGGGCACTATAATATATACTACGAAGTAGTTGTCACTTGATACAACCACAAGATCGCCGTGGTCTAAATCGAGCGAGAGGACATTGTCATGTTATTAAAGTTTTTTGTTTCGATCTTAATCATTTGTTCATATCAAGTTAAGTAAGTAGTTAAAAGTCCTCAGTTTGTAAATAGTCTTAAGGCTGACTGATATAGAACTTTTATTAATTATTGCAATAAAACATTCACATCTGTTTTTAATATTTTTCAGTTCGGCTATGAAAATAAAATGAACGCTTCAGAGTGTTTCAAGTAAGTATAATTATTATAACCAATATCGCTATAAATATAAATAAAAAATGTCGGTGTTATTTATTTTGACAATTAATAACACTTTTAATTATTAATGATTGAATTATTAATGTAATATATGGTAGATCCATTTTTATTACCGTCAAATATTTATGGGAATTAATTCTAGTTTAACTTATTATTATATACCTAGGTAATGTATACCTAGGTATATAGTATACACACACATTAAAGATGTACAGGGATCAAACAAATTTTTGCGCTTATTATTACTACTGAGATTTTTTACTTCTTTCTTTTTAGTCTTCTATGGAATCTTTTTAGTAATATTTCATCTGGAATTCCTATAAAATCCTGCACCGGATTTGAGACAATATCAGAATTATTTCTGATTTGAATTAAATATTAAATAAATGTTAGTTGTTATGAATAAAAGGAAGATATCATTTGAGTTTAGAAGAAATGATCAGAAGTAGATCAGCCGTAGGAATGTTAGAAGATGGCTCTTGACAATGTGCTATGGCCATCGCTCTGGGTACTAAGCTGAGTTTTGTAAACCAACTATGGGCTACAGCATCACTTGCAACGTGGTTGTACGCTATAGAGAGCGATTTCTAATATCACCACCCCGCGTGGACAAGAATATTATCTTCTAATAACTGTTAGTATTTGAAGATAAAGTGTCTCCTATAATGACCGCTATGATGTTCGATACAAGGCGTCATCGCTCTATAGGCTTATTAATTAACGATAAGATCATTTAAAATCGCTTGCACAAAGTTAAATTCCGTTCTTCTAAGTATATATATACCTATTGCAGAGCGCAATAGTTGATATATACAAGCGTAGCATCCACTTTACCTGGACTCGTGAACACAGAAATTTAGCAGACGATGAGAAACTAGGGGTGTACGGGTGTTCAACAGAACGTTTGAGATTAAGCAGGGAACTCGATGCATTTGGTGGTGGAATAATAATGGTATGGGTATAAGGATCGGTCTAAGAATCGAACTCATGTGGGGTTCATCATTTCGGCTTTAGTAGGATAATGTACTTTCACACAACACCAGATTCATAACAAACACATTTGATGAAGTTAAAATCATTGTCCTACCATGGCCTTCTCAATCACGTAAATTCTCTTGAGTATACATGGGATATGCTGCAAAGAAGAATTCTGCCTGAATTAATGGCATACCCTATACTAGAATATCTTTTCCGCTTCTTAAAAAGGACTTCCCGCAAAGTGATTTGGTTGAACTCATATTCAACATGCTAAATCGGTGCTACTGTGCGATACAAGTACTGCGCGATATAATAGAATATATATTTTATTAAATAAAATCCTTTATTATATTTTATCTTTGTTTGTTTGCTTCGTTTAAATGGCACCGTGAACAATAATTAAATTTCCTACGATGCGCAGGAATCACATAATATCTTTATTATTGCAAAAACAGAGGTATTTATTAAATTCACATAAAATTAATATTATGTATAATCAGTATTCGTAAACAATTTATTTATCGTTGATATTAAGATACCAGAAAAAAAAACTGTTTGATCCCTTAACATTTTTAATATGTTTAATAGCTGGATGTATTTTCTATTACTACTAAGTAATTAAAAATTTTATTTTTTAATATTTAACGCTGTAAGTTATTATTGGAAATTTATAACGTAAAAAATTAAAACACTGAAATTTCTGCAGAGCTTCCGGAATGTTTTAGAATGAAAATAAAACCATCGTCGTCTATGCAATATAAGATACCCGTTCAGTTTTAGTTTCCAACGGAAAATAATATAGTCTAGTCCCAATAGCATTCTAAAAATGTTAGCGGATATGTCCATTTTGCCAATTAAGGTTCATTTCATGCGCACGTTGGTCAGACACGAGTAATATATTTGCGCTGATTTGTCGAACACCAACACTACTCATAAACGTGCCTGAGCTACGCCTCAGCCTGTTTCTAACCGCAGCATGAATTGGTTGGTCCAAACGGGGTGCTCATACGCTCACAGAGTACTAGGCTGAAATACATATTCGTAATGCTGCTGTGTTTTGGTTGGTAAGTGTGGGGATCAGAGATCCTCATATAGTGTTCACGATGCACTCCATCTAAGTTCAAAGAGATAATGGCATGTGCAAAATTAATTGTTTATCATGAACAAAGGTGTTATGGACTGCATTTTTCATTTACCATTAGAGGAAACTATGTATAGTAACATATTTAGTAGTGATTAGTTGATGCTAATCAACTGATATGTTTTGTTTATTGTTAAGAAATAATGATTCAAATCATTCAAAAACCTAGCAGTTTGTTGGTGAAGTAAATTAATAATAAAGATGTATGGTAGAGCCATGCAATTTTTTATTTAAATCGTTTGAAAAAATATTTGTCAAATTTAATGTGCATCTCGTCGTAACTAGATGATCCTTTTGTGCTTATGGAATAGCAGGTTCAGCTAGTAATATAATATAACAAATTTAATTAATTTAGTATCACAAAAATATATAAATAATATATAGTAATATATAATAAATATAAGCGAACTTCTAAAACCAAATCAAAAGATGCTCTGATTAAGATCAATAAATTAACATCAGAGGAAATTGGTCTCATCCTATATTTTTATTATAACCTTATTTTGTTCAAAGGAATATCAAATAAATAACATTCTTCACTAATTGCTATCTACATCATCGTCACCATATCTCACCGTATACTGCTAAATATAGACGTCAACCAAAACTGGCATAACGAACAATCCCACAATATCCAATTAATTCCCACAGATCCAAGCTTTGTCATTCTAATTGTAGGGCCATAATCAGATTTTTCTAAATTCTCTATTTATGATTGAAGCTCTATTTTTGACTATCCGGTTGCTTTTAATGATTTTTACAATTTCAGTTCAACATTTTTGGCGCCATTTACGGAACATCCACAGTATCTCGGCGTAATGGCTATTTTAATATTCGTTTTATGGTTCTTTGTGCCCATTATGTAAGTATTAATTGGTCTGTACTTTGTCACGGTGAAATTATTGGTGCTAATTATCTTTTTGCTAATTACTATTTATTACAATATGAAATTCTGTTTTCAATTACTTTTTTTTTGATTGCTGTTGGTCACTATTCCCGTGGGCTTTTTCAGCTTCACCGGGTTGAAAGGTGGCCGAGCGTTTAGGGCACTCAGCCGAGAACTTTATTTATGGGTAACCAGCACAAGGGTTCCCGAGAGGGAGCATCTGCTTAGACCGTTGCCATGTGCGTGAAAGCAACTGCCTCGAGGGTGCCCAAGAGGGCCGAACCATTTCAATTACTACTCACAAACGTCATACGTGTATTGATCTTATAGCATCGCATTAATTTAATGTTCGTTTATGTATTTATGATATTTATAATGATATATTAATGAATACATTTATATATCATTTTCATGCAAAAGAGTTTTACAGTCCGTTCAATAGCCTCAGATATCGGTATTATATAGGTTTATCGTTCGTATAATATATATGTATATAGATATTTATATATATATATAAATATATATATATATATATATATATTTATATATATATATATATATATATATATATATATATTTATATATATTAACGAGCGTATTTTTAAGTGTCTACAAATTATTCTGTATGTTTCAGGTTATATAGACAACGAAAATCCCTAACAATATCGTTCCTCACACTATGCCCATTGATCTTGATTATTGGTTTGACACTAATTACATTTCTTTCGGACAACGTGAATTTTTATACGATACTGGAGTACTGCGAGAATTGGATACCTGTATCAGAGCCATACATCTGGCACAGTGCTTTGGTTCAAGCGTTGTTGTCAACGCAAATCGTTAGTGGGTATTTGATAAGTGCCGGTGGAACGGTGTACTCGTTTTCAGACGTACGATGGCAAGTTTTTCAATTAATTTTTATTTAGAACTTTATCGCCGTATGTAGGTAGGAACTAAAAGCGGAGTTTTCCACTGTAATTAAATTGAATATCACCGTAAGTAATTATAAAATATCGTCACATATCCTATTTAATACAAGTTTTTTCTACGGTGTTTCTACGATGTGTCAATATCGATCACATCAATAGGTCGTCGAGGTTTTCACAATTAAAAGCATATTTACAAATTTCCTTACGACGTTTCCTTTACGTGTCAATTGCTCATGTTATATAAAATTACTATAAGATTTTCGCACAAACACTATTTTATTTAATGCAATCAAACGCCTGGAAGTAGGAAAGTTCTCATATAGTGTCAGAGTTATTTTACAATTATAATATACTATACAGGACATTTATTTAAAACGAAAAATTTTGAAATTGCTTGATCATTAATCTTGAATAAGAGCCAAACATAAAATTAAAACCAGTGATTTAGTTACTAGCGCTACACATCCATCTCTCCTATATATTAAATTATGTGTCTAATATTATAACACCCTCTTATAATTCGTATCATTTAATTTCAGGGTGTCAACGTTTGTTATAATAACAAACGTATTATCGGGATGGTTCTGGGTATTCTTCTGGGAGTTTACCAGCGGAAATAACAAAAAGGACCTAGGATTTGTAACAATACTCGTTCTAATTTATCAGTCGTCGGTATCGGAGAGGAGGGCGAAAGAATGGCCGATTGTAGCGTTTGCTTTGGTGCTGCTCTCTGGCGTGGTTAGTGTGGTGAGTTTAATCTGTTTAATGAAATTCTTTTAGAACTTAAATGCTCTGGAATTAATTATAAAATATATATTTGTATTTGTTCGAAATTGGATTCTACTTATTTACGTTTACGTAATAAAAAATGTACAAGTTTTAACAAACGGGTTTTGGGCATTGCGTAGTTATAATTATAATCATTAACATATTATCATAATATTTGCGTAGTACTAGATGGCTGCTGCATCGCGGATCCTGGCCTCGATTCCCAGTTAGAGAACAATATTTATGTATCACAAATTGTTCTTTTCGGGAAAACCCAGAAACGTAAATTAACAATTTGTGATACACAAATATTGTCCGATCCCAGGATCCGTGACATAGCAGAAAGTTATACCCCCAGGCACTCATAACAGGGACATATCCACCTTATGCTCCTTCATTTATGTCTCTGGTAAACGGTCGTACAATCAACAAAATGTTATGTAATGAAAAGGAGTCAAACAAATTTGATTGTTTGAGAATAAATTCACTGTAGTGACGCTGAATTTATTTTATAACTGTAATTAAAGGAAAGACATTTTGACACAGATATAAACAAGTTTAATTATAATTATATTTATAGGTAACTTTATAATATTCTAGTTATCATAGGTACTAAATAAAGTTTCAGATAATTATATGAAGCCTAAATTTGGAATATAACATTCCACTTAAATATTTAATATTTGTGTTAATCGTAGTGACGCACTCAGCTCATTGTATAGGCTAATAGGCAAATATGGGAGGTATAGAGTAGTTTATCAAACTTCGAAACCATTACGTCGAGTTCGCTTGATTTACAATTTCAACACATTGAGCAAAAAACAAATTTCGTTGGTTACGCGTTCAACCGTTTCATTGTTAAGTTTTTTTATAAATTACATAAATTGAAATGCTCTCAATATTTATAAGTGCTTGATTAAATACGTCAGCAAATAACTTTTTTTTACAAATTGATAAGTCTGGCTTATTGTTGTACACTTTTTCTTTTTTTTTCTATCGTATAAAAAGTCACAATCCAAAAATAATATATCATCATCTATAGTACGGTATATATAAAATTTAATTTAATTTTTTAAGTAACAAATATTTTCTTTTATAGAGTGAGTGACAAACAATCAAGTAGCTCATCTGAAGGTAAGTGATTACCGCCGCACATAGACGTCTGCAACACCAGAAGAGTAGCGCGCACCTGCTACTCCTACTCCCAGCCTTTAAAAAAATGTAGGCTCTTTTCATTAAGGTCCCTAAATATCACTGGCGACGGCGGATTCCAAAATTAGCTGTGCATGGCAGATAATTTCGCATAAAGCGCAGGTGGATTGCCAACCATCGCGATGATGGGGATGAAATTTTGATAAAAATCCAACCATTTGATAAAAATGGATGGATATGCATTATCTTTTCGCAATGCCAGTGAATCAAACCGATCGGAAAGTATCTTACCATCAACAATTTGGTCCTATGCGGAGGAGCTGGTATTGCGGTGCCCCAGCCCTGAGATGAGAACAGTACTCCATGTGTTGCCGAACTTGCGTTCAGTAAAGTTGCACACAGTGGGCCTGGAATGGAATACTTGATTCCGCTCTCAAGCGATCTGATAGCACAAAGGTTTATTTTCCAGTTCCCTTTTAAATTGATATTTAACACTTGCCAATTGTAACAATATATTTCTAAATGCACTAAAGTATATGTACCTATACAACAAAAATAAAGATAAATCATCATCAGCACCAGTCTGAAGTCACTGAAAAAAGAAAACTACTATATTATTTTTAAATTCATCTTCATCTCAGCATTCTACTAGTCCACTGCTGAACTATATTTCCCGCAGACAAGCACGAAACACAATCCTGAACCATCTACATCCATCAAATTCCACACACTCTATCCATCTAAATTTCCTCTTATGGACCATTCTTCTCCATCAGTTATCGTTACTATGAGTATTACGATTAGTACATATGTTAGTATTTTTTTATTTCAAACAATTAATTTCTTTTTTCAGCTAACGTTATTATTCCCTGTATACGATAAGCTTCATCGTCTAACGGGTGATCAGTGGAGACTATACGCATCCGCTTCATCGGCCATAGGAACAGCACTAACTGTAGCAATACTAGCTAGTGGTCTGAACGTAGTTGCTCTATTGGACGAACTGGTCGTGCCAGTGCTGGCTGTTTTTACCGCGGCTGTTGAAGTCATTGGTTTCGTTTATATATATGGTAATTTTCTATTAATTTTATCAAAACTGAATAGTACACATGGAATTATAACTGTAAGATGCAAAGTAATTCTTTAAAAAACCGCTGAGAATTGGGTCTTTCTCAATGCTGATTGTTCCTGGACAGCAACAAATACTTAAACAAATTAAGTTTAAAGTAACTTTGATATAGATTAAGGAATGCACTATTAAATTTACTTCGATAGCACGAAACTTATAAAACTGTAACCGTAGAAGAAGTGTAATCCTCGAGCAAACGCGAACTCCTTGAGCAAGTTGTTATTACGTGTACACAAAGTTACCCTGCAAATTTGTAAAATACAATAAGTTTCTGCGATATTCATATTAATACTCATATTGTTCTAATAATTATATTAAATAAGAGTCTTATTTAATCATAAGCCTAACAACTTAATTGAAGACTGCGGTGGGCTAGTGTTCTTAGGAGGATACGTTAAATCGTAAATCTAAATTGTCGTCTCAGTTCAGTCTCTTTCGATTTATGTTCGACGTCGACTATTTCGTGTTTCGGGCATAAGCCACTTACGCACATGATAAGAAGAAGAAAATTGAGCCTACATATATTTATTTCTACCTTCTTTATCTAATAATAACTGTCACTAAAATTGTTAACGAATTAAACCAAATAGTATATTTGGTTTTGATTTACAACATTACAGTTGACATACTAACAGTCTTGTCACCTCATAGTAAATTATCGTGAAGACTATGAAATCTATATCTAAACTCAACGAAGATTCAAGATACTCATGTGTTTGACACTGAGGACTGGGATGGAAAGCCTCTTTACCTGTCATCATTTTTGAATGTGGATTTAGAAGACCGCCCACCTAATGTTTAATTAACTGTAATGAGTAACCATATTGTATAATTTCTCACCAAACCTAACTAAATGGTATATTTTAATATATTACAACCAAATAGCATAATAGGTTTTTTTTTAGTTACTTGTCAATATTTTAAATAAGGCTGTAAATGGATTGCCTACTTTGTCTTTCATGAGTACGCCAATAAGCCCTAAATTCAATCCTCATAGCGAGCCCGCGTTTCAAATATTTCATGTATAATTTTGAGTGATTACTTAACATTCCGTCAACTGAAAAATTAAATATATCATTGAAGTACGCACTTCTATTGCAAATTTGGAATTTCAAAAAAAATCAGCTTCTAATGAAGACCGTTAATGTATTTTGGTATATTTTCAAATCACAGGTGCTTAGCATTGAAGTAAAATTATATTAAAAATTCCTTATAAATCGTCAAATTTAACTATTTAACTACCTTAACACTAACGTCCTCGCTTAGTGGAAGGATCTGCCTTTCACATTTGTGATCCGTGGTATTTCATGTTTACTTTTTTTAACTTCAGGTTGGTTCTACCTCACTATTGACGTTCAGTTCGTCACTGGTGCCAGATTGCCAAGTTATTGGATAATCTCCTGGTGGTTGACGCCATTTATATTGTTGGGAGTTACCGGTTGGTGGCTGAGAGGATTACTCCGTGCAACTTGGGGACAAGCCCTAACTCTATGGCCGTTAGTGGGAGTATTAATTGTAATGCTGATTATAATGGTGATATTTGCTGCCATAGCTGTTGCAAAAGAGGAACAATTTAATTTTGTATCTGTAAGAAAATACTTTTCTTATTTAATTATATCTTAATCTATTCTATTATATTTTCTTCATTTATATTTTTGTGGAGACGAGTGTAGAATTTTGATAACTATAAACTAGCACAAAGCTCACTTGATATCAAGTGATTATTGGGGCCCATGACATCCCTATATAAAGAAACGCCTACCAAAACGACTTGATCTCCGGATCAATATGCTCACCAAACGACAGATTTATACTGATATCACGGGTCCTTTATTACTGGTGACGAAGCATTCCATTTTAGTCTTCAAGGGTGACAACGCATCTGCATTAAGATTCCTTGTCAAGGATGAATGTAGATGTCATGCGCCGGAATCAGTAACCATCTCGTTTGTTATTCTCAATGTAATAAAAAAAAATGACAATCAATCTCAAGTTCGTATAGTTAAGACCTTGAACCAACAAGATTTAGTGTTCCATTTTAAATTCAAGATAGGTTTTCGTTTGGTCACGGGCTGATGAGACACGACGACCTAGTTTTATTTACGTCACAATTCTTTTTGTGAAAAAATAATATTGGAAAGTAATATTTCTAATATAAATGTATGAAATGATTCAAATCTCAATCAATTTTTCAATTTACACTCATACATAGCAGTTTTAAATACCTCATGCACAAAAGGATATTCTTTAGGTTATCTGTCTACCCAGCTCGGAATAAAATGCTTGATTTGAGATTTTATTAAATTAAGCAAAGTTATTATTATCAAAACGTCAATTAAAGAGGTTTACCGATTTTGTCTTGTTTTCCAAAATGTTCTTAATTAATAAAAAGATCTACTATTACCGGACTGGATTTAAGATATAAATATTTTTTTAATTTCAGAAAATAGCATCCGCCTTCCGGCCATCACGTCTTTGGGGACCAGAAGAACCAATGGCGCGATATCTGTGGATGTCTCAACGCTATTCGAATGAACTTAGCACTGAAATCGAAACTAGCTCCGATGCCAATAATTATTCTCATTTAAAAAGCAGCAAAGCGAAAACATATGAAGAGAATTGGCTAACCCCCGATTTATACCAAAGATCACCTCAATTCTTATCTAAAAATGTTAGCTTAGATAATAACAGTAAAGAAATAGGACCGATATACACAATCCATACCATACCTAGGTTTAAGAATGATGAGAGAGACAACGATGAAAAATTCCGATCACCTAACGTTTGCATTGCAAGAGATCAACTCGGTGGACAGAACAAATGTACTTGCAATCGACATTTCACACTTAACGTACCCGATTTACGAAACACCGAAGTGTCGACTAGTCTGTAAAATTTATCTACATAGGTACGTACAACGAATGTCTCGTCTAGTCGACTTAGTAACTGTCATAATCAAAATATGAACTGAATATGTCAATGATTTATAATCAAAATGACGTAATATTTTTTATTTACCGTTTTCAAATGTAGTAACATGATGAATAAAAAAGAAATCAAATATTTACTATGTATACAGAACAGATTAGATAAATATATAATGATCTAAACGAATCGACCCCCGTAAAAGTCATATTACATTGTTCGTTTAATAAATTGAAGTATATTATCGTTGATTACGCTGTTTTCTTTTATGAATTATTTTAGTAACCAAGGCGTAGTGACGCGTGATTTGCTACTTTTCTGGTGATGGGTTCGATCCTAACTGATACTAAATATTTGTACATCTCAATTTTTTAGTATAGGGTCTATCTGTGTCGTACAAATTCCTCTCCGTTACTGCATCTGAACTTTCCACCGCTCTTATAACATAGGTATAAATGCCACGACATTATACGGTACAACGAATGTATGCCTCTGTGTTTTTGCCAGAATGTATCCTGCACTGTATTAAGAGTATATTCTGTGCATTTTATGAGACCTGGTAACCAAAACATATCGCTATGTTCAAAATCGATTAGAAAAACATTATCATGTCATAGTATTTGTTTACAATTCATCTAATCATAAGTTAATTTTTAAGGCCCATAAAACCTATAACAAGGTAGGTTTTATTTATCGATAGTTAAAAAAGACATCATGATGCAAATATATCATTACCAATGTGGTGCTATTATTAGTAAGGCTTTATTTAATAATATACGAACATGACAATGATACGCTGATATTTTACACAGGTGTTTTCGTTAAAGTCCTTCCTTAGTAGGGCTCGTATAGCTATATTCTACCTGCAGTGTGACTTTACGATATTAACGATGAGATTTTATCAGTATTTTCAAGTCTAAATGACGTCCTCGGCCACAGTGATATCTTCTGGTTAGTACCAGATGACATCAACTAGGCAGAATATTTTATAGTGCCGTTAACGTTATACAGAAGCACTCAATTGTCGCCTTCTATCCTATTACGTACATTAAGTACATTAATAACGGAGGAAGGTTCCAATACAGTGTTAAAGACGTGTAACATACAAAGCACATCCCGACCCGAAAGTTGTTGGCAATTAATATTGACTTGGCTCTGCAACCCAAAATCTGCAACGCAGCCAACATCTACCCAGCTCTAACCAATTCACCTCTCGTCTAAATAATACGTCCTATGCATAATTTATAATCTCTTTATCATTTGATTATACCGCATGCAGGGTCAAGTTGTTATATTTCTTTATTCATTGCATTCAATTTGCATAATCCGAATCCGGTAGCTCAATATTCGAGCGCTTGTTGCTAATTTCAAAGCGAGTTCAATCCCCGGTGCAAAATGTAATTGTTTGTTGCAACTTTGAGTAAATAAAAATTATATTTCAAGATACGTGATGTCCGGCAATTCACATTAGTATTATTACATTATATTAATACAATATATGACTCACTTTTTTTACTTTTCATAATTTAAAAATATTTCGAGTATCGCTATTTATTACGGTCCAGTATTACACAATAATTTTTTAAAAGTACTATTTATACTCATTATTATATTTGGTAGATTTTTTGGTTTCATTGAAAGTGAAAAACGATATTGCCACATTAAATCATATAGGAATATTATGTGAAAATATTTTTAATAATCATATTTAATCATGATGACCAGACAATGGTAGCTAATGAAGCAACGTGACAAACTATTGAGACTAATTAAATAATGTACGGAAAGTGCATGAAAGTGAAATTTTGTTTGATATCGGAGTGAAAAACGGGTACATAGTTTACCTGATTGTAAATAGTTCCTGCAGCTTGAGTAATTTCACATTTATCCGTCCACAATAAAAACACTCACGAAGACTTAGATGGAATATATCATTAGCATCCATTGGATCTTTGTATTTTTCGCTCACCAAACGAAACACCGTGATAATATCATCATTATACATCATTTACATAAATATTCTGTTTAAGAATAATCGCGGACAATTGCTCGATACGTATTGAATCAGTGCATCTACGACTCCTTTAGTGTTGCAAATGCCCATGGGTGACGGTAATCACTTACCATCGGACGAGCTGCTTGCTCGTCTGCCACCCATTCCACCCCTATATACTGCAATATTGCTACAAGCTACTGATCAGCCATTTATTTCATCTCATCGAATACGTATTAGCTTACCCTAGTGATGTTTTAGTCTAAAGATATAAAAATAGAACCCACTACCACCTACTGGAATCAGATTCAGCCAGCAGTATTTTCGGAGCAATACGACCACCAACAAAGGAATCCATTCTTTTCCTCAAGCAAAAGCAAGCTTCAGGCAATGCACCTAGAGCTTCTGATGTTCCATATATTCACGGGAGACAAAGATCTCAGGAGTTTTTTATACAGATAAAACTAAATCACCATGTCTTTTTTATAAAATGCTGGCCGAAAAACTTCATAGCAAAATTAGCACTAAAAAATGTATACTGTCTCTCTGGTATTATGTATCTCTTTTATCATCTATTAGTTTTCGTACAGTGTTTGGTCTTACATATCCGTGTCGTAAACACTGCATTTAATTATAATTTTAAAAATGACAAATAATCACACCGTTCACCTGATGAGACCTGTGATGACTGCATCCATCCTGATCAAAGATTCGAATGAGTTGTCATTTAGATTAATATTTTTATTTACCCGTAGATTAATATGATATTTTAAAATCTTTTTCATGCATAAGTGCTATAGGCAAATAAAACTTACGAACGAATGCAGGGGAAAGATCTGGAAAAAATGAAAAATCGCCCAAGTTCTAACATAAATCAAAAGTACAAAAAGAGATACGCGTGAGGGTTCCCCAATCATGAATCTCAGAAATTATAATTCTGTTTAGTAAGGCCTTTGCCACGAATGGAAAATAGAGATCCGATTTAAAAATAATAATAAGAAAGAAATTATATAGTAGTTATTTTTGCAAATATCAAAACTCTGTTTAAATAAAACGAAATAGTAACACAATAGAAGCCAACAAATTAATCTACGAATACAGAAAAAAATTGTACCCACATTTATAACATAGCTTTAATAACGCATTTAGTTATTCAGATTTTTCTATATCACCACGTTTAGTAGGTAATACGGCGAAACGCAACACTTGGTACTTAACATCTTAGGTGCCCCATCGCTGTTCTAGAAATTACCTGACTGAATTGTCAAGGCGCTCAATCTAAAATTATGAGATTTGACTGCCATGTCCATTAACTTTTGATAAGAAATTATAAGGAAAATTTCTTAATAATGTTAATGTAAACCACTTTTTTATGAAAATAGGATGATAAATGTGGTGGATTTAAGCCCCATTCATTATTCACTTCCTATTACTGTGGACAATGACATCTATATTCATTCTTGACAAGGAATCATAATGCAGATGCGTTGTCGTCCTTGAGGACTAAGATGGAAAGCCTCGTCACCAGTAATAAAGGTCTCCGGATCCCTACATTCACCAGACGAAGCAGAGCAGCATTATGCTTCTATTTTACGCTTGTATTCTGTGAGGGCGTAGTTCTACCCCTGTTGAGATGAGCCATTCATTCTGCAGCTGGAATCAAACTGCGGTGTGGGCTCTGTCAGTGTCAAAGCTGTAGCTTTCCGGAATACCATCGGTAAGTAATAGCTACGATGCTACTAATTACCGCGTGTCATATGGTGAAACAAAGAAAGCATGGACCTTATTACTCGTAACAACGCACTCCATTTTAATCCTTAGAGGTGATAAAGCATTTGTAACATGATCCATTAGCGAGGATGAACGTGGGTGTCATGGGCCGTAGGAATAATTTCAGCATCCGGTGAACTTTGTGTTGTATCACAATTAAGTATATACAGAAAAAATCATTAGGTAATCATTAAAGTATTTAACAATGAGAATTATTTAATGCATGAAAGAGTTGAAACTGGACTGAACAGTTTAAAGAATAAATATTTAAAACGGTTTTCCGTTCTTGTGAAATAACTTTTCAAAGAAGTTAGCAACCTGTACCTATGGCAGCCGAAGTTAGGGCAATTAAGAGTAAATCCGCGGTAGGCGACAGGTGGCACCTTATTTAAACTTACTCTTTACCTTCTCACTTGAATTTGGTTAACTATTAAACCGTTGACTTGACTTTTCTACGTAGTTCTAGTATTTTTTCTAAAGTTATGTGACCTGATTTTAAGGTATTGACATATTTAATAGCTTCTATTAAATCTTTCTTTCAAATAAGTTTTTAGCTTATCTAAGAAATCCCAATGCAAGTCATTAGAATTCCCAAGAAACACTATAAAACCTAGATTCAAAAAAATCTGGAAAACTCACCACGATTTGCAGACAGTTTGGTGAGAGCAACAGTATTCCCATAGCATACCCATCTTATTTTGCACTTCACATTTTAAATCTGTGATATCTCCATACTTATTAATTAATACAAGAAGCATTAGGTAGACCATGAGATGACTTTATTTCTTTTTACTGAAATTACATAAGAATAATGGTAAAAATATAATTGGTTGTGAAAAAAAGCAAACCGTTAGAAGCGAGATGAATAATGGCGCAAGTTTCAACATAAATCTTAGAAAAGTATAAAAACGTGTCGGAGTGAAGAGCGCTTTATTCGATAGATCCTACGAGTATATGTACCTGGGTAAACTAAAGTAAAACTCTTAGAAAAGTTTTAATTTATCATATCACATAAACATGATGACTTAATGAGATATATTTTCAAATTTACTTTTTCCATTATGCTGTTTTAGACAATGACCATCATACCTTCAAAGCTTGAAGGCCTTAAAATAGCATTACACAATGTTGTTTGTTATATGTTTGTATATGTATATACATTATGTATTGCTATTAAGTAAATATATTTATATAACACTCCAGTTCAATGTCTGGCTTTAGAGAGGCCGTGTAAATAACTATAAATTAATTAAATCATTAATGATACATATATATAATAAATAATAGATCGTAGAAATCGTATCCACGGGTTCTTTGTTTAATAGGTGACTACTATGAATAAGTTATAAACTGTTACTCAAGTAAGTAATACGATGTTATTTTTTATTAGTAGAACTATTTTTTATTACTATTATATATTTTTTTACAATGTATGCACCATACTTAAAACATTTTCTTTCCACGCCACGGCATGTCTGGTAATGCTTTAAGGCATTATGTCCGCCCATTGTGCCTCTTTTGTAATGTGGGAAACTATAAAGAATAAATAAATGAAATATCTGCCTTATCGTTGCGGGGTACTAATTAGCCATTGACGCCCTGATATCGTTATTAACCTGGGCTACCGTTAGCTTTAAATTATCAAATTTTGGTCCGAACTACGCAGAAGGTCTTACATTGGTATGCTCGATTTGAGATGTAACATTTATTAATCACAAGACCACAGTACTAGGTACTATCATTTTTTCTGTTGAAGTTAGGATGTGTATTTTTAAGGAAATCAAAATAAAGGAAACGAAATTTTTCGAACTTTTGTACATACACATTTATACTAATTGGTTTAGCGATGGAAATTGTTCAAGTTATTGATTCGTATTCCCGCACACCCAATAAGTAGTCATTCGTTTCAAAATAAGAACACTTAATTAATTAACTGCTACTTTTACTGAAAAAAAAAGTTAAACCTGTATATTATATTTTCATCGTTTTAAATGAAATAAAAGTAAGTTATGATGAAATAAATGTCGCACTTTGCTGAACATACCGTTGGTTTTATAAGTAAGAAAAATAAACAAAAACTCTCCTTGCCAGACTTAATAACGGTACGCTGCAGGTAAAATGTAATAACCGGTGTATAAGAAAATCTTAAGGGGAGGCAGAGAGTCGTGAGTTACGGCCTCATTTGTCGTTGTCATGTGACCTAACCTATCTTATTGCACCGGTGGGTGTGGGCGGGAGGGCTTGCTTCGATAATGTGTCGGAGTAATTCTTGGAAGGATTTTTCTAACAAAAAAACCGATGAAGGACTAATTACATTAACTTTGATATTTAATCCAAAAGAAATATAATATTTATTTTTACTTAAAGGAAGTATATATTTATAATCATATGAAGTGATTGTACTATACCGAGAAGTTTGATGTTCCGAGATGTCGACGATAATGATTATAGTAGTTATATATGATTATAGAAATATAATGAACTATAATGAATATGCATATGTATTTTATTCCTTATTTATATTATAACAGAAGTAGGAATTCTTACTACAAGGTAATTTAAATTAAAACTGAAGAGAAAACTAAAGTTACAATCTATAAGCTAAAAAAGTTTAAGAACCTAACATTTAGTAGGACGTCGGTTACTAGATAAGAGATCCAGGAACATTAGGTTGAAGTTATGTCATAGACTTTTCACCCTGTATTGCAATGAATAATTCTAACAAAGTTTCACGGCCGAAGTTAATACAAATGGCGCGGCCGAAACCAGCTTTGTTGTGGTACAATTTACGTCTTGATTATTTATACTTAATTTTTACACTAAACATTTGGCGAGGTTTTATTGACCGTTCTTTATTAATCTATTTAGTTAAGCAATGCATGTTTTGATAATTGTGTAACTAACACATGGGAGTGGCATTGACATTCATGATTATGTATTTCGGAAGGCACGTGGTCTCACGTCCCAGTTAAGTTAAGACAGCAGTCATTTCGCCCTTTCGGTGGCTTATTAGTGCTGGAAAATTAATACGAATTTAGTTTAATTTTGATTACAGATATAATTTATGTAAACCAAATATGCAATTTATGTCTACAATTTCACCTTGCACCCTGCCGCTCATTGACATGGGTAACAATACACTCTGTACAGCCAATGACATGAGTTGCATTTCCACGTTCGTTTTTTGTGGTTTATATTGATATATATATATATCAATATTAAAATAACCGCCACTCGCTTATACTTTGTGACATTAGATATGTGTACAGCATTTTATGGGATTGTTGCAATCCGACCTATACGGTTTTTCCTGTGCACATTCGTGGTTCGTTAACTTTGTTTAACGGCTGTATCTTACTAAGGCTAATAGTAATTTGACTACGAAATAACAAGGATATTGGGAGAAATATTTTTTGTATGCCATTAAGTTGACAAACGAGCACACAATTACCCTGCTGGTAAGATATGACTGCGTACTATTCCAGTCCAAAGCACCTATATCCAATAAAGACTTGAGAAGTACTACATGCGTTGTACGTACTAGGTCTCTGGGTCTCTACACTCACCAGCAACGGATATCAAGGTGGTTTTCTGTAAGTACCAGTTCCAATTAAGCATTCATGCCCTAGCGGCAATTAATAGTAAGATATAGTATATGTAGCAAATTTACGACCTTGTCACAGTAGTACTGAATTGAAGATCGTGTATTCGGTTTTAACCGGAGCCAATAACGGCGCCCTATAGACATTTTTTTGGACCATTCGTCGTTTTTATTGCATTTACCTTAGACCAGAATAAAAAACAATAACGAAAGTGTTCCTTTGTGTTTGCTCATACCCTTACGGCACAGTATTATATGCTGATAAATATAATTAACAAAAGCTAGTGCATGTCTACAATTCCATCTGGTATTAAATGTTGGTAGAGCTTATCTTGATCAGCAAATGCTTTTTCACTCCTCTCTTGATACATGTACATGCTTCGACGGAAAAACAACTTAAGTGAATTTATTGTAATCATTCGCTGTTTCTGTGATCCGAACCTGAGTCGCGGTAGCTCAGTGTGTAAGTTATCGCATTTACTTCACGCTACGCAAGAAATCCCAATTGCTGTATGTCCCAAGTTCGAAGACATGTGATGTCCGCAAATCCGCAGTGGAACCGCATGATGTTGCTTTGCTCTATCACTCTCTCTGGAGTGAAGGTTTATGACCATTAAACGACGCACTAACATTACTACCAGCAGCATAATACTAATTAGTTCTGGTCACCTATGTTTATGGAATAATGCTGGTAAACGGGTTCATGACTTAAACCTATTCTAGTTGAGAAGTAAAAAAGCCACAGCTTGTGATCCATGACATTAAATATTCCCAAAATATTCAAGATGTCATCACTAAAGACTGAGAGTGAATGCCCCTATACATGGTATTGGGTCCTGGGATCTATATCGTGGGTATAGCCCACCAAACGCTACAGAGACGCATCATGCTGCTGTTCACGCAAAAACTTTTTTTTTATTGTGGCTGATGGCCACTGTTAGCGTGAGGGCTTTAACAGCTTCACCGGAATGAAATGTGGCCGATCTTAGGGCACTCAGCCGAGACCTTTATTAATGGATAACCAGCACAAAAGTTTAAAGGCGGAACTTCGGTTGGGACCGTTACCCTGGTCGCGAAAGCAACAGACTCGAAGGTGTCCGAGAGGGCCGAATCTCGGCTCGGTCAGTTACTTCTGTAAGATTAAAAATTGGCTTTACCAATATTAAAAACTTTTAACCATAAATTGTTTACACCTCGTTAACCTATATATGATGCAATGCACGCAATAAAAAACAATTAACACAAGGGTTCCTTATTTACAAAAATAATTGGTGCCACAGAAAACTAAATATTTTAATGACATAAACATAGAGTGAGCTCTCAATCGTAAAAGGTAATATAAAAAATATAGTATAAAATAACGAAAATTTGATTTGGTAGAGGAAACGATTTTTTGTTCTCTTCATAACTACAGGTATAATTTCAGTATGCAAGAGCAATATAAGTTGGATCCCAGGTATTGTATCCCAGTTACTATATATTGAGATAGCAAACGTTTTTGACATTTCCTCTGTAGTTCCATTGGCCTAAATTCGACACAAATTTAAGATAGTGATATATAAAAAAAATAGATAAGCTTTCAAGGTCGAATTTGAGTGCAATGTATAGTTACAAATCGACATTAAGGTCGCCATAGAAGTTTCACTTCAGTTGCACGCACTCTTTTCTTTTTACGTTAAAATTCGAAAAATAGATAGTCTTCAAACCAAAATAGTGAGTTAATCTTGCTGACTACAAAACCACTCGTATTACCACTATTTCCGTGTCGCAATACAAGATAAATTCTATGCCTATTATTTAACTATTAATAAAGTTAAATTAAAACGTGCAAGCGTATAAGAGGCCAAGAACTTTTCAGCAATAAAACTTTTCAATTGACAACAAGAAATCTTTCAACCTATTACTTTACAGCCGGCATTTATTGTGTTTAGTTTGTCAACTTCTAATAGACTATTGTAAATGAAATTATACGCTCATTAGAAGCAATAAGGGAAAAATAAGTAATCAAAAGATACAGAACAAATTAAAATTTTGATTTTATATTATAGTCGTAAATTAATAAATAATGAGTAAATAAATTATCGAATAATGTCACTTTACACATCAATTAATGCATTTACGCTATGGAAATTGTGAAGGCATAGCTACTTATATTGATTTCGTCCCCAAAGATATCCTCTAGTTATTGATTTATTATTGGATGATAATAGAAAACCACTTATTTGTAATACACATATGTTGTTCCTTGGCTGGGAATCCAATGCAGTGCAACAGCCAAGATCGAGTACTTTTAGCCGCGCGGTGGTCAAATTAGTGTAATATAAGTAATTCGATTTTAAATAGATTTAGGCTTAATAATTTAGTTTCTATGGAATTTTTCTATACAGTCACAGTACAGTTCATTGTTTTTGAACAACTCAATGACAATTTCGAAGTGCTAAATATAATATATTTAGAAAAATAAAATCAATAATTACGTAATTAAATTTTTCAATACAAAAGTTACACAATATCAGGAGAGTGGAACAATATACTCCTGGAATAATAATACTCCAATTGTCAATCTCAGCTCCGTGTGTCTAGTTCAGTCGAGGCTCCGGTGATAGGACTAGAAAATCTGTCCGAATTGGGTGAATCCCTAAATTTCTGTTTTACAGACGTAATAAACTCAATCGCTGCATAGTGTACATACTGCGCTCATCCACTCGTCACCCCGGCGTGGTGAGTAAGGGCAAATAATATTTCTTCAAATGCAAAATAAAAAATAATTTTAAATAAAAAATATGAACTTGTATATTTGTCAAATTTAAAAAGACTACATCTTTGAACACCAAAAGAACTGTTATCAGACAAAACAATTCAGTGCAAAATTACTATTTTACACTAATTACTATATACTAAATAACTATATAAAAACTACACTATTTAATTAATCACATTCTGGAATACTGGTTTTCCAGAATATATCGTCCATGGAAACACTTTCACCCACATAATTTTAAAATATTATGGGTCACAATCGTAAACAAATTTCAGGATGTTTTGATAGTAATATTTTATGGTATGTATGCATATATAATATTAAGATAGTAAGTAAATGAAAGAATGTGGCCCATGACATCTACATCTATCCTCAACAGAGTTTCAAGATCAACATCCGTTGTAGGCTCTGAGAATTGAACACACAGTGTAGCTACTATTTCACGCCTGTATTACGTGAGGGCGTATTCCATTCCGGTTGAGCCAACCCTTTCATACTGTAGCTAGAAATAACCTGCAGCGTGGCTTTACGACTAATAAAACTTATAACTTTAAAAAATTGAAATGGACACATTCTATTATACATCAGATTTAAGTATATCTTAAAGCTTTCTAGATTCTGTTGATGTTGATGCTGTTAGCCTATGCAGCTCTTACAGCTTCATCGGACACAGGGCTCACGGAACTGAGGGGTCTGTGAGCTGGTTAAAGTTTTCTTAAAGCATTATTTACATTTTATAACTATATTAACGGCAAAAATGAATGGCTCGAGACACCAAAACACTATTAAAGTTTTGCGATACATTACTCCATGATGTGTGAAATATGTTCGTGCGTCCATGAAATGATTTAGTTGTATCCCATTTATCAAAGGTAAACTGTCACGCACAACCCACTCCACGAAATAGCGAACTGTGTTACAAATTTCATTTCTGCGACGCGGAAAATAATGGCTGGAATGATTCAAATTGTCAGCACCATGTTACGTGTCTTAGAAAATTAATAACAGCGAAATTATCAAATATAATATGTTTATTACATATTAAATCAATTTTAAGACACTATTCTAAAAGTAAAAAACACACAGGAACATAGTACAGGAACAACTCATAAGAATAAATAAATGCCTTCGAATAGGTATTCTGGAGAATAGTCTGCCCCTCTTAATATTTCTTTATGCTGGACTATATGTATTGATTCTAGACTATATATAGATGTACTAATATAGTTACAAAATACATAAGAACTAGTGTTAACATCATTTTTAATGCCAGTATAGTAGAAGAACTTAGAATAAATTTCTTCTCCTAGCAATAATATCAGAGAAAAGTACTGTTGATTGGGAAAATCTAAATACCAGTCAAATAAAAAAATTAATGGCTTTGTCAAACCAATGAAAAATGAAGATTAACCTTAAGTATTGGTCAATAATTTCATCATCTATTGTTCGCTCAGAATTAATAAATTGATTATTTACGTTACCTTTTAAAACATAACATAGTTACACACAAAATGAAACCTACGTTGTACCGGAAATCAGGAATTTCAACATCATATCCGCTGTTCACCGGCGACTTCCGGCGACACGAGCCTCTCACTTCCGCCGACAGGTCGTAATGGAATCTCTACGTAAGTAGAAATGTACCTTTAGTTTGTATACTTTAAGGATCGATTAGATTTTGTGAGCATTTACTTTCTTAGCATCAACTTTAACATGTATAAAGATTAAATATAAAATATACCAACTGAAAGACCAATATTCTTTTAGATGGTATTATCGCATCTTATTTGTTAATACTTTAAATACAAGTAAAATTACACGTCCCTTCCATTGCGTTCTGTTTGGATCTATTTTAATTATTTATAATATTAATATTTAACTTCAGAGTTTCTAACCTGTTATTAAAGGAATAGTTTTGGGAATTGTTACTTATTAGTAGGACCTTTAGATTAAAATTTCACAAATTTCTTTACCATTGAAGATTGGGAAATAACCACATTCAAATCTCTACCTTACAAAACAAACAATATTCATAATATAATTCAAAGATAATAATAAATTATACTATTACGGAAACAGTACCGTACAAAACGTACCAAAGTAATAAAAAAATCTCCAAGTGGAACTAATTTATCAAATTACAAGGCCCAATAACTTTTTAGTCTTAATTCGACTTCGACTGGTGCAAATTGTGTTAACGCCGGGAGATCACAAGACTGATCCAGATTTCATTTAGATAATTGAATGAGGATCTATTCTCTCAGAGAAAAGGTTCGGTGCGAGGAACGGAAGTTGGGGCTATTAAGTTAAAAACTGCTTTCTTGGATTAAATTTTGATAATTTCGACCAAAGGTGGGGACCGATGTTCAGCAATAGATAGGTGCTACCAAATTATTATGAATACTTTACAAAAATATAAACGTGAAAAGCAGTGTTTTGTAGTATTTATATATTTACAGGGGCGACAAACCAGCACATAGTTAACCTGATCTGTAATAGGTATTCGTAAACCAGATGCGTTGTTGCGTTATCTAAGATCTTACATGAATTCTTCATTATTAGTAATAAGATCTCCAGTTTCTTTAAAGCGACACGCATAACATAGCAGTGATGAGCATTAGTAGATTTTTTTTATAATATAGGCGGCAAACGATGTATGCTGCCCACCTGATGGTAAGTGATTACCGCCGCCCATAAGCATCCGCAACACCAGAAACCGCAAATGTGATGCCAGACTTAAAGGAAGGTGTAGGCGCTTTTCTTGAAGGTCCCTAAGTCGTATTGGTTCGTAAACACCGCTGGCGACAGCTGATTTCACAGAGTAGTTGTGCATGGCAGGAAATTTCGCATGAAATGCACATTGGTGAATTGCCAACCATCGAGATGATGAGAATGAAATTTTGAATTCTATCGTGATGTACGATGTTTAAACTCAGCGGCTAGAATTAATCCGAAAAACTCCTCAGAACACTCACCATGGTAAATTCGGTAAATGCATGCAAATGCAAAGAGATGCAACATCTCTCCCCAAAGCCAGTGAATGAAGCCGATAGGAAAATTCAACGAAGAGCCCAGTACCAGTTTCTTCGTTGAATGCGGTCAAACGGAAGAAACTGGTACAGGGGTGCCCCGGCCCAGAGATGGGAACAGTATTCCATGTGAAGCCGAATTTGCGCTTTATACCATGGACCTTCTGATCTTGAAGATAGCCATTTCTACTCATATATCTGGGCATTAGTTTTCGGGTAAAAAGTATGCTTCTTCCTTTAGATAAAAATAAACCTTCATGATAATTAAAAAACTGACGACCTTAATATCTAGATGCAGAGAATCTATACACATTGGCAAGGGTTCAGGCACAGCTTATATGTACATATATCCAATACAATCGTGAATATTACAGCTAAATATATAATACAGCTTTACATCGCTCCGCTCTTAACTGAGCTTTCAAAGCCACACATAGCGTAACGCTGACTATCGCTTGATCCTTTCCATGAAGGTGTGATTAATTCCGCACGTTTACCTGATCTGGTCCGACAGTTAACCCCCGTTACGCATTTGCTAACAAGAAGACCCTTTTTTCACGGGCTCGTATAGATAAACCGAGTACCGTGATTAATGAGATCTTTGTGTGTTCGTTAAACTAATCATTTAAACGGAAATTTCAAGTAATAACTATCAATTAAATTCTTTTGCAATTTCTCTATAACATTTGTAGATGTTATTTGATTCTACAACTTTATGAATGTTAAAATATAGTATAAGTTTATTTTTATACAATGGGTCGGGAAAAAATGTTCTCTCTTACTTTATATACAAATTAAAGATATTTATTATCATAGTTAATTTACATTTGATTAAAATATATATATGCCATTTTGTTTGATAACATATTGCCATTTGTAGGTAACATAATCCCTTTACTGTAAGTGTTTGGTCTCTCGTTATAATGATAAAAACCAGAACATTTCTGTTGATCAATTCCGGCCGCTTTTTTTCTATCTCTTGCTTGACTCACATCAGCTATTGGCAGTAGAGATGAGTATCAGTCTGACAGAACAGTAGATCCGAATGGTTTTGCCCGACGGTAAAAGCTCATAAAGAACGATACCCTTACAATCCCAACAAACACACAGCATCACCTTATTGTAAGTTAATCCAGGTTTCGCTATAGTCTGTGGACCTTGACTACCCTTTGACCATAATTTTTTTCACACCTTCTGGACATAGGTAATACATTTTTCATCACCAGTGATCAATCTGTTTTTTGTTTTATGTGAGTATTGCTGTTTGTCCAGAGCTTTACACTTTTATCTAATTAAACTCGACTCGAGCGGGAGGCCGCTGAGTAGGGAGACAATGATGATTCTGCAAAGCTGCTGCTGTACCATCGCTACACTCCGACCTTTGTGGACGAAGACGTCGACAACAACGTAGGGGGGCGATAATACGATCCGAGGGCCCCTCATAATGAGGTATGAAACAACGACTCGGATTGCTATCTAAAGCGAGCAATCTGTTAAAAACGGTTCGGTTTTATTATGTTACATTCAGAGAATAGCGTACACAATACATTAGGTTTCTTTCAGTAAGCTAGTATGGCACATAAATTTCGAGCTTTTTTGTAAATCCAGAGTTGGGTTTGGGTCAAATGGAGCAAAACTGCTTTGCGGTTAACCCCTAGCTCTTCAGCTATGTCGTTACTATTAATATGCCGGTTTTGCTCCACTTTTTTTTAAAAATGCTGTCGACTTCTCTGTAACAGGTCAACCAGAGTGAGTTTCATCTATGATATCAAAATTCCCGTACTGAAAACGCCAATTTGTTTACCAAACCAATTTTGTACCACTGGGACTGCGATAAATCGATAAACATCATAATTTTTTTCGTGGCTTGTGTCCCATGTTTTGAAACGTTCTCGACGTAGCGAAAGCGTTCGATAAGGTCTGGCATAACGGGTAATATACAAACTACATAGATGAGCTCGATGTGCCAGATCGACTCGTACTAATCATACGAGGCTTTCTCCGAAATCGGACTTTTCATTACCATGTCAAGGGGATGGGGACGCGCTCCGAGCGTCACCCCATTCATGCCGGGGTATACTTAGGCGTCACATTAGATGAAAGACTCACCTTCGGTCCGCATATCAACCGCGAACGGAATCGAGCAGCATTCGTCCTAGGTCGTTTGCACCCGTTACTCAATAAAAATAGCAATGTCCCTGCGTAATAAAATTACACTACACAAAGCGTGCATTCGACCCATAGTGACATACGCAAGCACAATTCAGGTAATTCAAAATGGTTTCATGTGCAAGGCCACCGGGGCGCCGCGGTTCTTGCGTAATGAAAATCTACACATAGATCTTGATCTGTCAACCATAGCTCAGTACAGATAGCCAATAATAATAATAGTGGGATATGTAAATGTAGATAATTCTCAGTCAGAAGCAATTGACCGAGCTGAGGTTCGGCCCTCTCGGGCACCCTCGAGTCAGACCCTCTCGCGGAACAGGATAACGGTCCCAGCCGAAGTTCCCTCTCGGGAGCCCTTGTGCATGTTACCCACTAATAGAGGTCTCGACTTAGCGCCATATGTGCTCGGTTACATCTCGATCCGGTGAAACAGTAAGCTCCTCGAACTAACAGCGGCCGTCAGCCCAAAAAAAAAACACAAAAACAGAAAAATAAAGAGTTTTTACTTTTTATTTTTCTGTTTTTAATAAGTCATCTATTTAATTGTATTATGTGTTAAAAACAAATATACCTATGGAATTAATAAATCATAATTTTATTTTCAGTGCTAAGCTAGATTAGAAGGTATTCTATTGCTTTGGTTAATTTTAGAGTATTAATTATAAATGTGCGACTGCCATCGGTTATGCCGCCCAGCTGAGCAGTTTGTTCCGTATTGTTCTCAGCAGTTCGGATCTAATTAACTAGCAGTCAATAGCAGGACGCCTTCAGACGTAACCCAGCCGAGCGCAGGCAATTACTCGCCAATTAATTTTGCAATAAACAAGCGAACAGGCTATAGGTATCGTGGTTAGTGATAGACGTATGTGCGGGAAGCTTCTTGTATAATTCCGTTAGTTTTACATTTTTAACTTATTTCGTATGTTTTTGTGTCGTGTTGGTTTTGTTCGTTTTATTTGTATTTTAGTGCCCCACTCTCTAATACCTAGGCTAAGCAGATTGTACTAGAAATTTATTAGTAAGGTCTATTGACCTATTTAGTGACAACTTATAAAGCTAAAATTATTAAAATTCAATATACTCCTAACTGTGATCTATGCTCAAGGAAAACATGTCACTATTGTTAATTTATAATTAGATAGTTTAGTTCAGTTAATTATATTTTTATTTCACAATGTATAAATAGTTCGTTTTCTCTTAATCTTAAGTTATCGTACAACTTTTAATTTGCATGATGCTACCTGTTAATGGAATTATGTGTATTTAACACCTATGGCCATTTTTTTCTACAAATCAAGTTAAGTGATTCTGTTGATGGTTCTATTAAAATAAAATAAAAAAAAATCTGTGTGGATTATTTTTCGTTTCTTTTTAATTATTCAAAATTTAAACCTCCATGCCTGCCCCAGATTTTTAAATAAGTTTATTATTCAAAATAATAGTTCATTTATCATTTAAAGACACAAGCACTAAACATTTTCCTTTTAAAATTTCCATATAAAATTCTGCTTTAATCGTGGCCCATGTACACTACTCGTATGTCTATCACACTTTATTTTCGTTTTGGTAGACATATTTATAACCATAACACACGCATACATTCGTAGAAATTGCATGCGGTCGCTCGACGTTTCGTGGTTCGAGAGTAACTTGAGTTCGATTTGCGGTCCCGACACCAATCATATTGTTGATTTAAATTTCAGTGATGATTTACCACATGCTGTGCGGTGAGTGGCAACGAGAGGAAGTTGAAGAAACTAGCAATAAATTTATTTTGAATTCCGTTTAGGAGAGACGTAGCCTGACAAGGGGACGTATTTAGGTTTACTTTTTACTGTACTTTAATCCATACTCTTACATATCAAATAAGTAATTGGTCTTCTTTCTCATTTCTGAAATCGCGTGAGTATAACAGTAATACGTATTGTTGACGCGCGTAACGGACGTGGTGTAGTGTTTAGAATAACCACTGCACCACGCAGCCATCATCATGCAGCATACCTGCAGCACAGGTCCTGGATATGATACCCAGGTGAGGAACAATATTTGTACATCACAAATATAATACAAAACTAATAATTTTTAGATCTGGGTGTAATGCGTGTTTTCCTGTGTTCTTGACACTAACTGAATCTATCTCCGATCTTATGTTACATCGGAATAAGGAGGGAGATGACTAGTTAGTGCCTGTGTTTAAGTATATACTTAAGGCACCATAAAATATTCTGCGTATTCGATGTCATCTGGTAATAACGAGATGATATCGCCGTGGTCGAAATCATCCAAAGCTCTAGATTCTGTAGATGTTGGTGCTGTTAGCCTATGTGGCTCTTACAGCTTCATCGGACATAGGGCTCACGGAACTGGGGCGTCCGTGAGCTGGTTTCAGCCAGAGTAAAACCAAAAGTACTATTTGTAATTTAATTATAAAAAGGAAAATATTTTTCTTCTTGTGTATTACGAATATATAACTTTACGTCACACAGATAAAGTTGTGTTTTTACTGAAAAAAAAAATATAATAACTAATAATAAGAATAGATGAAAACAAAGTTACAAAATTCAAGTACAAAAACTCCGACATTATATACGATTCAGAAACTCGCCACCTCACCGGAGAGAAACGAGTAGAAAAGGGCATAAATTTTTTATAAGTTTCCACTGTGCACTTAGGAGATTGTATACAGCAAAGTGAAGTGCCAAAAGCTTAACACTAAAGTTTTAAGTGTACCAAGAATTCCACACACCGCTGATGACTTATTCAGAATTTTATCCAATATTAAAATAACTTAACCTCTGTTTCTTACAATTTAAAATGAACCACACGATTCGCAACAACTATCAGAATATTTGTCATAAAAATAATATATAACTTTCATAATACTACTTCTAATTTTATTAATTTTTATTAACTTTTTGTACACTTCATAAATCGCTGTTAATTTTTTTCTTTTAAATTTTTATATTAAGCTTTTAAATTACTACTGAACATTAATCTCAAAGTTATATATTTAAATTTGACTTTGTTATAATTGTCAATTTTCTCTAGTAATTATTATATTGTCCCTCATTATATTTGCATGTAGTCTTCGCCTATAGCTGTAGTGGCGCTATTCTATTGTAAACATCGTTCTCATCTATGATATTGTATCAGTGTACACTATGTTGGCGTTCATTAAATAAAAATAAAATAATGACTTTTAACGAAGTGATGATCCCTATAGTTTATTTGTATTAAAAAAAACAGCTACACTTAAATGGACACAGAAACGTTCATTTATATATTATTATATATATATATATATATTATATATATATATATATATAAATATATATATATATATATATATATATATATATATATATATTATATATATATATATATATATATATATATATATATATATTATATATATATATATATATATATATATATATATAAATATATATATATATATATATATATATATATATATTAATCCGTGATAAGTAACTGACCGAGCCGAGGTTCGGCCTTCTCGGACACCCTTGAGTCAGTTGCTTTCGCGGGTAACGGTCCAAGCCAAGGCTCCCTCTGGTAATCCTTGTGCAGTTACCCATTAATAAAGGTTTAAGTGCCCTAATTCTCGGCCATCATTCAACCCGGTGAAGCTGTAAAAAGCCCTTGGGCTAACAGTGGCCATCAGATATTAAAAACGTCAAAACTAATTAAAGTCAGTTCTTTATTTATGCAATTTTATTGAACTTTTTGAAGTGTAACATATTTGTGCACAATAAATGCAACGTTTCCATCTGTAACATTTAATGAAACCTTGACGTAAAAAGCATGGAAAATAGGTGCTCAACAACGAAATTATAAGAGAGAATTATACTAAATGCATTGTCTCATTTTTGTTGTCCTCTTTCTCTATTTCTCTTTGTTTTTTCTTTTACTTAACGCTTAAAATACGTCGTGGAAATCGCTAAAGAACTTTCACTTCTAACACGTATGCTGTGTTACACGGGCTCTACCTTCTTTATAGCAAATCTACCATACTTTAAGCAGTTAAAATATTTTAAGCAACTAAACCGATTTTAATGAATGCACCGTACCCTAAGTTAAAAGATACTTACATTTATATATTCAAATTCAAAAAAATACTAGTAAATTTTAAAGATATACACGAATAATTCTTATTTATCGATTACAATAATAGTTATTTCATTTTGGTAATAATAATTCTTTATTTACGATGACAATATATCAAAATAAGTGTTGTATATATAAATTACACAACGAAAGTAAAGTAGCTAGACACAAGTAGTCATAAGTACTACTAGACATAAGTACGTTTTATGGATCGCCAGGATTATCCTCTCCGACATAATTATCTAAGGCACTAGTATTTCCAACAAAACTTCAGAAATTGCTTTTTGAATTTTAGCTAAGAAATGGACACTGTTGTTCCTGTACAAAGAAACTGCAGAAGTTTCTATTGCTCAATGAGGCAGGGTACTTTAGTTAGAGTTTACAACTTAACGACACATATATACATATATATATATATATATATATATATATATATATATATATATATATATATATATATATATATATATATATATATATATATATATATACCTATATATACGTACGTTATAACATTCTACTGGACATAAAACACCAACCAAAACATCTATGATCAGCAGACGTACATAGGATTATATTGTTATAAATAATTGAAATATATTATACTATTAATATATTACTGTCATTTAAAATATTTATAATAAGAATTTATAAAAGTGTGGGTGAACTTCTGTCGTAGATCTCAGAGGTTAGGTTTCTGTGGATCCCGTGTTATCATAATCATAATAATTTCATCGAATTCCTTTGTGGAGTATTCACAGGTCACTCCATCTAGTGGGCAGTAGTTTTTTTTTTGGCTGGTGGTTACTGTTAGCCCGAGAGCTTTTACGGCTTCACCGGATTGAAAGGTAGCCGAGGAGATTAGGGCACTTTGCCAAGACCTGTTTTTTTTTCAACGTTTTCCAAGCATTAATAGGTAAACAGCAATAGTAGTGGTCGCAATAGGAGCAGCAGTGGTACGGTACGATAGCCAATACTTGGTTACCACCCGATTACCTTAGTTCCACTTTCAATTTCGTTTAGGCAGTGAAACATAGCCCTCTCTATAGCTTGCTGATTGCTCTGTGACTTTGAGCCCGAGTATTAGGTAATATAATGATAATACTAGAATGAAAATTTTTGAAAACATCTATTATTTTATAATTAACATTATACAAGATATTTTGTAACAACAAAGACCAAAAACTATAATAGGATAAATTTTCTTTTTTTATGTAAGAATAAACTGAATTGTATTTTTATAAACAAAAGCCCTGACTCGTCTAAGGTAATCGACATCTGACGAGGGTAATACGACACCTATGCCAGAGTAACATTAAAATCTCTTGCAGTCGCATTACATACTTTATAAAATATTGTATTTTAAGTAAATTTCTTATTTTTACGGTATATATATATATATATATATATATATATATATACATATATGTATATACCTAGTCCGGCCATAAGTTCTGTTACAAATGAAAATGCATTTTTTTTTGAATAAAGGAATATTATTAAAATTTATACCTACATATTTATTAGTGAGTCAGCAACGAATAAAAAAATATTCTATTCGAAATGGCCACCTTTGGCTTTTATACAGGCCTATAATCTGTTTGGCCACGAATCTATGGATTTACGCACTGTTTCCAAGGGAAATTTCAAGGAAATTGCTTGCTCCAAAGATCCTCCAAAACTGTCCATAATTTGAAGGTATAATTTTAAAGGGTTGAGGTCTGGGCTAGATGAGGGCCAGTCTTCAGCTCTTATAAAGTCGGGTTCGTTGGTTTCAAGCCAGTAGTTCGTGCCTTGTAACCAGTCTTGTTGCACTTGTGATAGTCCTGCTGGAAAGTCCACGGTATATTTTTAAAAAGTGTATTGCTGAGAGGTTTCACAAAATAATCTTAGACTGTATCTTGATACACTTTGGCTGAAGTTTTCACTCCTTTTTCACAAAAATGTAGTTTTGTGACTCCTAGAGACGCCCCAACAAACCATCAACCACTGACGTAGGATAATGACCACGTTGTACCTTTCCGACCACTTGAGCAGCTTTTTTAGAACTGTGAGCGTACACTTTATCATTTTGCTTATTGTAGTATTCTTCAATCGTGAAATTTTTTTCATCGGTAAAGAGGATTTTTCTGTGTCTTTCACCTGCGTATCGTGACAAAAGGCGTTTTGATCGATCCACTCTCTTTAATTGTAAAGATTGATTTAGGGCACGTCCTGTATATCGACGATAAGCGCTAAGCTTCAGGTCTTGTTTTATAATACGCAAGAGAGTCCTAGCGGGAATCTTCATTTCCCGCGATAAGATTTTGCTTGTTAATGGGGTTTGGACGAATTCTGGCTTTAACAACATTCACAGCCTTTGTAGTTCTAACAGCACGCGGCCGCCCCGATCTTTTCTGGTCTTCGACAGAGGAAATCTTCTTGTATCTGTTGATAGTACGATATACGAACATACGACTGCTACCAAGTTTTTGAAGTGTCTGGAATATGACCGCAGGGTACCATACCCACCTTGTGCAAGGCGATCACTGCAATCCTAATTTACAATACAAGACAAACCAAAAATATTTTTATGTAACAGTATTTATGGCAATATATATATATATATATATATATGTATTTTATAACATTGAGAGTAACAAACGAGCACTCCGTTCACCTGATGGCAAGTCTGTCTGTCCACAGGCTGCTCGTATAGAAGCATGTTCATAAGTTCTGAACAATGTAAACTTCACCTCTTTTGAGCAACAAGCAAATCTGCGATGTTCGCTCTCACTGACAATCCCTCCGCTCTCCCTGTAGATCAGCAACTTCTTTAAGGTCAGCAGTGCTAAATATTTAAATCTATACACACTCTCCAAAGGTGCACCGCCAAGTCTGATTTCTGAGACCTTAGAGATATTTTTACCACTGTCCTCAAATACCACGAATATATTTTGGCAGAGATAAACTGCAAGTAGTTCAGGATACAGCATGAATGGGTTGGCGCAACCGGGAAAGGATCACGCTCTCTCAGAATCATCATCATCATAGCCTATGTATAATTCCAGAGTAAAATAACACACATAACACGACAGTTACACCCTCACCCTCGGGATCTCCGGTACTGACCATTCGGAACTAAACATCGCTTTTCCCTCCCGACCCTTTTTATGTAATATACGAGTATCTACTTTTTGAACTGGACTATACGTAGTACTCAATGTAAATAAGTTTCCAGAGTTCATTAAACATCTTGCCAGAATTTAACACTAATCATTTAGTACATAATTTCTCAACCTGGATATCACGTTTGTTACTAAAGGAGATCGCAATATGTTCAATAAATAAATAAGACCTTACTAAACTAAAGATTCGTTTATTAAAGGAATGAATTTTGATGTAATTTTATAAATTTAAATATTACCATGAAATAGTGAAATGAAAAACCAATCTTATAGCTTGCTTTGTAACTAGCGAGTAGGCAAGGCTTTTTACTTACCTTTTTGGCTTTTTCTTGAGTCGCACAATAAAAATAGTTGAAAAGCAATGATTTTAGTACATAGTTTAACAATGGTGGAGCTATGCTGTACCTAATTTCCAATTCCAACATGAATGGGTTTGACGAGGGATGGTCCACACACACGAAGAATACCAGCGTGCAATGGCAGTATGGTATACACCATACATATGGTGAGTCTAGGGTACCGGAAACCCACAGACTGATCCGGCATATCATTTCAGTGCTCAGTATTTTGAAGCTTTGTGGGACGTTTAGGAGCACAGTCATCAGCCACCACTCAGGTTTCACCAATTCCCATCGGGTAAATTATGAGGTTATTTGTCCCTCATAATAACATTAACAAGCCTTTTGTTATTAGCTCATTTATTTCATCCTATAGATACGAGTACATCTTTTTTAAGCATCGAACATGGATTATAATATAAATCATAGAGCTATAAAGGCGGAATATCAGCCTATAACTTGTTCCTTGAGTGAAGGTCACGTGGGAGACACGTACTTCATTTGGGACTTTGCTCGGTAGCATAAGAGCTTAGGTATCTAGCAGTAACTTGTAGAAGAGAATCAAAAATTGTGGTTCCGGTATAGTGCATCATGGATATTTTCCTTATTTGATATATCTATTATTCGATCGTGAAAGTGAGATACGCATGATATAAGCTGTGTAAAATGTATTATGGTAGGGTTGGTCTCTTGTTCTCTTGTTCTCTTCTTCTCTTCCCTAATCCGACATGTTATGTATAGTTACATATTGAACGTAAGGTGCAGATACAGCGTTAGTGACTTGGAACATTCACTTTTTTACTAACACATTCTATCCAATATTTTGGTATAATAATTGGCTTCGGCGTAGAATTTATTCAGGACATTCAATTTAACGGGTTCTCCATCACAAGGTCGGGATGAAATATTTTTTGCTTAAGAAAAGTATGTCTCGCACTCTCGATTGCGTTTGTTATTCTAAACAGCTATCGTGCGTTAAATGCTCGGGAAAATCACGTATATGTTGCCCTGCTTATTTTCCACTCCAGTAGAAACTGATGGAAAATTCACGAGTCAAATTAATATTCCAGTATGCTTTATAGTTAAGAATCCATGGAACTTAAATCAAGTAGCACATACAGTGACATAAGAAGCGAAAAAGTAACTTTCATACAAACTTAACGATAAAAAATGGCATGATTACCTCAAAATAGAAAAAGAAAAAGGAAATGTCATGTCATTGACTAAATGCGAATCGAATTAATCATATCACTTTAAGTCGAAGAAAGTTGTGTAATTATTCAATACCATAGGTGACAAACGAGCACACAGTTCACCTGATAGTAAGTGATGGCTACGTTCCATAACATCTACTTCCATCCCCACCAAAGATTCAAGATGCATATACCTTATTACCCCCGAGGACCCAGATGGAATGTCACGTCACCTGTAATTGGGCGTTATGCTGCTATTCAATTTGTCTTCTGTAAGCGAAAAAAGAGAATTTTATTTTGGGAACCTTTTTTGGTTCACTATTAGTGTAGGCTCACTAAAGGCCAAACAGTGATAGAGTCTTATTTCAGTCAGCTTTTAGGTACTAGGGGAAGAACCACGTCCTCACAGATCACCAGTGCAAATTAGCATCCTAACGCCGCTGTTTCGTATTGTGAGTATAGGGATCCATTATCATATCATTATATAACGGCCTCATGGTGTAGTGGTTTGAATACCTGGCTGCTGCGACACGGGTTCGATTCCCAGCCGAGAATCAATGTTTGTGTATTATAAATTGTTTATATTCGGGACTGGGTGTGTTGTGTGTATGTACATACGTTCTTGACACTGCATCTGGACCTCACCTGAAATCACCAGAAATCCATGTATTACATCGTACTTGGGGAGGGTATCTCGAGGAGTGTTTTCGTATTGGACATCGCAATCCAGGACTCGCCACTAGATGGAGTGACGACCTATACAAGTCTGGGGAAAGTCGATAGATGCTGTGGTGGGGTCTGTGAAGGAGGCGTTTATTCGGCAATGGGCTTGTGATGGGTTGAAATGACAATGGTAAGGGAAGAGGATGATGCGTAATTGCGTGTATGCTAACGGCACTATTATATGTACCGTGCAGTTGATCAACTGGTAATAACTAGACGCGATTCTCCTGTGATTGTAATAGGCCAGGACGTCGACATTATTATATATACAATAAAGTTTTAAGTTAGTTTTAAGTTTTAATAATTTGAATAGGGTTAAAAATTGACTATAGTAAACGTATAGATCAACTCAACTGGGAACGGTACTCGCCCTCATAGAACGTAAAATTAAAAGTAAGTAACACCTATATAATATCGCAATACTGGGCATAGGCTCTGTCTCTAGAGAGGCTCAAATGCGGATTAGTGGACTTCATATCTTGAAATATTTTTTTGCCAATTTCTTAGATATACAGTTTTTCCTCACGATACTTTTTTCCAATCGGCTAGCATGAGGTAATCTCACGGAAAACGAACTTTTAATAGAGCAATGACAAGGCATCTCTCTATTTACTGATGCTCGAGAATGAACGAGGATGTCATGGGTATTAGTGATTAGTTACAATTTCGACTTTGTGCTCATTTTGCACCGTGAATTTATATATTTTTCTTTGACTTTATATTTCAGTTTAGATAATTGCTGTCTAATACTAGTACCGATACAAGTTAGGGGAATGATCTTCCTTAATTATTGTCATACTCCTTTCCGTCTTTGTTTACTATACTAAATTATTTAAATTGCTCCTTGTAAAGCTAAGTTCCCTGATGCTTCATAGATCCTTGATTCGATTTCATGCCCACCACAAATTGTTAGTTTGTGTGTATGTCATATACGCGATGTCAAGTTTTGTTATATGCTATATGCCAGAATATGTCCCCGTGGTTGGAAAAGACCACGAGGACATCATCATATCTACTTCTGAGATTCCATTATGACTTTTTTGCGCTCACCCAGCCTTCGAAAAACAGGATTCCGTTCTGTCAATGTATTCTTTGTCGTTTTCATTTTATTTTCCAACCGTAACTTAATAAAGTGTTCTCTTCTCTCACAAAGAGTTTGCCGTTTCATTTAATAATTACATTTACAGGGCAAAGCTTTAGTTTTTGTTCTATTTGTCCGCTTCGTTAAAACGGTTTTCTTGTGAAACTTAATTTAATATGAAGAGCCCATATTTTAACAGATACATTAACTGTTAAATCACTGTCGTCCCTTGTCAAATTAAACAAAATATAAAAAATAATTAATAATAATTAACGAGTTGATGACATTTGGGGTTGTACGCAGACTTAAAATATCGCTATAGTTGTATCAAACGAATTAATCCCAACCAGTCTCTCGAATCATCTGGGGTGGCTGGGCCTCCCGGAACAGGCAGTTCAGGCTCAAATGCGGATTAGTGGACTTCATATCTTGAAATATTTTTTGCCAATTTCTTAGATATACAGTTTTTCCTCACGATACTTTTTCCAATCGGCTAGCATGAGGTAATCTCACGGAAAACGAACTTTTAATAGAGCAATGACAAGGCATCTCTCTATTTACTGATGCTCGAGAATGAACGAGGATGTCATGGGTATTAGTGATTAGTTACAATTTCGACTTTGTGCTCATTTTGCACCGTGAATTTATATATTTTCTTTGACTTTATATTTCAGTTTAGATAATTGCTGTCTAATACTAGTACCGATACAAGTTAGGGGAATGATCTTCCTTAATTATTGTCATACTCCTTTCCGTCTTTGTTTACTTTACTAAATTATTTAAATTGCTCCTTGTAAAGCTAAGTTCCCTGATGCTTCATAGATCCTTGATTCGATTTCATGCCCACCACAAATTGTTAGTTTGTGTGTATGTCATATACGCGATGTCAAGTTTTTGTTATATGCTATATGCCAGAATATGTCCCCGTGGTTGGAAAAGACCATGAAGACATCATCATATCTACTTCTGAGATTCCATTATGACTTTTGCGCTCACCCAGCCTTCGAAAACAAAGAGGATTCCGTTCTGTCAATGTATTCTTTGTCGTTTTCATTTTATTTTCCAACCGTAACTTAATAAAGTGTTCTCTTCTCTCACAAAGAGTTTGCCGTTTCATTTAATAATTACATTTACAGGGCAAAGCTTTAGTTTTTGTTCTATTTGTCCGCTTCGTTAAAACGGTTTTCTTGTGAAACTTAATTTAATATAAAGAGCCCATATTTTAACAGATACATTAACTGTTAAATCACTGTCGTCCCTTGTCAAATTAAACAAAATATAAAAAATAATTAATAATAATTAACGAGTTGATGACATTTGGGGTTGTACGCAGACTTAAAATATCGCTATAGTTGTATCAAACGAATTAATCCCAACCAGTCTCTCGAATCATCTGGGGTGGCTGGGCCTCCCGGAACAGGCAGTTCAGGCTCAAATGCGGATTAGTGGACTTCATATCTTGAAATATTTTTTTGCCAATTTCTTAGATATACAGTTTTTCCTCACGATACTTTTTTCCAATCGGCTAGCATGAGGTAATCTCACGGAAAACGAACTTTTAATAGAGCAATGACAAGGCATCTCTCTATTTACTGATGCTCGAGAATGAACGAGGATGTCATGGGTATTAGTGATTAGTTACAATTTCGACTTTGTGCTCATTTTGCACCGTGAATTTATATATTTTTCTTTGACTTTATATTTCAGTTTAGATAATTGCTGTCTAATACTAGTACCGATACAAGTTAGGGGAATGATCTTCACTTAATTATTGTCATACTCCTTTCCGTCTTTGTTTACTTTACTAAATTATTTAAATTGCTCCTTGTAAAGCTAAGTTCCCTGATGCTTCATAGATCCTTGTTTCGATTTCATGCCCACCACAAATTGTTAGTTTGTGTGTATGTCATATACGCGATATCAAGTTTTTGTTATATGCTATATGCCAGAATATGTCCCCGTGGTTGGAAAAGACCATGAAGACATCATCATATCTACTTCTGAGATTCCATTATGACTTTTTTGCGCTCACCCAGCCTTCGAAAAACAAAGAGGATTCCGTTCTGTCAATGTATTCTTTGTCGTTTTCATTTTATTTTCCAACCGTAACTTAATAAAGTGTTCTCTTCTCTCACAAAGAGTTTGCCGTTTCATTTAATAATTACATTTACAGGGCAAAGCTTTAGTTTTTGTTCTATTTGTCCGCTTCGTTAAAACGGTTTTCTTGTGAAACTTAATTTAATATAAAGAGCCCATATTTTAACAGATACATTAACTGTTAAATCACTGTCGTCCCTTGTCAAATTAAACAAAATATAAAAAATAATTAATAATAATTAACGAGTTGATGACATTTGGGGTTGTACGCAGACTTAAAATATCGCTATAGTAGTATCAAACGAATTAATCCCAACCAGTCTCTCGAATCATCTGGGGTGGCTGGGCCTCCGGAACGGGCAGTTCCGGGCTCAAATGCAGGCGGTTTTCGACACCACTCTTATAGAACGTTTCTCAGTCAGGTTTCTCTCCCTATCTCCCTAATCATCCACCGTTTGGGCACCCTTGTCGAGAGATTCCCGTCTGGTCTTTTTATATGTTTATTTTGTTGAATTTTATACATTTGTTTTATGATATTTTTATTTTATAGTATTTATAGTTATTTATTTATTTTATTAACCAAGTAGGTGAAGTTAGAAATGGATCTCCCCTAATAATAAAAAATAAAATTAGTAAATAGTAGCAACACACTTTACAATTTCACAGTAGCTGTGGTATAAATTGGTCGCCTTAAATAGAAATGGACCACGCCACAATATCAGTAAACATTGAGTTATGTCGAGTAGGAGGGAGCAACGTTTACAACCAATTATTTTTACTTATTTAAAAAAAAGAATAGATAATTATTAAGACTATTATTCTAAATTTAAAATATGCGATATTAAAACAGTTTGTTATTGATATTTTTCCTTAGGCTATAAACTAAAGTATAGTATATAATACTGCAAATATAGAATATATAAGTAAGTCTCCCTATTTATATCTATACTCAATAAATTAATACATTGCACATTTATATTGTCCCGGTTTGAAACCGAACCCATGCCCTCTTATTATTTCTGTATACTATGCTATAAGGGGGTCATTTGCTTATTATTTCAATATATTAATTCGCATACTTAATAACAAAATTAAAACATGATATTGAGTTTTAATTTTCTCGTTAACAATCAAACTCTTTGAACGATAAAAAGGTGCATAAAGCAGTCGCAAATAAAAATAAACAGCTATGTACCAAGATTGAAACTGAACTGAAGACGTTTTATTGAAGTTCTTTGTTATATTATTCTCGTAGACAAAAATGAATGGAAGGCGACAAGTTATTAACAAAGAAAACTAAAATATTATTTTTAACCACCAAACAACAAACAAATATACAATGTTATATAAAACGGAGATTAAATTATTATGTAAAATATAATTATTGTACAACAAAGGATTGAGGTAACGAACAAACTGCAAAAGATCAGCGATCTGTGTCAATGTGCCTAGAACACAAAGCTGATGGAAGCGAAAGCAGTTAAAATAAAAAAACGTTCGGCAACAAAGGCAACTCCTTCTCACTCTCTATGAGGTACGAAGGACCTTGGAAATGTCATCAGATTAGTTTTGAGTAAAGAGATTTTCAATTATGAAGAACAAAAAAATACTTTTGTAGCTGATGTACGGAAAAAGGCCGGTAAGTAATTAATTAGGACACAATAGGGCCAATGATTTTATTGTAACTATTATTTGAACACCATAAAGGTTCTTAAAAATTTCAAAATCGATGTACAATTATTTGGACGCCTTATAGATCAAATTTCCAAATCGAAGTTAATAATTTAAATAATCGAACCAGAGATTATTTATATTTAAAACTAATTTATCAATCAAGCTCAAAGTACAGCTCAATTTACTTTTTTTTCTACTTAATTTTACTAATAGACAGGTTTTATTACAGCACCGTACCAAAATGTAATGGACGGCTCAGAAGTTACACCGTTGTCTACGAAGAGCACATCTGCACACTAAAATTATAATGAAGACTAAAGTTAAACCGCTTTAGACAACCCCTAGAACAATAGAGCCTCCGGTATATCAAGCAAGTTAGGTACTTAGCGCAACTAACTTCTAGTTCTCAGTATTAGATCGTGCAGACTAGACTGGGACCAAATATTATACGGATATTGGAATATATTATTCACTTTATTAAAGCTTTTGTAATAATTAATTTTTAGTGTTATAATTATATAAGTGATTACTCCGGCCCATGACACCGAGATTCGTCCTCAATATGTCATCCCTGAGGATTGCAATGGATAACGGAGACCTAATTACTGCTAAATATGCGTAGGTGGGTCTCCGTTTACCTATACTCACTATACACGGATTATAAATGAGCTACGTTCTTGTTTATCACTTCAATTTCATAATAAATGTTTACCACAAATACTTTGTTCAATCGATAGATATAAACAAAGCGAGATGTTAAAACTTTTCCAATCCCGTTATTGACCAACCAACGCTTATAGCACTTAGTAAATTGCTTATGTCAGACGCACATTGATTTACATCGAGTACAACCAAAGGATTACTGATCCGAGTCGAAAATTATTTGTTGCGTTTAAAAAAATCTATAAGTTTGATATATCTATACTAATATAAAACTGTAACTATGTCACATTCAAATATTAACAATATTTTACAATTATTAACAGATTATATTTAAAAAATATAATCTGTTAATATAGGGGTACAGGTAAATTTCGCGCGTTAACTGAGTATTAAAAAAAATTGAAATCGTGTTTTTTTATCAGTCACCTAACGTAAGTACTATTATAAATAAAGGTGTGAACGAGTGAGTGCCTGTGCGTACGCGCCAATTGAAATAATTTTATTAGCAATTCGGATGTGGGTGAAAAGAGTGAACGCTCCAAGTTTACCTCTACCCCCAGCCCAAAAACATGATACACGTTAAAAAAAATTGCATTTGTTCTTAACTGTGGACTGAAAAATGCGGTGTGAAAACGTATCACATTTATAACTATTTCATATTGATATTTTGTTTTTTTGGACTGATAACTTTTCTATATAGTGTTTGTTTGCCACGTAAGCAAAACTGCAGGTAAAAGCTGATTTCATATAAAACGATTTATACAAAGTCTCTATTTAAATGAAATAGTTTTTTTTTTTATTTCAAGTAAAATATCATTTTGTGTAAAAAATATAATCTGTTAATATAGGGTACAGGTAAATTTCGCGCGTTAACTGAGTATTAAAAAAATTGAAATCGTGTTTTTATCAGTCACCTAACGTAAGTACTACATATATGTTATGCACACCAAAGTATAAGCGTCCGCTCTTAATTCACGGTACGCGAGCAAACCAAGTTCCATCCCCGGTGCCGGCACTAATGATTTTTTTATTTATTTATTTTATGACTGATGGCCACTGTTAGCGCTTAGGGCACTCAGCCGAAACCTTTATTAATGGGTAACCAGCACAAGGGTTCCCGAGAGGGAGCCTCGGCTTGAATCGTTACCCTGTTCCGCGAGAGCATCTGCCTCGAGAGTTCCCGAGTGGACCAAGGATGTCAATTATTATTAATATGTACTATTTAATGATAATAATAAAAAAAATCGATTTTTTTTCTTTTTTTCTTTTTTCTTTTTTTCTTTTTTTCTTTTTTCTTTTTTTCTTTTTTTTTCGGGCTAATGGCCGAAATTCTACAGTTTCGCCGGGTTGAGAGGTGACCGAGAACTTATGCCGCTCAGTCGAGACCTCTATTAGTGGGTAACCAGCACAAGGGCTCCCAAGAGGAGCCTCGGTTTGAACCGTTACCCTGTTCCGCGAGAGCATCTGCCTCGAGAGTTCCCGAGTGGACCAAGGATGTCAATTATTATTAATATGTACTATTTAATGATAATAATAAAAAAAATCGATTTTTTTTCTTTTTTTCTTTTTTTCTTTTTTCTTTTTTTCTTTTTTTTTCGGGCTAATGGCCGAAATTCTACAGTTTCGCCGGGTTGAGAGGTGACCGAGAACTTATGCCGCTCAGTCGAGACCTCTATTAGTGGGTAACCAGCACAAGGGCTCCCAAGAGGGAGCCTCGGTTTGGACCGTTACCCTGTTCCGCGAGAGCATCTGCCTCGAGAGTTCCCGAGTGGACCAAGGATGTCAATTATTATTAATATGTACTATTTAATGATAATAATAAAAAAAATCGATTTTTTTTTTCTTTTTTTTTCTTTTTTTTTTTTTCGGGCTGAAGGCCACTGTTAGCCCGAGGCCTTGCGCATGAAACGATTTTGTATTACCTGAAGTCGGTGAATGTGACGCGGGGAAGCATGCGCAAAGACGGGGCTTGCGTATGTCATTATGGGTCGGATGCACGCTTTGTATAGTGTAATTTTATTAACGCAGGGACATTTTGCTATTTTTATTGAGTAACGGGTGCAAACGACCTAGGACGAACGCTGCTCGATTCCGTACGCGGTTGACATGCGGACCGAAGGTGAGTCTTTCATCTAAAGTAACGCCTAGAGTAAGTATTTGACTGTCTGTTCCCAGGGGATTGGACGATCAAATAACTCTATAGTTAGGAGATGCGGCGTTTTGTTGCGCCGAGAAGTACATGGCTGCACTTTTGGTGGGGTTAACCTCGATCCTCCATTTCCGAAACCATTTCCCTAAGGTGTTGGCTGCAGATTGGAGGCGTCTACAAATAGCGTCTGGTTTGAACCCAGACACATAGAACCGGTGTCATCGGCGAAAGGGCTAGCTCTACACCGCGAGTGCGCGGTATGTCGTTAGTGTAGAGTGTGTACAAAATAGGACCTAGGACGGAGCCTTGTGGTACTCCGGCACAAATAGGAGTGAACCTCGGGCGCGTTCCCTCGACGCGGTAACGAAAGGTTCGATTTCGGAGAAAGTCTCGTATGATAAGTACGAGTCGATCTGGCACACCGAGCTCATATAGTTTGTATATGAGCCCGTTGTCACGAACCTTAATCGAAAGCTTTCGCCACGTCGAGGAAAAGTGCCCCAGTTTGGTAGCCCTGAAGAAATTTACTGAGGATGTGCTCCGTGATGCGGTGCACTTGATGTGTCATGAGTGTTGGGTGCGAAACCCGAACTGCTCATTGATTGGTAGCATGAAGTCCTTGAGGCGGGCGAGGATGAGCCTTTCATATACCTTACCCAAGACTTTGAGTAGGCTTATGGGTCGATAGGCTGATGGATCGGTTGGATGTTTTGAGGCTTGAGAATCCCTATGACGTCGGCTTCCTTCCAGGTGTTCGGGAAGGTACCTTTGGATATGGCCGCGTTGTAGATTATTACCAATTCGGATGTGGGTGAAAAGAGTGAACGCTCCAAGTTTACCTCTACCCCAGCCCAAAAACATGATACACGTTAAAAAAAATTGCATTTGTTCTTAACTGTGGACTGAAAAATGCGGTGTGAAAACGTATCACATTTATAACTATTTCATATTGATATTTTGTTTTTTTGGACTGATAACTTTTCTATATAGTGTTTGTTTGCCACGTAAGCAAAACTGCAGGTAAAAGCTGATTTCATATAAAACGATTTATACAAAGTCTCTATTTAAATGAAATAGTTTTTTTTTTTTATTTTAAGTAAAATATCATTTGTGTAAAATATAATTATTGTACAACAAAGGATTGAGGTAACGAACAAACTGCAAAAGATCAGCGATCTGTGTCAATGTGCCTAGAACACAAAGCTGATGGAAGCGAAAGCAGTTAAAATAAAAAAAAACGTTCGGCAACAAAGGCAACTCCTTCTCACTCTCTATGAGGTACGAAGGACCTTGGAAATGTCATCCAGATTAGTTTTGAGTAAAGTCACTAGAGTTTTGAGTAAAGAGATTTTCAATTATGAAGAACAAAAAAAATACTTTTGTAGCTGATGTACGGAAAAAGGCCGGTAAGTAATTAATTAGGACACAATAGGGCCAATGATTTTATTGTAACTATTATTTGAACACCATAAAGGTTCTTAAAAATTTCAAAATCGATGTACAATTATTTGGACGCCTTATAGATCAAATTTCCAAATCGAAGTTAATAATTTAAATAATCGAACCAGAGATTATTTATATTTAAAACTAATTTATCAATCAAGCTCAAGTACAGCTCAATTTACTTTTTCTACTTAATTTTACTAATAGACAGGTTTTATTACAGCACCGTACCAAAATGTAATGGACGGCTCAGAAGTTACACCGTTGTCTACGAAGAGCACATCTGCACACTAAAATTATAATGAAGACTAAAGTTAAACCGCTTTAGACAACCCCTAGAACAATAGAGCCTCCGGTATATCAAGCAAGTTAGGTACTTAGCGCAACTAACTTCTAGTTCTCAGTATTAGATCGTGCAGACTAGACTGGGACCAAATATTATACGGATATTGGAATATATTATTCACTTTATTAAAGCTTTTGTAATAATTAATTTTTAGTGTTATAATTATATATGCTATTTTATAAGAAGATATTTATACCCTCCTCCGGTTGGTTAGAATAGTTTAAATTAAATAAATTAATAAATACATAAAGAAATACCAAACAGACCGGAGTCCATCCATGGAACAAGGATTTTTTTTTTCGGGCTAATGGCCGAAATTCTACAGTTTCGCCGGGTTGAGAGGTGACCGAGAACTTATGCCGCTCAGTCGAGACCTCTATTAGTGGGTAACCAGCACAAGGGCTCCCAAGAGGGAGCCTCGGTTTGGACCGTTACCCTGTTCCGCGAGAGCATCTGCCTCGAGAGTTCCCGAGTGGACCAAGGATGTCAATTATTATTAATATGTACTATTTAATGATAATAATAAAAAAAATCGATTTTTTTTTTCTTTTTTTTTTTTTTTTTTTTTTTTTTTTTTTTTTTTTTTTTTTTTTTTTTTTTTTTTTTTTTTTTTTTTTTTTTTTTTTTTTTTTTTTTTTTTTTTTTTTTTTTTTTTTTTTTTTTTTTTTTTTTTTTTTTTTTTTTTTTTTTTTTTTTTTTTTTTTTTTTTTTTTTTTTTTTTTTTTTTTTTTTTTTTTTTTTTTTTTTTTTTTTTTTTTTTTTTTTTTTTTTTTTTTTTTTTTTTTTTTTTTTTTTTTTTTTTTTTTTTTTTTTTTTTTTTTTTTTTTTTTTTTTTTTTTTTTTTTTTTTTTTTTTTTTTTTTTTTTTTTTTTTTTTTTTTTTTTTTTTTTTTTTTTTTTTTTTTTTTTTTTTTTTTTTTTTTTTTTTTTTTTTTTTTTTTTTTTTTTTTTTTTTTTTTTTTTTTTTTTTTTTTTTTTTTTTTTTTTTTTTTTTTTTTTTTTTTTTTTTTTTTTTTTTTTTTTTTTTTTTTTTTTTTTTTTTTTTTTTTTTTTTTTTTTTTTTTTTTTTTTTTTTTTTTTTTTTTTTTTTTTTTTTTTTTTTTTTTTTTTTTTTTTTTTTTTTTTTTTTTTTTTTTTTTTTTTTTTTTTTTTTTTTTTTTTTTTTTTTTTTTTTTTTTTTTTTTTTTTTTTTTTTTTTTTTTTTTTTTTTTTTTTTTTTTTTTTTTTTTTTTTTTTTTTTTTTTTTTTTTTTTTTTTTTTTTTTTTTTTTTTTTTTTTTTTTTTTTTTTTTTTTTTTTTTTTTTTTTTTTTTTTTTTTTTTTTTTTTTTTTTTTTTTTTTTTTTTTTTTTTTTTTTTTTTTTTTTTTTTTTTTTTTTTTTTTTTTTTTTTTTTTTTTTTTTTTTTTTTTTTTTTTTTTTTTTTTTTTTTTTTTTTTTTTTTTTTTTTTTTTTTTTTTTTTTTTTTTTTTTTTTTTTTTTTTTTTTTTTTTTTTTTTTTTTTTTTTTTTTTTTTTTTTTTTTTTTTTTTTTTTTTTTTTTTTTTTTTTTTTTTTTTTTTTTTTTTTTTTTTTTTTTTTTTTTTTTTTTTTTTTTTTTTTTTTTTTTTTTTTTTTTTTTTTTTTTTTTTTTTTTTTTTTTTTTTTTTTTTTTTTTTTTTTTTTTTTTTTTTTTTTTTTTTTTTTTTTTTTTTTTTTTTTTTTTTTTTTTTTTTTTTTTTTTTTTTTTTTTTTTTTTTTTTTTTTTTTTTTTTTTTTTTTTTTTTTTTTTTTTTTTTTTTTTTTTTTTTTTTTTTTTTTTTTTTTTTTTTTTTTTTTTTTTTTTTTTTTTTTTTTTTTTTTTTTTTTTTTTTTTTTTTTTTTTTTTTTTTTTTTTTTTTTTTTTTTTTTTTTTTTTTTTTTTTTTTTTTTTTTTTTTTTTTTTTTTTTTTTTTTTTTTTTTTTTTTTTTTTTTTTTTTTTTTTTTTTTTTTTTTTTTTTTTTTTTTTTTTTTTTTTTTTTTGGAGGCGTCTACAAATAGCGTCTGGTTTGAACCCAGACACATAGAGGCCGGTGTCATCGGCGAAAGGGCTAGCTCTACACCGCGAGTGCGCGGTATGTCGTTGGTGTAGAGTGTGTACAAAATAGGACCTAGGACGGAGCCTTGTGGTACTCCGGCACAAATAGGAATTGAACCTCGGAGCGCGTTCCCTCGACGCGGTAACGAAAGGTTCGATTTCGGAAAAGTCTCGTATGATAAGTACGAGTCGATCTGGCACACCGAGCTCATATAGTTTGTATATGAGCCCGTTGTGCCAGACCTTGTCGAAAGCTTTCGCCACGTCGAGGAAAAGTGCCCCAGTTTGGTAGCCCTGAAGAAATTTACTGAGGATGTGCTCCGTGATGCGGTGCACTTGATGTGTGCATGAGTGTTGGGTGCGAAACCCGAACTGCTCATTGATTGGTAGCATGAAGTCCTTGAGGCGGGCGAGGATGAGCCTTTCATATACCTTACCCAAGACTTTGAGTAGGCTTATGGGTCGATAGGCTGATGGATCGGTTGGATGTTTTGAGGGCTTGAGAATCCCTATGACGTCGGCTTCCTTCCAGGTGTTCGGGAAGGTACCTTTGGATATGGCCGCGTTGTAGATTATTACCAGTAGGTGTAAAATGGACATGGGTAGGAGTTTCATCACCTTGTTGGTGATGCCGTCGGGGCCGGGAGCCTTGCGTGGTCGCAGGTTTCTAATTATGGACTCAACTTCGGTATATATAATTATATAAGTGATTACTCCGGCCCATGACACCGAGATTCGTCCTCAATATGTCATCCCTGAGGATTGCAATGGATAACGGAGACCTAATTACTGCTAAATATGCGTAGGTGGGTCTCCGTTTACCTATACTCACTATACACGGATTATAAATGAGCTACGTTCTTGTTTATCACTTTAATTTCATAATAAATGTTTACCACAAATACTTTGTTCAATCGATAGATATAAACAAAGCGAGATGTTAAAACTTTTCCAATCCCGTTATTGACCAACCAACGCTTATAGCACTTAGTAAATTGCTTATGTCTGACGCACATTGATTTACATCGAGTACAACCAAAGGATTACTGTTCCGAGTCGAAAATTATTTGTTGCGTTTAAAAAAATCTATAAGTTTGATATATCTATACTAATATAAAACTGTAACTATGTCACATTCAAATATTAACAATATTTTACAATTATTAACAGATTATATTTAAAAAATATAATCTGTTAATATAGGGGTACAGGTAAATTTCGCGCGTTAACTGAGTATTAAAAAAATTGAAATCGTGTTTTTATCAGTCACCTAACGTAAGTACTATTATAAATAAAGGTGTGAACAGTGAGTGCCTGTGCGTACGCGCCAATTGAAATAATTTTATTAGCAATTCGGATGTGGGTGAAAAGAGTGAACGCTCCAAGTTTACCTCTACCCCAGCCCAAAAACATGATACACGTTAAAAAATTGCATTTGTTCTTAACTGTGGACTGAAAATGCGGTGTGAAAACGTATCACATTTATAACTATTTCATATTGATATTTTGTTTTTTTGGACTGATAACTTTTCTATATAGTGTTTGTTTGCCACGTAAGCAAAACTGCAGGTAAAAGCTGATTTCATATAAAACGATTTATACAAAGTCTCTATTTAAATGAAATAGTTTTTTTTTTTATTTCAAGTAAAATATCATTTGTGTAAAATATAATTATTGTACAACAAAGGATTGAGGTAACGAACAAACTGCAAAAGATCAGCGATCTGTGTCAATGTGCCTAGAACACAAAGCTGATGGAAGCGAAAGCAGTTAAAATAAAAAAAAACGTTCGGCAACAAAGGCAACTCCTTCTCACTCTCTATGAGGTACGAAGGACCTTGGAAATGTCATCCAGATTAGTTTTGAGTAAAGTCACTAGAGTTTTGAGTAAAAAGATTTTTAATTATGAAGAACAAAAAAAATACTTTTGTAGCTGATGTACGGAAAAAGGCCGGTAAGTAATTAATTAGGACACAATAGGGCCAATGATTTTATTGTAACTATTATTTGAACACCATAAAGGTTCTTAAAAATTTCAAAATCGATGTACAATTATTTGGACGCCTTATAGATCAAATTTCCAAATCGAAGTTAATAATTTAAATAATCGAACCAGAGATTATTTATATTCAAAACTAATTTATCAATCTAGCTCAAAGTACAGCTCAATTTACTTTTTTTTCTACTTAATTTTACTAATAGACAGGTTTTATTACAGCACCGTACCAAAATGTAATGGACGGCTCAGAAGTTACACCGTTGTCTACGAAGAGCACATCTGCACACTAAAATTATAATGAAGACTAAAGTTAAACCGCTTTAGACAACCCCTAGAACAATAGAGCCTCCGGTATATCAAGCAAGTTAGGTACTTAGCGCAACTAACTTCTAGTTCTCAGTATTAGATCGTGCAGACTAGACTGGGACAAAATATTATATGGATATTGGAATATATTATTCACTTTATTAAAGCTTTTATAATAATTAATTTTTAGTGTTATAATTATATATGCTATTTTATAAGAAGATATTTATACCCTCCTCCGGTTGGTTAGAATAGTTTAAATTAAATAAATTAATAAATACATAAAGAAATACCAAACAGACGGGAGAGTCCAGAGCATCTGACTCGAGGGTGCCCGAGTGGACCAAGGATGTCAATTATTATTAATATGTACTATTTAATGATAATAATAAAAAAAATCGAGGCAAAAAGAAAAGGCAAATGCAACTGTCCCTTGATAAAAAACATATGATTTTATGTCTAACTGCGCTCTTATTATGTCTCAATGTTATTTCAGATTAGTATAAAGTATTATTGTAATATGATTATTTAGTAGGTATATCCATGAACTTTTTACAAATGCAATATAATACGCCTACTACTAAACGAAGACCGTTGCAATGAAATAAAATATTGCTATTCACATGTTCAGGCGCTTATTTATTTTTACAACTATCGGTTTATAACCTCAAACTTCAAATTTATCTCTCAATCTACGGTTAGTAAAGTTATTTCCTAAATTTGTTTAAGTTATAACACTATATATTATTAAATAACACATTGTAATGTATTGGGCGTTTGAAATGAAACTTTTACTCTACACAACAAAGGAAATATTTTATTTCAAAAACTGAGTCGTGCCTTACAGACCTTCCTTATTTTCACCATCGCATTCTGGTACTCCCTTGAAACTCGGCGCAGCATGTTGGACGTCGGCTAATACGCAGTTGCCGCTGATTCGGTGCACGTTGGTGATAGAATGAGTTCCAAGACGGTCACGTCACGCGTTTCAGAAATTATAATAGGACGTATTACACCACCTCTCTAAATGTGACCACCGCACCGCTCGAAAATACCGAAATATATAAGGTGAAGTGGCCGTTTTATACAGTCAGATGGAGTCACAGAGCATTTAAACATTAACAAATAGATAGAGAAATATTAAATTACCCACACGAAAAAAATGAGTTGAAAATAAAATTTGAATTAAGTATATTTAAGGTGTCACCTACTGTGTCTTTTAGGTAGAAACATTTTTATATTATGAAAAGTAAAAAAAAGTAAAGTACCTACTTATATATATAGACTTACATATATAGGTACTTATATATATAGGTATATTATATAGACCCCACTTACTGGCCACAGGCTTTCTATCTACAGAAGGTATTGAAGCATTATTTTCTTACTTAACAAACGAACACACAGTTCACCTGATGGTAAATAATTCCTAAAGCCCATGACATCCACATTCATCCTTGACAAGGACTCATAATGCAGACGTGTTGTCACCCTTGAGGACTGAGACGGTCCGGTGATGCCCCTTCACCAGTAACAAAGGTCTCCGGATTCCTACACTCACCAGACGAAAAACAGCAGCATTATACTTCCAGTTCCCGCTGGTATTATGTGAGGGCGTGGTCCTACCCCGGTCGAGACTCATTCATTCTGCAGTTAGAAACAAACTGCTGCGTAGCACTTTTACTGTTGACAAAGAAGCAGAATTAAGCAATATAAGAAATATCAAACTTAACTAATATATACGACAATAACTAGTCTGGCCATAAATACTGTTACATAAATACTTTTCTTTTCAACTTTAGAATTATTTTTAATTTGTTAACAAAGTGGGTGTGGAGCCGTCGGTCATATCCCAGACACTTCAAAAGCTTGGTATCAGCCGTATGTTCGTATATCGTACTATCAACAGATACAACAACACTTCCTCTGTCGAAGACCAGAAAAGTCGGGGCGGCCACGTGCTGTTAGAACTACAAAGGCTGTTAATGCTGTTAAAGCCAGAATTAGTCGAAACCCCATTAGGAAGCAAAAAATCTTATCGCGAGAAATGAATATTCTCGCTAGGACTCTGTCGCGTATTATAAAGCAGGACCTGAAGCTCGGTGCTTATCGTTGATATACAGGCCATGCCCTAAATCAATCTTTACAATTAAAGAGAGTGGTTCGATCAAAACGCCTTCTGTCGCGATACGCAGATGAAAGGCACAGAAATATCCTCTTTACCGATGAAAAAAAATTCACGATTGAAGAATAAGCAAAATGATAAAGTGTACGCTCACAGTTCTAAAGAACTAAAAAAAGAGCTACTCAAGTGGTCGGAAAGATAAAACGTGGTCATCATCCTACGTCAGTGATGGTTTGGTGGGACGTGTCTTATCAAGGAGTCACAAAACTACGTTTTTGTGAAAAAGGAGTGAAAACTTCAGCCAAAGTGTATCAAGATTTTACACTTTTTAAAAATATACCTTGGACTTTCCAGCAGGACTCTGCACCTAGTCACAAGGCACGAACTACCCAAGCCTGGCTTGAAACCAACGTTCCGGACTTTATAAGAGCTGAATACTGGGCCCTCATCTAGCCCAGACCTCAACCTTTTAGACTTCAAATTATGGTCAGTTTTAGTTAAAAAAATCTTTGGAGCAAGCAGTAGCGAAATTTCCCTTGGAAACAGTGCGTAAATCCGTAGATTCGTGGCCAAACAGATTAAAGGCCTGTATAGAAAAGCCAAAGGGGCCACCTTTCGAATGGAATTTTTTTTTTTGCTGAGACTCTTAAATATATAGGTATAAATTTTAATACTATTACATTACTTCGAAAAATAAATGCATTTTCATTTGTAACAGAACTTATGGCCGGACTAGGTATTTAACATAACCCAAATGGGTAATGTTAAATATTATCGTTTACCAGTACGACTTAGGGTCCTTCAACAGGCGAGCATATTCCTTTCTTAAAGGCCGGCAACGCATCTGCAGTTCCTCTGGTGTTGCGGTTGTCCATGGACGTCGATGAGCACTTCGGTGTTCCCGCCGCTCGTGTGCTCCCTTTTTTCTATAGAAAAATTAAAAAAAAATATAAGCGAGGACAGATTTATATCTAAATTAGAGGTACTATTGGATATAAGCGTATACGTAGTTTACGTGGCTAAAGAGGCATATCACGGTGGACGAAAGTCAGAAATTAATTGCATATGGAGCGTGAAATGGCGGCGTCGACAAATGGCCGTCTCAAACTCTGCGCTAGAGTAAAAGAGTGTCGTCACACGGACGAAGGCAAAAGAAACCTGCTCCGACGCGATGAACGAAGTGCATAGGTGAATGTATTTTATCTCGAATCTGTACGAGATTTTGACATTTATGTTACGTATATATAAAATTAGTGTATAAAATGTATATATTAGGTTCGAATTTTGGTTAATTTTATTATCTTAAAATATTTTAAATATATTAAGAATATTATTTCTTAATAGTAAAAACGTATAGAGAAATATACGATATTTTGTTTTTTTACCTAAACTAGGCTAGATAGACTATACATAGAAGATTTATATAGAAGTAAGATAAATAATACTAATTAAATAAAGTAATTCAATTAAAATCATTATTTGATTCCTTTATAAGCTCCATTATGTTTACGACGACACAAATAATTACATACGTATTTTATAAGGCGTTTGTGTACTAAATGTTCAGGGCAATTAAAATCCGTTTTACATTAAGCGACAGGTGGCGTCTTATTTAAAGTTGTCCATGAACGAAGCTTTAATTAAGAGAACCGTTAAGTTAAGACTATCGTTTGCACCGGTTCATTAAAGGAAATTTGAATATTACCAAAATAGTTTCTATAACTATTATACGGTTAGATTAATTAAAATAAATACTGGTAAAGCCACGTTCTAGCTAGTTTTCAGATGCATCATGAATAGGTCGGCTTGATCGGAGAAGGAGCACACCCTCCCAGAATACTAGTAAGTCATTCACTGACAACGCTTTGGTGTTTTGTATTGTAGTTGCAGTTACAAGTAACTTTTCAGTTGTCTTTGCAATCGAAGTAGCCAGCTCAATTCTCGGCTGTGAATTGAACCCAATACCCGCTACTCAATAAAATTATATTCTGTTTACTATTACGCCATACGGCGGCTTGTACCTACAAAAGCATAAGTTGGCCGTAATCAAGTCCGTGAAACATACGTTTAATTTACGAAACGAACTATAGACCTTATTTTTAACTAAAATTAAAATTTAGATACAGACCCAGATCAAACGTCACAAACAAAATGAGTTTTGGAACCAGTGATTATCTATTACAGTTTGAAAATTTAAAACTAATAACAACTCTATTAATATCAAAACAGATTAATCCCACCCATACGAACATATACAAAAACTTTTCGGACGGTGTATTTAGCATATGAGCATATTTTCGATATAGTACGATAAACCCAGGAAATTACTAAATACAAACAAGGAAGATGTACTATTTTCAGGTGGTAAATCTTAAAAATACACGCTTAAATACTCGTATTAGTCATCCTTCATAAAAGAGACCAACGTATTTACCAGAGTTTGAAGTCTGATACGACAGCACAGCTCCAGCTATCCCCTGCTGTGATTCACATAATGAATGAACACCAATTTAAGCAAACTCCCGGTAACCAATACCAGTAACCTGTAAACAGTGTTTAACAGTGTTTGTGTTGTCCAGTTTCGCTGCAGTTGATACGAACATGAAATAGCAGCATAGCGCTGCTGTTTTTCGTAGTGTAGGGATCCGAATCTTCTTTTTTCTATTTTATTGAAAAGTGTAATAGCAATGCTATTAACCACTCCAACTAAGTTGAAAATGCTTGTGCTGGGAAATAGTTCACGAGTTTTACCTTACCTTAAAACATTACCGGCTACAGACGCTTCAATCACAGATAACACTGTGATGGAATCACATTCCACGGGGGTGACAAGACATGTGCATCATGACTTTGTGTTGAGTATTGATGTAGATGTCACTTCTGACGAGGCGTTCCATCTCAGTCCTCAAGGGTGGCAACTCATCTGTATTATGATTCCTTGGCAAGAATGAATGTAGATGTCATGGGCCGCAGAAATCACTTACCATCAGGTTACATGTTTGCTAGTTTGTTACTCTCAATGTAATTTAAAAAAGTGTTATTTTAGTTACTTCTAAGTGCGGATATGTGATAAAAGTTAGTGTCCCGTCTGAACTGAAGCAATAAATCAACTAAACTTTATTATATAAAGTTTCCATTTATCCTTGGGATGATTCTTATTGAAGTGTATTTAGTTAGGAAATGTTTGTTGTTTCCGAGATATTAACGAATGTCCATTTATGTACTAACAATGAAAGATGATACACCAAAATATATTATCTTACTTATTTTATTATTAAATATTTATTTACTTTTTATTCATATAGAAATTTATGTATTCATAAATAAACTAGATTTGCACTTGGGGAATTCCCCATTTTGTTTTAATATGTTGTATAATATTTATATATTGTTATATACGTTTGTGACACCACACATATATATTATATACAATCATAATTATTTTGTAACTCAGATGTTCAAAGCAAACCCTCATCAAAATATTCTAGTATTTTATACCCGTGTGGCATGTGTTTAAATGGGATTTGTTTTGATAGCATTTTGGATCAAGTAACTTTACAAAATTAAAATAAATTATTATAAACCTCCCCTAAATAGTTCATAATTAAACTTTTTCTCTTTCATAAGAAAGAAGGTAAGATAGCAAAATGCACAATAATTTACAAAACAATTCAATCCTTAAGCATATTGATAATAATTTTGCGTACGTATATGTAGCGTACGCTACGCTCAAAATTAAAATATAAGTATATTTTTTAATTTTCTTTCCCTTAGCTCATTTAAAATTTGGGCTTAAACAATAACTAATGGGAGTCAAGTTTGGAATTTAATGTGAGAGCGATCCAATGATTTGTAACGTTATTTGTGTAAGATAGTCACATAAATTTTTCTCGCACGATTTTTTTTAAATGCTAATATGTAAAATTCACGGATTTTCTTATTCCTTTTTAGTTTAATAACTGACTTTAGTCTCTCTTGTATTGAAAGCATTTTATTTTCTGGTTATTTTGGTACCAAAAATAACGGTAGCCTTCAAAACATATATCACCTCTAATCCCATTCTGCTCAAAACTCGGGGCTTTGACTGATTGACTCACTGCACACATACGCAATACAGAATTTACTCTTTAATGGTAATGATTTTGTAAAGCACATTGCCCATTTAAAGGGATGTAAATGTTGCATTTTTAATCTTTTGCAGTATCGGCTTCCACTACGTGTGACAAATTAGTTGTTAAAGGCAGGAAAAGACTCTAAATTGGATCATACAATAGTTCAAAAGTATCAATGGTATAAAACGTATGATAACGAGAGATAAATACAGACCAACACTTCCTTTTGAGATTGGGAGCTGAGTGTTGGGTGAAGTTGATTACTTGTAGGCTATCACGCGAAAACAATATACCTCAATGCCTAACGGTTTTGTTTGATCCAATGACATTCTGAATATGATGATAAAATAAACGGTCCGTGTGGGTTCCCTCAGGGATATCCGTTAGGAACTGAGCAGATGTATACCTACGTTGGTACGTCAGTGTATATTGAAAGTTAACTAACATTATAAATATTACATACTTTTTGATATGGATGAAATGTATGAAACTAATAAAACAAAAAATATATCAATAAAAGTACATACAAAGATCCTCAAGTCCTCCCCAAACTGAGAATAGTATTTGTACCCTCGTAAAACAGGTTTAGTTGTGATATAAATGGCCACAAAAAACCATGAAACTGCTGGTAATATATACCAACTATCAATTAAACATGAATTTCAACCGAATAGCAACGAGCAGAGAGATCAGGAAACAGTGGACGCTTTATCCGGCGCAACAATGAATAATTAGCTGAAAGTTCCGCGGAGCGGGCTTATACGAGCGCTGTTCAGTTAGCTGTAAATCAGTCGCGATGCAAATGAGCTTCTATTTCATTTTTGATCATTTCATATAGAACTTCATTTAGTGGCTATGAACGCTGTTCTTATGTAAACATAATGATGACAACCATTAAAACATATCTAACAATTAGATATATGTTTGTTCAGCCTTTGAAAAAATGATCATATCACTCAATATTATTCTTGAACTAATTGGCTTTACTTGGAAATTTTTGCTCACTGTTCACCATACGCGTAGCTATAGAGTTGTGCTTCTTTTCTTCTTTATTCACAAAGACATTAATATAATAATGTTAAGGATATTTTCAAATAACAATCTTCAAATCGTGTTCTTTAAATCTGGTGTATTCTGAAATACTTTACTTCTTCTTCTTTTTTACTTCGGCTTCTTAAGTAAATTCTTCAGAGATTTCTTGCCCGCCTAAATAGATCCGAATTCCTAATGCGGATTTATTTTATTTATATACGTATACATTGGGTAAATGCCAACGCATACGCCCTCTAGGGGGCAAGGATGGGTTATGTCGGACTGAAACCCCATGGTGGTCGGAGCCCCTACTTCGATCGTCAGCGACCCGCAAGGCCCCGTTTATGGTAGGGGAGCACCAACGGCCCTCCACGCCGATTCCCCACGCAGCATCGCCGACACGACTGCTGGCAGTCCGATGTGACTGACCAAAACCCGCCGCTCGGCTTCCCACGCCGGGCAAGCAGCAAGCGTATGTGATGCGGAGTCTCGGTCGTTGCCACCACAGTGGAGCAATTCACCGTCACCTCGCGACCGATCTTACGCAGATAATCACCGAAGCAACCATGCCCGGTGATCATCTGCGTAACTATGTAGGTGAGTCCTCCTCGTCGCTACATCCAGGCTTCGAAGATCGGCAGGAATGCTGCAACGACGCATTTGCGCGCATACCGCTCCTCAGTGAGCCTTGTGCGCCACGTCCTAACTAACCTAACCTAAACCTAACCTAATCTAAATCTAACGTAAACCTAACCTAAACCATTCCTAAATCTAACCTAAACCGAACCTCAACCTATCCCCAAGCTAACCTAAACATAACCTAAACATAACCTAAACCTAACCTAAACCTAACCTAACCTAACCTAACCTAAACCTAACCTAAACCTAACCTAAACCTAACCTAAACCTAACCTAAACCTAACCTAACCTAACCTAAACCTAACCTAACCTAACCTAACCCACCTATATCCTCGTGTTATTAAGTCCATAGTATCTCAAAACTGTTTTTTCTTGTAGTATTTGTGTAGTCTAATCATTAGACACCGTTCTCGTGCCGCATTCAGGCCATTTCTAGTTTTAATCACTCACCTTTAGTTTTCATACTTACGTAATTTTAATCGCAATCTAAAATTTTTTGTTTCTTCCTTTTTTGTGCTGTGTTTGCTCTCGGCCGGTCAGTCCCGGTCCGCAACCTTCGAATCAGGCAAAACCTGTAAGAAAAACGCACAGAATTAGCAAAAATCGAAACATACGCGAGCGTAGCGGCGGGCCTCAATAAGGGAAACACCCAAAAGTGGGAAACGTTCCACTCGGTTGTAGTCACCTCCAGCGACGAACAAGAGTCAGGGGAAGAGGTTCTAAATAAGATAAGGGAAGTTATAAATGCTAAGGAAGGAGGAGTGAAGATAGATAGAGTTCGGAAAGCCAGGGACAGGAAAGTAATTATAGGATGTAGAAGTGAAGCGGACAGGAATAAAGTAAAAGATAAACTGGACAAAGCAGGAGGGAAACTACATGCAGAAGAAATTAAAAATAAGGACCCGCTGGTTATGTTGAAGGATGTTCTTTCTTACAATACGGAAGAAGAGGTGATGGGGGCACTGAGGAAACAGAACAACAAAGTCTTCGAGGGGCTGACAGGAGATGAGGACAGGATGGAGATAAAATATAAAAGGAAATCGAGAAACGCTATCACAAATCATATAGTCCTGAGAGTCTCCCCGAGGTTGTGGAATAGACTGGTGGAGAGAGGGACGGTCCAGATCGATATGCAGAGGATTCATGTATCGGACCAATCTCCACTGGTCCAATGCTCCCAGTGTCTAAGGTATGGCCACACCAAACGCCTCTGCAAAGAAGAGAAGGAGACATGCAGTCATTGCGCAGGCCTACATAGAAAGACCGAGTGCCCGGAGTGGGGCGCCGGTGCAGCCCCAGCACGCAGAAATTGCGCATCCGCCAAGCTGGGAAATGCCGAGCATAACGCATTCAGTGCCGAGTGCCCAGTGCGACGGAAGTGGGATGCGCTAGCCAGGGCTGCAACAGCGTATTGCTAAGGGCAGCCACAGTGGACAACATGGTACACTATCCCACAGCCAAACCCCAGAAACAGAGACCAAAACATACAAATTGGCCCAAGTCAACCTGCAACGCAAAGAACTTGCGACAAACGAAATCGTACTAGAAGCCAATAAAAGGAAATACGATTTCGTGTTAGCACAAGAACCATACGTGGGTGGCAAAAGAGTGGTAAAGAATTACCGGGGTGTGAGAGTCTTCCAGGGAAATGGCAAAGACAAAGTAGTAAAGTCGGCGATAATGGTACTAAACCCAGACATAGACGCCAGAGCCCACCCTAAGTACATCACAAATAACATCGCCGTGGTGAAAGTCGGAGGCAAGGACTGGAAAACCACACTCATATCCGTGTACTTTGAACCAGACCAACCGGTTGACGATTACCTCTACCACCTGAGTCACGCAATCAGGGAGCTTGGGCCAAAATCTATTATAGTGGGAGGCGACATAAATGCCAAAAGTATCTGGTGGGGTAGCAAAACCACAGACAGTAGAGGAGAAGCCATATTGGGCTTCGCAAATCAGCACAGGTTGGAGATACTGGAATGCGGCGGTATACCAACGTTCCAGACTGTGAGAGGAAACAGAGTGTTTAGCAGTGTGGTCGACGTCACCTTCTGCTCCCCCGACATGCTAAGCAGGTTGGGGGAGTGGAAAGAGTGATCGAACGTCGTCAGATCCGATCACAACTGTATCACGTTTACTCTAAGGAAGGAGGGTTAAGAGACGAGCCAAAGGCGAGTACAACAGAAAATACAACACCAGGGATGCGAATTGGCAATCTTTTATTGAAAAGGTATCTCAATTCAAGAGGGACAAAAATCTTGACACCCAAAGATTAAAAAGGACAAACACAAAGGAAGAATTAGAGAACACCATAAACGAGTATGATGCGGTTGTGATCGAAGCATGTGAGGAGGTGCTCCCAAAAATAAAGTGCAAGACCAAACCCAAGATTCCCTGGTGGACCAAGGAGTTGGAGGATAAGAAGAAGAAAACACTTACCTTAAAGCGCCGAATCCGCTGCGCAGCACCCTGCAGAAGAAACATCGTCGTAGCCAGGTATCTGAAACAAAAAGAAGAGTATGAGAATGAGGTGAGGAGTGCTAAGACAAGTAGTTGGAAGGAGTTCTGTGGAAGGCAAGAAAAGGAAGGGATGTGGGATGGGATATACAGGATCTTAAGGAAGGCGACTAGGAGGCAGGAGGATGAATTGATGGTGAAAGGCGATAAAGTGCTGTCTCCAAAAGAATCGGTGGTAGAGCTCGCGGACACATTCTTCCCAAACGACGACCGCCAAACCGATTTAGAACATCATCGGGATATCAGAATAGCCGTGGAACAAATAAACGGTCAGGATCAGGAAGAGGAACAGGACCCTCCTTTTAGTAAGGAAGAGCTGCTTAATGCCGCGAGAGCCTTTAACCCGAAGAAGGCACCTGGGGGGGATGGAGTGACCGCGGATATTGTTCGGGCGCTGGTCGAAGGCGACACGGACTTCCACTTGATGATGGCCAACAGATGCCTAGAACTGAGTCTTTTCCCCACCATCTGGAAGGAGGCCACAGTAGTAGTAATAAGAAAGCCGGATAAGGAAACTTATACCACACCAAAGTCCTATAGACCCATTGGCCTCCTCCCGGTGATGGGAAAACTACTCGAGAGGATGATTGTTGGCCGCCTCAAGTGGCATCTGGTCCCCAGACTGAGCTCGCGACAGTATGGCTTCGTACCACAGAAGAGTACGGAGGACTCCCTCTATGATCTGATGGAACACGTACGCGATAAGCTGAAACAAAAATTAATTGTCACCATTGTTTCATTAGACATAGAGGGAGCCTTTGACAGCGCATGGTGGCCCGCCATCAGAATGAGATTAGCGAAGGAGAAGTGCCCTATTAACATCCGGAGAATACTGGACAGTTACCTGACAGACAGAAAGGTCAGAGTGAGGTATGCGGGAGAGGAGTTATTAAAAAGCACTAGCCAGGGGTGCGTACAGGGTTCGATAGGGGGACCCATTTTATGGAACCTCCTGATTGACCCCTTATTAAAAGATCTGGAGCAGAGGGGGCACCACGCTCAGGCATTTGCCGACGACGTCGTGCTCGTATTTAGCGGGAAGACGTCGGGCATTAACACCAGTGCTAGGGAGGCACTTGATTATGTTCAGGCGTGGGGTGTCAAAAACAAACTCAAGTTTGCGCCACATAAAACAAAAGCAATGGTCATAACAAACAGGTTAAAATATGACATCCCACGCCTGAGCATGGGAGGGATGCCAATCGACATGGACCGAGAAATCAAACTGCTGGGCTTAAACATTGACAGTAAACTAACCTTCAACAAACACATCACCCTCACATGCAGAAAAGCACTCGACATATATAAACATTTAACCAGAGCGGCCAAAATAACGTGGGGGCTAAACCCCGAAATAGTAAAAATAATATACACGGCAGCAGTGGAACCGATCATTACGTATGCGGCTGGAGCCTGGGGGAAATCTGCAGCAAAGTTAGTTTCTAGAAAACAGCTCAATGCCGTGCAAAGAGGTTTCGCCCAGAAAACATGCCGAGCATACAGAACGGTTTCGCTTAACTCCGCACTCGCACTGTCAGGAATACTGCCTCTCGACCTTCGTATCAAAGAGGCTGCCACAATATTTGAGATAAGAAAAGGAAAAAAGGAGCATGCATACGGAGATAGGGAGGTCGAGAAGGAGGTATTATACACCAAATCCACACACCCTGCATGTAAGCAACATCTAGAGTACAAACACCTCGAGAGCCAGGAGCAGATCAACACCCTGGCGAACTCGGAATATAAAATATACACGGACGGCAGCGGGCTTGAGGGCAAGGTCGGGGCCGCGTTTTCCTTATGGAAAAACGGCCTCGAAACCAAGTCCAAAAAGTTTAAGCTGTCGTCCCATTGCACAGTATACCAAGCCGAGCTTCTGGCTCTCCAAAATGCAACGGTGGAAGCCCTGGAAAGAGCTGGATATTCATTTGGAATATTCAGTGATTCTAGGGCCGCCCTAGACACTTTATGCAACAGTGAGACAAGGCACCCTTTAGCAATTCAGGCACAAAACAACATAAGCCAGGCAATACTAAAGGGAAAAACCGTCTCCCTGTACTGGGTGAAGGCCCATGTGGGGATAGCGGGAAATGAGAGAGCGGATGAGCTCGCGAAACACGCAGCGCTATACAAAAAGACAAAACCTGTCTACGACCAGTGCCCGGTTTCATTCATGAAGAGACAAATCCGAGAGGACACTCTTCATGAATGGAACCGGAGGTACACGGAGGAAGCCACGGCATCTGGCACGAAGATATTTTTGCCCAACATCTATATAGCCCAGGAATTCATAAAATCGGTAACTACAAACATGCACCTCACGCAACTACTCACTGGGCACGGCGGGTTCTCGGAGTACCTGAATCGATTCGGGTGCAAAGAGAGCCCGTCGTGTATTTGCGACCCGGAAGTTCCGGAAACAGTTATCCACGTAATAACAGAGTGCCCAGTGCATTGTAGGGATCGACAGGATATAGAATTAAAACCGGAATTAAAATAGAAGCCACAAAATTAAGTCAACTAATTTGTCAAAAGGAAACTAAACATGATTTTATAGAATACTGTATTAAAATAATAAGAAAAGTAAATCTAAGAAATAAATAAATCGTATATAATAGTATATTTTGGAAAATGAAATGAAATGAAAGAAATTTAATGTAAAAGAACAAGTGTAAATGTAAAATATATAAAAGAAAGAGAACAAAGAACTGAAATAGAATAACAAAAGAAGTTAAATGTAAACCTATAATATTGGGCATTGTAAATAACAAAAGTGAAAACAAACAAAAGCCTGAAAAATATCCTGACAATGACTCGTCAGGGGAACGCGCAGTATTCAAAAAAAAAAAAATCTAACCTAAAACCTAGCCTAAGCCTAACCTAAAACCTAGCCTAAGCCTAGCCTAAGCCTGGCCTGAAGCCTGGCCTGAAGCCTGGCCTGGCCTGGGCCTGGCCTGGGCCTGGCCTGGGCCTGGCCTGGGCCTGGCCTGGGCCTGGCCTGGGCCTGGCCTGGGCCTGGCCTGGGCCTGGCCTGGGCCTGGCCTGGGCCTGGCCTGGGCCTGGCCTGGGCCTGGCCTGGGCCTGGCCTGGGCCTGGCCTGGGCCTGGCCTGGGCCTGGCCTGGGCCTGGCCTGGGCCTGGCCTGGCCTGGCCTAGGCCTGGCCTGAAGCCTAGCCTAAACCTAACCTAACCTAACCTAAACCTAACCTAACCTAACCTAAACCTAACCTAAGCCTAGCCTAAACCTAGCCTAAGCCTAACCTAAACCTAACTCTAAACCTAACCTAAAACCTAGCCTAAGCCTAGCCTAAACCTAACCTAACCTAACTCTAACTCTAAACCTAACCTAAACCTTAACCTAAAACCTAGCCTAAGCCTAGCCTAAACCTAGCCTAAGCCTAACCTAAACCTAACCTAAAGCCTAGCCTAAACCTAACCTTAACCTAACCTAAACCTAACCTAAGCCTAACCTAAGCCTAACCTAAACCTAACCTAAACCTTAACCTAACCTAAAACCTAGCCTAAACCTAACCTAAGCCTAACCTAAGCCTAACCTAAAACCTAGCCTAAGCCTAGCCTAAGCCTAACCTAAACCCAACCTAAACCTAACTCTAAACCTAACCTTAACCTAAAACCTAGCCTAAGCCTAGCCTAAGCCTAGCCTAAGCCTAGCCTAAGCCTAGCCTAAGCCTAGCCTAAACCTAACTCTAACTCTAACTCTAAACCTAACCTAAAACCTAGCCTAAGCCTAGCCTAAGCCTAACCTAAAACCTAGCCTAAGCCTAGCCTAAGCCTAACCTAAGCCTAACCTAAGCCTAGCCTAAGCCTAGCCTAAACCTAGCCTAAACCTAGCCTAAACCTAACCTAAACCTAACCTAAAACCTAGCCTAAACCTAGCCTAAACCTAACCTTAACCTAAACCTAACTCCAAACCTAACCTAAACCTAACCTAAACCTAACCTAAACCTTAACCTAACCTAACCTAAACCTAACCTAAGCCTAACCTAAGCCTAACCTAAAACCTAGCCTAAGCCTAACCTAAACCTAACCTAAGCCTAACCTAAACCTAACCTAAACCTAACCTAAACCTAACCTAAACCTAACCTAAACCTAACCTAACTCTAACCTAACTCCAACCTAAACCTAACCTAACCTAACCTAAACCTAACCTAAACCTAACCTAACTCTAACCTAAACCTAACCTAAACCTAACCTAAACCTAACTCCAAACCTAACCTAAACCTAACCTAAACCCAACCTAAACCTAACCTAAACCCAACCTAAACCTAACCTAAACCTAACCTAAACCTAACCTAAACCTAACCTAAAGCCTAGCCTAAACCTAACCTAAAACCTAGCCTAAGCCTAGCCTAAGCCTAGCCTAAGCCTAACCTAAAACCTAGCCTAAGCCTAGCCTAAAGCCTAGCCTAAGCCTAGCCTAAAGCCTAGCCTAAAGCCTAGCCTAAAGCCTAGCCTAGGCCTGGCCTGAAGCCTGGCCTGAAGCCTGGCCTGAAGCCTGGCCTGAAGCCTGGCCTGGCCTGAAGCCTGGCCTAGGCCTGGCCTGAAGCCTGGCCTAGGCCTGGCCTAGGCCTGGCCTAAAACCTAACCTAAACCTTAACCTAAACCTAACCTAAACCCAACCTAAAACCTAGCCTAAACCTAACTCCAAACCTAACCTAACTCCAACCTAAACCTTAACCTAAACCTAACCTAAACCCAACCTAAAACCTAGCCTAAACCTAACCTAACTCCAACCTAACCTAAACCTAACCTAAACCTAACTCCAAACCTAACCTAAACCTAACTCCAAACCTAACCTAACCTAACCTAACTCCAACCTAAACCTAACCTAACCTAAACCTAACCTAAACCTAACCTAAACCTAACCTAAACCTAACCTAAACCTAACCTAACTCTAACCTAAACCTAACCTAAACCTAACCTAAACCTAACCTAAACTCAACCTAAACCTAACCTAAACCTAACCTAAACCTAACCTAAACCTAACCTAACTCTAACTCTAAACCTAACCTAAACCTAACCTAACTCTAACTCTAAACCTAACCTAACCTAACTCTAACTCTAAACCTAACCTTAACCTAAAACCTAGCCTAAGCCTAGCCTAAGCCTAGCCTAAGCCTAGCCTAAGCCTAGCCTAAACCTAACCTAAACCTAACCTAAACCTAACCTAACTCTAACTCTAAACCTAACCTAAACCTTAACCTAAAACCTAGCCTAAGCCTAGCCTAAGCCTAACCTAAACCTAACCTTAACCTAAAACCTAGCCTAAACCTAACCTAAACCTTAACCTAACCTAAACCTAACCTAAGCCTAGCCTAAGCCTAGCCTAAGCCTAGCCTAAGCCTAACCTAAACCTAACCTAAACCTAACTCCAAACCTAACCTAAGCCTAACCTAAGCCTAACCTAAAACCTAGCCTAAGCCTAGCCTAAACCTAACCTAAACCTAACCTAAACCTAACCTAAACTCTAACCTAAAACCTAGCCTAAACCTAGCCTAAACCTAGCCTAAACCTAGCCTAAACCTAGCCTAAACCTAACCTAAACCTTAACCTAAAACCTAGCCTAAACCTAACCTAAACTCTAACCTAAACCTTAACCTAAAACCTAGCCTAAACCTAGCCTAAACCTAACCTAAACCTAACCTAAACCTAACCTAAACTCCAACCTAAACCTAACCTAAAACCTAGCCTAAACCTAGCCTAAACCTAACCTAAAACCTAGCCTAAACCTAGCCTAAACCTAACCTAAACTCCAACCTAAACCTAACTCCAAACCTAACCTAAACCTAACTCCAAACCTAACCTAAACCTAACCTAAACCTAACTCCAAACCTAACCTAAACCCAACCTAAACCTAACCTAAACCTAACCTAAACCTAACCTAAACCTTAACCTAAAACCTAGCCTAAACCTAGCCTAAACCTAACCTAAACTCCAACCTAAACCTAACCTAAAACCTAGCCTAAACCTAGCCTAAACCTAGCCTAAACCTAACCTAAACTCCAACCTAAACCTAACCTAAACTCTAACCTAAACCTAACCTAAAACCTAGCCTAAACCTAGCCTAAACCTAACCTAAACCTTAACCTAAAACCTAGCCTAAACCTAGCCTAAACCTAGCCTAAACCTAACCTAAACTCTAACCTAAACCTAACCTAAAACCTAGCCTAAACCTAGCCTAAACCTAACCTAAAACCTAGCCTAAACCTAGCCTAAACCTAACCTAAACCCAACCTAAACCTAACCTAAACCTAACCTAAACCTAACCTAAAACCTAGCCTAGGCCTGGCCTAGGCCTGGCCTAGGCCTGGCCTAGGCCTGGCCTAGGCCTGGCCTAGGCCTGGCCTAGGCCTGGCCTAGGCCTGGCCTAGGCCTGGCCTAGGCCTGGCCTAGGCCTGGCCTGGGCCTGGCCTGGGCCTGGCCTGGAAGCCTGGCCTAGGCCTGGCCTAGGCCTGGCCTAGGCCTGGCCTAGGCCTGGCCTAGGCCTGGCCTAGGCCTGGCCTGGAAGCCTGGCCTAGGCCTGGCCTAGGCCTGGCCTAGGCCTGGCCTAGGCCTGGCCTAGGCCTGGCCTAGGCCTGGCCTAGGCCTGGCCTGGAAGCCTGGCCTAGGCCTGGCCTAGGCCTGGCCTAGGCCTGGCCTGGGCCTGGCCTAGGCCTGGCCTAGGCCTGGCCTAGGCCTGGCCTAAACCTAGCCTAAACCTAACCTAAACCTAACTCCAAACCTAACCTAAACCCAACCTAAACCTAACCTAAACTCTAACCTAAACCTAACTCCAAACCTAACCTAAAACCTAGCCTAAACCTAACCTAAACTCTAACCTAAACCTTAACCTAAAACCTAGCCTAAACCTAACCTAAACTCTAACCTAAAACCTAGCCTAAACCTAGCCTAAACCTAGCCTAAACCTAGCCTAAACCTAACCTAAACCTAACCTAAAACCTAGCCTAAACCTAGCCTAAACCTAACCTAAACCTAACTCCAAACCTAACCTAAAACCTAGCCTAAACCTAACCTAAAACCTAGCCTAAACCTAGCCTAAACCTAGCCTAAACCTAGCCTAAACCTAACCTAAAACCTAGCCTAAACCTAACCTAAACCTAACCTAAAACCTAGCCTAAACCTAGCCTAAACCTAGCCTAAACCTAGCCTAAACCTAGCCTAAACCTAACCTAAACCTTAACCTAAAACCTAGCCTAAACCTAGCCTAAACCTAACCTAAACCTAACCTAAACCTAACCTAAACCTAACCTAAACTCTAACCTAAACCTAACTCCAAACCTAACCTAAACTCTAACCTAAAACCTAGCCTAAACCTAACCTAAAACCTAGCCTAAACCTAACCTAAACCCAACCTAAACCCAACCTAAACCTAACCTAAACTCTAACCTAAAACCTAGCCTAAACCTAGCCTAAACCTAACCTAAACCCAACCTAAACCTAACCTAAACCTAACCTAAACCCAACCTAAACCTAACTCCAAACCTAACCTAAACCTAACCTAACCTAACCACCTATATCTTTGTGTATTAGAGTCTTAAGCATTCCAAATTGGTTTTGTTGTAGCATTTGTTCAGTGTAATCGTTAGACAGTCATCCTGCGCCGCATTTAGGCCATTTCTAGTCTAGTTGTAATCAGTTATTTTTAGTTTCATAATTACGTAATTTTATTCCATTTGTAAAATTTTCATGTCTTCGTTTTCGTGCTGATTTTGTAACCTAACCTAAAACCTAGCCTAAACCTAGCCTAAACCTAACCTAAACTCTAACCTAAACCTAACTCCAAACCTAACCTAAACTCCAACCTAAACCTAACTCTAAACCTAACCTAAACCCAACCTAAACCTAACCTAAACCTAACCTAAACCTAACTCCAAACCTTGTGGAACATCATACTTGATGAACTATTGGAGATCCATCTACCACCTGGATGCCACATACAGGCCTACGCAGATGATGTGGTACTAGTGGTCACCGCCGAAAATGTCAATCGGCTGGAGGAGCACACGGACACGGTTCTCCAGCAGATACTGGGTTGGGGCAAAAGCGTCAAGCTCGAATTCGGGGCCTCCAAAACACAACTGATTGCCTTCACCTCCAAGGCCAGAAATCTTAGGGTGGAGATGGACGGTCAAATCTTAAGAACCTGTAAAGAGATCAAGCTCCTCGGTATAATTCTGGACGAGAAGCTTCTTTTTGGCCGCCACGTACAGCACGTTCTGGGAAAAGCGTCGCGAATATTCAATAAGCTGTGCTTGTACTCCCGACCAACCTGGGGTGCTCATCCCGAGAACGTGCGTACCATCTATCTCCGAGTCATCGAACCAATCGTCACTTACGCTGCCAGGGTGTGGCGACACATAGTAAACAAGCGCTAAATCATAAAATCTTTGATGAGCATGCAGCGTGGTTTTAGACCTAAAAATCCGAGAAGTACACCAAATCGGAAAAGTCAGGCTCAGTGGGAAAACTAAATTCCTCCCCAGTGACATCTCCTACGAGAAACCTGTCCCCGTCAAGGACCTCCTACATCCCGCTAGGAGGCTGACTATCAAACCCATACCCTCCTATGAACACCGAACTAACTCCGAAACGACGGACAGTACTCTGGTCACCCGCGTATTCACTGATGGAAGTAAGCAGGACGACGGATCAGTTGGAGCCGCATTCGTGCTTTACAGACCCGGAGACACCGAAACACCTGTAACAAAAAAGTACAAATTACACAGTAGCTGCACAGTCTTCCAGGCAGAGCTGTACGCCATCTGGAAAGCCTGCCAGTGGATTGTAAGCGAAAATCATTCCAACACATACATCTTCACCGATTCTCTCTCATCAATATACGCGATAAATAACAGAAGCAACACACACCCTATCATAGTGAACATGCATAAACTCATACACGCTAACCACATTACACACAACATTTACATAGACTGGGTAAAGGGACACTCGGGTGTCATAGGAAACGACGAGGAAGCCGATGTGGCTGCCAACAGCGGCGCACGCATGCACAAGGCCCCTGACTACTCGCAGTTCCCAATATCCTACGTCAAACACAAGCTTCGCACAGAACACCATGCCATCTGGCAAGCCAGATATGAAAGCTCCCCGCAGGGCTCACACACACTACTCCCGAAATTGAACGACATCAAAGAACTCAGCAAATGTACACAAATCACCTTTCAGCTTACACAAATACTTACAGGCCACGGATTTAACAATAAATACTTACATCGTTTTAAAATAGCACCAGATGACACCTGTCCCTGCGACGGCACTTCCAGCCTATCCGTAGAACACCTCCTTAAGCACTGCCAAGCGTTCGCCGCAAAAAGGCACAGTCACGAAGAAACGTGTCACGCAGTACAGGTGTCACCATATAATTTACCTGAAATATTAAAAAAGAAATCTGCAATCAACTCTTTCACTTCATTTTGCCAAACAATCATCAACAACATCAAGAAAATAAATAAAAACAATAAGAATAAGTACATCACTAAATAGAATATAATATGGGGACATGTAACCTGGACAGAAACGTATCAAATAGCGATCTGCCAGGAAACATACTCCCCAAATAAGCGAAACAAAATAACTATTAATACATATAAAACATATAATCTAATAAGAATAAAAACGCTTAAGATGATAAAACATAAGTCTAAGAAAAAAAAAAATCTAACCTAAACCTAACCTAAACCTAACCTAAACCTAACCTAAACCTAACCTAAACCTAACATAACCTAAACCTAACCTAAACCTAACCTGAACCTAACCTAAACCTAACCTAAACCTAACCTAAACCTAACCTAAGCCTAACCTAAGCCTAACCTAAGCCTAACCTAAGCCTAACCTAAGCCTAACCTAAGCCTAACCTAAAACCTAGCCTAGCCTAGCCTAGCCTAGCCTAGCCTAGCCTAACCTAAGCCTAACCTAAGCCTAACCTAAGCCTAACCTAAAACCTAGCCTAAACCTAACCTAACCTAAGCCTAACCTAAGCCTAACCTAAACCTAACCTAAGCCTAACCTAAGCCTAACCTAAAACCTAGCCTAAACCTAACCTAACCTAAGCCTAACCTAAACCTAACCTAAAACCTAGCCTAAACCTAACCTAAGCCTAACCTAAAACCTAGCCTAGCCTAGCCTAGCCTAGCCTAGCCTAGCCTAGCCTAGCCTAGCCTAGCCTAGCCTAGCCTAGCCTAGCCTAGCCTAGCCTAGCCTAGCCTAGCCTAGCCTAGCCTAGCCTAGCCTAGCCTAGCCTAGCCTAAACCTAACCTAAACCTAACCTAAACCTAACTCTAAACTCTAACCTAAAACCTAGCCTAAACCTAACCTTAAACCTAACCTAAGCCTAACCTAAAACCTAGCCTAAACCTAACCTAACCTAAAACCTAGCCTAAACCTAACCTAACTCTAACCTAAAACCTAGCCTAAACCTAGCCTAAACCTAACCTAAACCTAACCTAAACCTAACCTAACTCTAACTCTAAACTCTAACTCTAAACCTAACCTAACCTAAGCCTAACCTAAACCTAACTCTAAACTCTAACTCTAAACCTAACCTAAACCTAACCTAAGCCTAACCTAAAACCTAGCCTAAACCTAACCTTAAACCTAACCTAAACCTAACTCTAAACCTAACCTTAAACCTAACCTAAGCCTAACCTAAGCCTAACCTAAAACCTAGCCTAAACCTAACCTAACCTAACTCTAACCTAAACCTAACTCTAAACTCTAACTCTAAACTCTAACTCTAAACTCTAACTCTAAACTCTAACTCTAAACCTAACCTAACTCTAACCTAACCTTAACCTAAACCTAACTCTAAACCTAACCTAAACCTAACCTAACCTAAAACCTAGCCTAAACCTAACCTAAACCTAACTCTAAACTCTAACCTAAAACCTAGCCTAAACCTAACCTAACCTAAGCCTAACCTAAGCCTAACCTAAACCTAACCTAAGCCTAACCTAAGCCTAACCTAAAACCTAGCCTAAACCTAACCTAACCTAAGCCTAACCTAAACCTAACCTAAAACCTAACCTAAACCTAACCTAAACCTAACCTAAACCTAACCTAAACCTAACCTAAACCTAACCTAAACCTAACCTAAACCTAACCTAAACCTGACCTAAACCTTACGTGCGGAGTCGACGAGAAGCTTCCGCAGCTTCTGTGAATTACAAACGAAGGAAAATGTATGGTCTCTCACCAACAGACTTTTAAAGGAATCCGCACCTAGTCGGCCACCAGCTACCCTTAACCCAGATAAGCCTACTGTCCTATATTTAGGACAGTAGAAATAAAAAAAAATATCAGAATACCCTCTTTATCTAAGATTATTTAGTCTTATGATTTGCAGTAAGAAACGTGTCAGTTTTATTAGAAAAAATAAAAAGACAGTTATTTTAACAGTTTTTACCTTATATTTTACCTTATAAGTGTGTAATAAAAGTGCGTTGCAGACATGGCAAATGACAGGTATGTATAAAAGTTATATTTTACTCGTGAGTTGTTTTTTTCTGTGTTAATATCTAGTTGATAACCTTAACTTTTGTACTAAATAAATATTCTAGCAAAATAATATAAATAAATTACGTATAACTTGTTACAAATACTAGCGTACTATATATAGGACAGTAGGATAATATACATGATTTTAGTACAATAATACAACTTTTTCTTTACAGACCGTTAGCTGCGCATGAAATTTTAGATGCTTTAGAAAATGTTTCTGATAATGAAGAAGATTATAGAGAACGACTGATATGTATTCTACCTCCTCCTGTTGATCCTGACTGTCTCACTGACGAAGATTCGGGTGAAGAAGATAATGTAACTTTGAATAATTTGCCACGAAACATTCTGCTTCAACCGGCTGAAGTAATGATTCAAGGGCAGATTATGGTGAGTGATACAGAAGAAGAACCTTCTGATTCTACAGGTCGAACTAAACGTAGGCGTACCTACGCATGGAGAAAACGGGACTTGGCAAAAAATCCCGTGAATTGGCCAGATGTTCAAGGCGCTTGCCAAGATAAGCGCCCAATTGAGTGGTTTGAAAACTTCTTAGATGAAGATGTTATTTCGTTGTTGGTGTCAGAGAGCAATAAATATGCTGTCAAAAGAATTTGCCTGGAGACATAACCACTGAAGATATGAAATGTTTCATCGGCATATTGTTGGTTAGTGGTTATTCATGGCTCCCCGTAGAAGAATGTATTGGGAAAACTCCCCTGATACAAAGAATGAATTGATCAGCTCGGCTATGACTAGGGATAGATTTGACTTTATTTTTCGCCACCTTCATGTCAATGATAATCTGGATTTGCAAGACAAATACACAAAAGTACGCCCCCTAGTTACACTTCTAAATAAAAAGTTCTTAGAGTTTTCTCCTCTTGAAGAGCATTACAGTGTAGATGAGGCCATGATCCCCTACTATGGTAGACATGGCTGCAATCAGCACATAAAAGCTAAACCTATTAGGTACGGGTTCAAAGCTTGGGTTGGTGCTACACGGTTAGGGTATGTTTTATGGATGGAACCATACCAAGGTGCTACAACTATGTGCGTTGTTCTCACTTTTTGCGATGTGCTGATTTCACGTGGCTTCGACCTTCCTTACCACGTAGTTTTTGATAATTTTTTTACTGGGACGCCCTTGCTGGAAGAGATAACAAAGAAAGGCCTTCGTTGCACTGGGACAGTTCGAGAAAACAGGACATCTAGTTGTCCTCTGATTACATCGAAGTTACTGAAAAAAAAGGAACGTGGTGCTGTCGATTACAGAACGACACATGACAACACGTTCATTATTGTTAAATGGCATGACAATAATATATTCAGTATTGCTTCTAATGCTGTAGGAATAAATCCTAAACAATCTGCCAAACGCTTCTCACAAAGTGAAAAGAGAAACATTGTCATAGAAGAACCACATATGGTGTCCATCTATAACAAATATATGGGAGGAGTGGATCGGTCTGATGCAAATATTTCACATTACCGAATTGGTATACGAGGTAAGAAATGGTACATGCCGTTGCTCACACACATGATTGATCTTGCCGAACATAATGCATGGCAGTTATATAAAATAAATCATGGAAAACTGGATCATCTTAGCTTTCGCAGAAGGGTAGCAATTGCTTTGATTGAATCAAACAGAAAAAATGCCAAAAGAGGGCCTAGCCGACCCTCCCATCATGAACATGCTGATAGTCGTAAAGACCAAATGAATCATCTGGTTATTCCTCAATCGAAGCAAACACACTGTCGTCAATGTCACAAAAAATGTTTGACACGTTGCAAGAAATGTGATGTTGGAGTGTGTGTCAAGTGTTTTGAAACATATCATTCATAAATAGTGTTAATCTAGTAAATTACATATAACAATGGGTAATATGATCAATAGTTATCTAATAAACTACACTTTTTGATTACATTCTGTTTTGTCATAAATGGTCTTTTATTTCCTCTTATTATCCTACTGTCCTACATATAGGACGGCTGTTTCCCTGAAAGCCTTACACTTAATTTTTTTTTCATAATTTTTTTTATGTTGCATAAGATCTAATAAACTAAATAATGTAACTTTTTTCAAAATTTTCAGAAAATTTTAGTTTCAGGCTTATCTGAGTTAAGGTTGGAAATACATTCACCACCTGTACAAAAGAGACGGCGGAGGCTCTCTTAGAGCATTTTTACCCTAACGACAGTCCAGACACCATAGCACAGCATCACCAACTTCGCGCTTGCTATGATGCTCCCGTAGACACTGGAAACGACTTACCATTCACTGAGGAGGAGGTCATGGAGTGTCTGCAATACTTGGAAAGCTCCTCGAAAAACTCATCACCAAACGAATTATGCACTGGGCATCCGTCACAGGACAGTGTGCAATCGACGACAATTCGGCTTCAAGGAGCAAACCGGCACGGTCGACGCCATTAACACTCTAATAGACTATATACAGAAAGCTAAACAAGAGAAATTACAAGTTGCCGCCGTCTCGCTCGACATCAGGGAGGCTTTTGATAACGCCTGGTGGCCGGTCCTCATTCATCGCCTCAGAGACATACGATGCCCCCAAAATATCTACGGCCTTATCAAGAGCTACCTCCGAGACAGGCATGTCGTTCTGGACCACGGAGGAGTTCGCGTCTCCAGAGCCACATCCAAAGGCTGCGTTCAGGGCTCGGTGTGTGGGCCTGCATTGTGGAACATCATACTTGATGAACTATTGGAGATCCATCTACCACCTGGATGCCACATACAGGCCTACGCAGATGATGTGGTACTAGTGGTCACCGCCGAAAATGTCAATCGGCTGGAGGAGCACACGGACACGGTTCTCCAGCAGATACTGGATTGGGGCAAAAGCGTCAAGCTCAAATTCGGGGCCTCCAAAACACAACTGATTGCCTTCACCTCCAAGGCCAGAAATCTTAGGGTGGAGATGGACGGTCAAATCTTAAGAACCTGTAAAGAGATCAAGCTCCTCGGTATAATTCTGGACGAGAAGCTTCTTTTTGGCCGCCACGTACAGCACGTTCTGGGAAAAGCGTCGCGAATATTCAATAAGCTGTGCTTGTACTCCCGACCAACCTGGGGTGCTCATCCCGAGAACGTGCGTACCATCTATCTCCGAGTCATCGAACCAATCGTCACTTACGCTGCCAGGGTGTGGCGACACATAGTAAACAAGCGCTACATCATAAAATCTTTGATGAGCATGCAGCGTGGTTTTAGACCTAAAATCCGAGAAGTACACCAAATCGGAAAAGTCAGGCTCAGTGGGAAAACTAAATTCCTCCCCAGTGACATCTCCTACGAGAAACCTGTCCCCGTCAAGGACCTCCTACATCCCGCTAGGAGGCTGACTATCAAACCCATACCCTCCTATGAACACCGAACTAACTCCGAAACGACGGACAGTACTCTGGTCACCCGCGTATTCACTGATGGAAGTAAGCAGGACGACGGATCAGTTGGAGCCGCATTCGTGCTTTACAGACCCGGAGACACCGAAACACCTGTAACAAAAAAGTACAAATTACACAGTAGCTGCACAGTCTTCCAGGCAGAGCTGTACGCCATCTGGAAAGCCTGCCAGTGGATTGTAAGCGAAAATCATTCCAACACATACATCTTCACCGATTCTCTCTCATCAATATACGCGATAAATAACAGAAGCAACACACACCCTATCATAGTGAACATGCATAAACTCATACACGCTAACCACATTACACACAACATTTACATAGACTGGGTAAAGGGACACTCGGGTGTCATAGGAAACGACGAGGAAGCCGATGTGGCTGCCAACAGCGGCGCACGCATGCACAAGGCCCCTGACTACTCGCAGTTCCCAATATCCTACGTCAAACACAAGCTTCGCACAGAACACCATGCCATCTGGCAAGCCAGATATGAAAGCTCCCCGCAGGGCTCACACACACTACTCCCGAAATTGAACGACATCAAAGAACTCAGCAAATGTACACAAATCACCTTTCAGCTTACACAAATACTTACAGGCCACGGATTTTACAATAAATACTTACATCGTTTTAAAATAGCACCAGATGACACCTGTCCCTGCGACGGCACTTCCAGCCTATCCGTAGAACACCTCCTTAAGCACTGCCAAGCGTTCGCCGCAAAAAGGCACAGTCACGAAGAAACGTGTCACGCAGTACAGGTGTCACCATATAATTTACCTGAAATATTAAAAAAGAAATCTGCAATCAACTCTTTCACTTCATTTTGCCAAACAATCATCAACAACATCAAGAAAATAAATAAAAACAATAAGAATAAGTACATCACTAAATAGAATATAATATGGGGACATGTAACCTGGACAGAAACGTATCAAATAGCGATCTGCCAGGAAACATACTCCCCAAATAAGCGAAACAAAATAACTATTAATACATATAAAACATATAATCTAATAAGAATAAAAACGCCTAAGATGATAAAACATAAGTCTAAGAAAAAAAAAAAAAAAAATCTAACCTAAACCTAACCTAACTCTAACCTAACCTTAACCTAAACCTAACCTAACTCTAACCTAAACCTAACCTAAACCTAACCTAACTCTAACCTAAACCTAACCTAAACCTAACTAAACCTAACCTAACCTAACCTAAACCTAACCTAAACCTAACTCAAACCTAACCTAAACCTAACTCTAAACCTAACCTAAACCTAACCTAACCTAACCTTAACCTAAACCTAACTAAACCTAACCTAACCTAACCTAAACCTAACCCAAACCTAACCTAACCTAAACCTAACCTAAACCTAACCCAAACCTAACCTAAACCTAACCTAAACCCAACCTAAACCTAACCTAACCTAACCTTAACCTAAAACCTAGCCTAAACCTAACCTAAACCTAACCCAAACCTAACCTAACCTAAACCTAACCTAAACCTAACCTAAACCTAACCTAAACCTAACCTAAACCTAACCTAAACCTAACTAAACCTAACCTAAACCTAACCTAAACTCCAACCTAAACCTAACCTAAACCTAACCTAAACTCCAACCTAAACCTAACCTAAACCTAACCTAACTCTAACCTAAACCTAACCTAACCTTAACCTAAACCTAACTCTAAACCTAACCTAAACCTAACCTAAACTCCAACTCTAAACCTAACCTAACCTAAACCCAACCTAAACCTAACCTAAACTCCAACCTAAACCTAACCTAAACCCAACCTAAACCTAACCTAAACCTAACCTAAACCTAACCTAAACCTAACCTAAACTCAACCTAAACCTAACCTAAACTCTAACCTAAACCTAACCTAAACTCCAACCTAAACCTAACCCAAACCTAACCTAAACCTAACCTAACCTAAACTCCAACCTAAACCTAACCTAAACCTAACCTAAACCTAACTCTAAACCTAACTCTAAACCTAACCTAACCTAAACCTAACCTAAACTCCAACCTAAACCTAACCTAAACCTAACCTAAACCTAACCTAAACCTAACCTAAACCTAACCTAAACCTAACCTAAACCTAACCTAAACCTAACCTAAACCTAACCTAAACCTAACCTAAACCTAACCTAAACCTAACCTAAACCTAACCTAAACCTAACCTAAACCTAACCTAAACCTAACCTAAGCTTAACCTAGGTTCAGGGTGAGTTTGACACGGCCCCTACAGCCTCTTACCACCTCCAGTTCATGGCAGAGTAGGCCCACAAGCACAACTCTATTCTTGTATTGAAGCGTGTATCCCTCGATACACCCAGCGACGAACTCATGCACATTATGTTACATTCGAACGTTGGACTAGACAACTATACACAAGACGACATTCGCATTAAATTCAAAAGAAGCAACAGAAATTACAAGTTGTATGACGCGATGCTCTTCCTAAGTCTCGGATTATGTTAGGCTGCCATCACGAGAGAGTTCGGGTGGACCATCAGCGGGTGCACTGTGAAGACTTCTCCCCATTCATTCAATGCTACTCGTGCCTGCAGTTCGGGCACATTAAATTGCGCTGCCTCAATGAGGAGACTCGATGCGCCCACTGTGCAGACTAGGCACACGAGGACTCCGCTTGCTCGCACATAGAGGACACACCAAAATGTCACAACTGCGTATCACACAACGCAAAGTTTAACGCCACCAACAACGTCTCCCACAAAGCCACTTCTCTTATCGTCACGTCGGTTAAAACAAGAATTACCAGTCGATTATGGACCTGTACAATTTAATATTTTATATGGTACATTTATCCTTGTTGCAGAACTCTCTCCGTGGCTAGGAATTGCGTGTTCTCAAACGTATACTAATACTTTATTTACCTATTTTTCACGTATAGTAAAATTTTTATTTTTGTTAAACGTTATGTAATTGGTTGAGTTATGTATATGCATAAGTTTTACTACTGACGCCTTTTTTTTGTGTACGAGTACTGCTGTTGGTCCTGAGACCTCTACAGCTTTATTTGAATAGACTCGCGAGCAGGAGGCCCGCTGAGTAGGGACAACGATGGTACTGCATACTGGCGCAAAGACCGCTGCTACACCACCGCTGCACTTCGACCCCTGTGGACCAAGAACGTAGATGACAACAGAGGGGAGCCATGTACGATTCCGAGGGGCCCTCATAAGGAGGTACGAAACATCGACTCAGATTGCTATCTATTGGGAAGTATTAACGTCATTGTGTCTTTTTGTTTTTATAGTGTACTGCCGTACTTCGAAGCGGCGAGGGTGGTGTTGATCCGTATCCAATCACAATTTTGAAGAAAAATTGGCCATAAATATTTTAATTCTGAATCTGATTATAAATATGAAATACATCATTATTCCTTTTCTAAAATTACCATTTTTGATATAAAATTTAAAATAGGGTTAAAAAAATGATTTTTATTCAGCACCTTATTTTTTTTTATTCGTGACATCGCGGGGTAACAGTTGTTACTGTTGAAGGTTTTCAACTTCTTTTTTGTTATGTTTTTCATTCCCGATATCAGTGGCTCATAAGTAAAAAGTAGCCATTATATTATATCCATATTGGAGGTCTCGTGTGAAAATTTGGGAGACATTCTTAAGTGATATTCCCGAAAATCTTCAGACAGTTGGCCAATAGGAAGCACGGCCTTCTGAATTACTTGAGCACCATGGCGCAACACTTGCGCATTGTTGGTGATTGCGGGTAAAAATTTCGCGGCACTATCTATAAAATGGCAAGAAGTTGTCGAACAAAATGGTACATATAACTATATATTATAATCAAATGTAAATAAACTGTGATAAGCAATATATTAATCTTCCTATCATAATACGATAAAACTTTTCCCCGATCCATTATAATAAAATTCATTGTAGTCTTTTATTTCCTCCTAAAAATAAATAACGTGTTTTTTTTATATATTTTATATGATGAACCCGAATCATTCATTAGAATCAGTTTTTGCTACATCATAACTACCACTTAGAAAATCCATAACATTAGATATTACTACAAATACTTAGTACCAGATTACTTTCTTAACTTTCATCATAAATACAGCTTGTACATAAAAAAGGAAACATTCTCAAAGCTATTTAAATATAAATTACTGCGAGGAATTTTCGATAAAATATTATACTCTAAAGCCGCTCTTATAATTCGTTCTGAATTTGCAAACTTGCTTATATTACAGGTTGCGGAACTCATGGGAGTTGTGAAGTGCTATTCATTATTTTGTTACTAGTTCTGAAATGTACTTGTTATCTATGAAGCTATATTAACTTTTCAATAGAGGCTGCGTCGAAAGCAAAACTATTTATTAGTATTTGATATAAAATTAATTGTAACAAGCATCCACAGCTTTTTGCACGTCATAGACTCAACGCCGTAATTTGTTTCTAGATGCGACACCAATGGGTCGGCATAACCGAAATGGACGGACCAAATCTGAAGGAATACCAACACCATAAAATAGATCTAAAACACATCTGCGTTATGATTCTCTATCGAAGATGAATGTGAGTGTAATTGAAAATTCATTGGTCATTTACAACGCCAAAGAAAGAAATCCTCATATATCTTCATAATTATAACCCCGGAGTCTGAAACTCAAGAGTGAACAGGTCCTTCTAGGTAAGCGTGTTACATTATCGATGGTACCGTGACCTCACATCAGGTGATATATGGGCTATCTAGTTAATCACTTATGTGGATTGGCAGACTTAACAAGAGTACGAAATATTTTTTTATGTCGACATACATGTTTATATTATATTTTCTATTTCAGGGTTCGAATTTGATTTGCTCACTTACTATAAAATTAAAGCGACCTCCTTAGCACTTAACTACAACAGTGAATAATCCATCACTCGCCTTAAAAAGAACATCTATGTTGGTATGGTATTTGTTAGACAAATGTTATACTGTCTTTACTGTATGACCATAACCCGTTAGTATAGAATTTTAATTACGGCCTATTGATAAATTACGTATTTCAAAATCCATTGTTTTAATGTATATACGAGTACTATACCTATTCGGGACATAAATTCTGTCAAATCCTGATTCAATTTTAATTTCAAATATTGGGCGGTAATGGTAATGTTCCAAACATTTCCGGCCAAATTTCGAAGAAGCAACTTTTATGGTATCTTAAAATAATTATTAAATTGATTTTGTATAAAAACAAGTAAGATTTGTTTATCGTACGATCAAACGATTTAATGAAGATTTCAGCTTCAGAGACCGTAAGAGGAGCGATCAACCTCATACCCCCACCACCGGACACAAGCTGTCATCAATGCAGTCCGCGCGCGAATTCATTGAAATCCCGTCTGCAACCAAAAATGTTATACTTTCAGTGGGTAAAATAAAGACCTGAGACTCCAGGCATTTTCTTAATGAGCATCTGTAAAAACTAAGGCTGGATGACCTTACACCTTTCTTAGAGGCCGTCAGCGCAATTGCGATTCCTCTGGTGTTGCGGATGTTCATGGGAGGCGGTATATATTTTAAACAAACTACAATTTATTAAATTATGTGATTGTGACAGAACTTTTGACCTGACTAGTATAAATATGTAAGTTCTGTGGGTTAAAATGTGTCATGTCGTATAATAATTAATAAGTGTGTATTTATCAAAAAGTTTATTCTAATAAATATCATAATGTAAAGAACGTGTAAAAAAAAGTAAATATGATAACTGCATAATAATTTATTATTACCCGTATACGTATTTCTGCTCTAGCAGACTGGTGCATGGCACATAGAGGAATTTATCGGAAGACCTCGTCATTATATATGCTACTTCACACAACTCTGTTGTCCCTGCGTTACATTTAGTATTGCATTTACATTTAACAATTTGAAGCCCGAATACTACAAATAAGAAAAAAAAATGTAAATATTACATTGCAGCTAGAGTGATGACAAAAACAACCAGCGAAATGTGCAAAATGTATGACATGAAATATTAAGGTAAGAGCTTTCAGAATTCCATTGCTCACAATCTTGTAAGTGCATAGCAGAATTCATCTTATATGCGCGCAATATGAAATCGTATGACCCCTGCAGTAGTTTTTTAAAAACAGCGAATAACATAAAAAGTTTCTTTCGAGATAAATAATGATGAAAAACAACGAAGGCGATAACAATGCTTAAAACTAATAAAGTGTGAGTGGAAACTAAAGTCAGTGACTGCTGACGCTGAAGATATAATATCTTAAATAGCTTATTTTTCATGTTTAGTGTAAGATTTAAAGGAGTTTCATTTTGTCAGGGTGAAAACGCACTATAATCCTGATGGAGTTGTCAAAAAAACTAAATATCTTGTTACCGAACCTTAAAATCTCATTGAACAGAAAAACATAAGGGGACTGTGAAGCTAAACCTTATTTTTTATTCAAACGACTAGTAGACAAATTTATGTCTACTCCAACAAAAACCTTTATATCTACTAAATTACATTTCTATTTAATTAGCTCATACATTTAAATTACATATAAATAGTTTTTTATTATTACATTGAGAGTAAGAAACGAGAACACAGTTCACCTGAATCAGTAATAAAGGTCTCCGGATCCCCACACTCACCAGACGGAACACGGCAGCATTATGGTGCTATTTTACTCTGTATTCTATAAGGGCGTGGTCCTACCCCGGTCGAGCCCACTCATTCTGCAACTAGAAGCAAACTGCAGTGTAGCTACTGTTGGTAGATAATCTGTTTTAGAAACTCCACTAGTATATATATTGTCAGCACCGAGGATTGAACTCGGTTTGCTCGCATACCGTGATTTAAAAGCGAGCGCTTAGACGCTGATCTTTGTTTTTTGTTATCGCGGGGAAATCTTCAAAAGATACCCTGCCGCCTGGGGGACGGCCAGGGTTATGTCGGATTTCTTACCACTAACCCCGGTGTTCATCCTCAGTGCATTGGGAGGAGCTCCGGGATCTCCAAAGGAACGCACCGGTGCCCCTCTGCACGGTGCCTGAGCACGTCCCAGGAGAGGTCAATCCTCCCCTAGCACCTTCGCTGTGCTACAGCAACTCGAGACAAATTTTAGTTGTCGTCCTCCCCGGGTCCGCTTGCCCGGGTGGTCAGAGCCCCCACCCTGATGACCCGCGAACCGGAAGTCCCCTTTTAGTCGCCTTGTACGACAGGCAGGGGGTACCTTAGCCCTATTCTTATGCCCGGGACTAAAGGGCTGACGGGCCGGGGCTTCAGTTGCCACGACCCCGGCGTCACCGTATCCGAGCGGGATTGGCCCTCTCCCGATCACGCTCGGCGGTCTCCTTCTGTAGCATTATAGTTTCACAGAAGGAGACCAGCGCCTTCCACGCGTCTTTATCCGCCAGCGCAGCCACTACTGCGACTGGTGGAGAGAGGTCTTGCCCGATACTCTGGACCAGGATCCGCCTCTCGGACTCCCACACAGGGCACTCGGCCACTGTGTGCTGTGCGGAATCCCGGTCCCCGCCACAGTGGTGGCATAGTGTTGTCGATTCGCGTCCAATCCTATTCAGGTACTCACCGAAACACCCGTGCCTTGTGAGTACCTGTAGACGCTGATTTACCTCGGTGATTTACTCCCTGAAAATCAGTGTCACGTTGGAATCTTTCGGCACAACATTACACTAAGCCTCCGAAAATTACTAAAATTTAAAACGTAAATGGATGCGGACATGTTACTCCTTACCTTTGTTACCTTTATTTAAAATAAGAGTAAATAAGTTATTTTAAATTTTATTAGAAAAAAAAAGAATCCATAAAATAATTACAATAAAAGACTCAATGGTAAATATATTATATATTTTCATACAAATAACTTATAGTGTCCTTAACATTAACTGCATAGTCATATTACATATTTTCACATTGATATAAATGTCACTTAAAATAACTGATAAATATTTTATCATTTTAAAAGTTGCGATTTGTCACACACAGGGTTCCGATTGTTCTCGATTATTCTATAACCATATTTAACTTTATTTATGAATATATGTTATAACATAAATATATTTCATATTAAATTAGATTAGGGTAGGAGAAAACGAATCAGTTGATTCTGTGTTTATTAAATATTTAGAGCATTATAATTTTTCCTGCGCAGTTCATCATCTCAAACAAAACTAACAAAACTATTTCACGTTAAAACAATATTTATAATATGTTTTTTTTAACTAAATAATTAAATAACTCATAATTAATAAACCATACATTTAACGAAGTATTGATTTAAAAACTTTAATAAATTTTTTAAAGAAAGTTTACTTAACTTACTTTTAAAAAGTTATTTTTGAACTTAAGTTTTTTTTAAATAGAAATTGTTTAATTATCGTGCGGATATGGTTTCACTGATTGTTATGAAAAATGCCTAGACATTGAAAATATTTGCGCAAACGTGTTTTATCCCAATATAACTAAATAGAAAGAGCAAATGCTATACACATTTCATCTCTAACTGCCGCTACAATATAGCTAAGGTTTACCGCTACAAGCTACAATCACTATACATATCGCCTATCCTGGGATACCACTATATCGGTTCTATTTAAGTCCAGAGAGAAAAAGAGATATACTATCCCAGGTCAATTAGTACTCGGAAAGAATTCAAATATTTAATTTGATCAAAGTATTTTATAAAGAAGAAGTAGAATAACCTCGTCTTATGCAACTTTATTGTAAATTATTAGAATGTCAAGTGATACGTAACAAAAAGCATTTATATTAAAATAAAATTTTAATGTACGGAACACTGCTTTGCAAATCACATGTTATCATGTCCTTTATCTTTATTATTACACCAACCTCTCCTTGTCAACAGTCGCAACGTATCGTTAGTTTGTTAAATATCTACGCAAAGTAAAGTATTGTGATCTTCAGCTTCTTAATCTAAATAAAAATGTCCGGTCTTTTGTATGAAGTGGAATATGCTAAAACTGGAAAATCAGAGTGTAAATTATGTAAACAAAAAATTGAAAAAGGATTAATACGCTTCGCAATTATCTTGCCATCCGCATTTTGTGACAAAAAGCAACACCATTGGCACCATGAAGAATGTTTTTTCAAGAAAATATTTCTCGACAACGTTAGTGAAATTGGAAAATTTAATATACTTCAACATGACGACCAAGAGAGACTAAAAACGAAAGTAAATATTTTTTCTGGTGCTGCATTGCCACTCCCTGAAGGTAGCAAAGTTTGTAAAAGACATTTAGATGAGTCTAACACAGATATATTTTCAACATTCTCAATAGAATACGCCAAGACTAGTAATGCAACATGTCGAAAATGTGACACTAAAATAATTAAAAATGATATAAGAATCTCGAAATCTAAATACGATCCAAGGTATGGAGACAGCCTTATGTGGTACCATGTTCAGTGTTTTATTGACAAGAGAGAAGACCTGATGTTCTTTGCTAGTGGAGAAGATTTACCAGGGTTTGAAAATCTTAAGCCAGCCGATCAAACTATAATAAGTAACGAGATTAAAAATACGGATAATGACTGTGTTATTAAAAAAATAAAAGAGTATTCATATAATGTAAGTGATACGGAGAAAAGCGAAGAATTGCTTAAAAAAATAGCAGAACAAAGTAAATTGTTTGATAGCCACAGAAACGATTTAAGTGCCTTAACAAAAAGTGAGTTGCATGAATTATTGCTAGAGAATAATCAGGATATACCTTCAAGTCGTGAAGAATGCATAGATCGTTTAGCTGATTATATGGCTTTTGGAGTACCAAAAAAATGTCCAGAGTGCAAACAAGGCCAAATAGTCCTTGATAATTTTTATTATAAATGCATTGGTGACGTAAGTGCTTGGACACAATGCTATTACACTACACAAGAGCCTGAAAAAGAGATGATGAAAATTCCCGAGTCACTACAACATCATTCAATATTTAAAGAATATAAATGTCTTATAACTCAACGTCTCTTTTGTAGTATACCATCGAGTACTACAAATGTGTCTGCGGAACCGACAACTTCAGAAAAACTTTACCCATTGAAAAACATTCAATTTTATTTGTATGGTAAACTTAAAACTCCTAAATCTGAACTAAAACTTCGTATTTTAAAATTAGGAGGACTTGTAGTTAGCAAACTTACTAATACTGTTGCAGCTGTTGTAACTACAAAAGAGGAATTAGAAAAGAATTCGAGTATGTTGCAAACAATCCAAAATGAAGATATAGAAGTAATTGATGAATCTTATTTTGATTTAATTAATGCCGAAGAAGGAACAGTAATTAATTCACTGAGACTTATCAAAGAAAACAATATTGCTGATTGGGGAACGGATCTATTTAAACGAATACCACAAAATGTCATAGATGGAAAAATTGTCCCCAAATCAGGCAGCATGTATCAAGATTCTCTAAAATCTAACATTTCAAAATTAGTTATCAAAGATGGTTTGCCTATCGATACAGACTCAGGTCTAGAAGATATTGCTCATATTTATAAGGACAGTATAAAATCTTATTCAGTGGTTTTAAGTAACGTCAATGTAGATGATAATAAAAATTCATACTATAAGTTACAGTTGCTAGAGGCTGATAACAAAGATAAGTATTGGGTTTTTCGTTCTTGGGGAAGAATTGGAACGTCAAGAGGTGGCAATAAGTGTGATTGTTTTACATCACTTGATATTGCTAAAGAACATTTTATAAAACTCTACTCTGAAAAAACGGAAGACGCTTGGATCTCACAAGATGATTTCATTAAAAAACCAAGAGCCTACGTTCCGATTGACATAAACTACGCTGATTTTAAACAATCGTCTATTCAATTAGATAACGATTCAAGTTTACCAAAATCTGTTCAGTTATTAATAATCAAAATATTTGATACTGAAATCATGAATAAAACTCTCCTAGAATTTGAACTCGATATTAATAAAATGCCACTTGGAAAATTATCAAAAGCACAAATTGAATCTGGTTACTCTGTGTTATCAGAATTACTTCAGGAATTTGATAACAATCACGTTGATGAGAAAAAAATAAAAGAGGCTTCTAACAAATTTTATACTTTAGTACCACATAGCTTTGGAACTGACCGTCTTAAATTATTAAATAATCCTGAGATTATTAAAAGGAAAATCGATATGTTAGATAGTCTACTGGAAATTGAAATCGCGTATAAATTATTACAGTCACCTTCAGATGGCTCTCTAAGCTCTATTGAATCTCATTATCTCAAATTAAAGGCAGACATTAGACCATTGGAGAAAACGTCACCAGATTTTGAACTTATTTCTACATATATGCAGAATACTCACGCTCCAACGCACTCTAATTATAGCTTGGAAATAGAAGAACTTTTTAAAGTTGTACGTGAAGGTGAAGATGAACGTTATGATAAATTCAAACATCTCCAGAACAAATGTCTGCTTTGGCATGGATCGCGAATAACAAATTTAGCTGGAATTCTTTCTCAGGGTTTACGAATAGCACCTCCTGAAGCACCCGTGACTGGTTACATGTTTGGAAAAGGCGTATACTTCGCAGATATGGTATCAAAGTCTGCTAACTATTGCTTTGCGAATAAAACCAATCCTATCGGCTTTGTTCTAGTGTGTGAAGTGGCTCTTGGTGAAACGAAGAAATGTTATAAAGCACAAAATATAATAAAACTTCCTGATAACGAGCACTCAGTGTGGGGTATAGGTCGAAAGCAACCTGATCCTACACAAAACAGAGTATTGGATGACGGTATCATAGTACCTCTAGGTACACTTATTGATAATAACATACGCAGTTCACTGCTTTACAACGAATTTATTGTATACGATGTGAGACAAATAAACGTGAAATACTTAGTGCAACTAAAGTTTACATTTAAATGAACATATTTAAAACTGTTGTGTATATCTGTTATATATAAAAAAATATATGTATTTCAATACAATGTGCGTACTACTACTAACTAACTACGTAACGAACTACCTAAGATTTTTTTTAAGGAACTATTAAAAAACTAACTGTTAAGTGTTAAAAATATATGGCTCAGCTTTTGAAAGAATCACCTTGTATTTTTTTGTTTGTTTTGCGAGCCACTTAAAAACAATTGTAATCTTGTCTTCTATAATTATAACATATATATACAAAGAAATTTTGTATTTTCTAACACTATTGTTCTAATTATACAATTTGAAAAATATTACTATTTTATTAATTTAAATAACTCAAAAGGTATAGTATAGTATAAATGCCTGTATATATAAATACAACAGCTAGGTATATATAGAATATTACAAATATGTTTCTTTTGTATTTAGTTCTTAGACATGTAGCATCCTCATGGTGTTTCTCTTCGCTTTCAAGCACGTTGTAAATCATCACTCGAAATTGCAATTCACAATTTCATTATTGCCGGCACCGGGGATCGTACTCGGTTTGTTCGTGTACCGTAAATTAAAAGCGAGCGCTTAGACTCTGATTAACCAAGGCTCTTTATTAGTTTAATTAATATATCTTTTACATTTTAATAAATTTATATGAAATATACATATATATATATTTGTAGGACATTTGATGTCCTTACTTTTTCTACGATTGATCGAATAATTGATAACTTATTAATTTTATGTTAATAACAGTAGTTAATACATTGAATTGAAGTAGGAAGTCAAGAAGCACGACTGGTTAGTCTTAGAAGGTCCAGTTCAAGATCACAATAAATACTTTATCAAAAAATCTCTACATACGCCTATAGGACCAAATCACAGGATGACGATCATGATTAGTTATTTGTTTGAATAATTCAGAGACTCAAAAATCAGCATTAATTTATAAACAATAACTCTATCATATTATATGTAAGAAAATATAATAAAGTTATAACTAATAATTTATTAAAAATATAAAAAAGTAGACACCTCAATATATTTCTTGTTCATTTAAAACTGCAATTAATACAAACAGTTAATACTCAAAACAAATACAATTGTGATGTTTTCTTTGCCGAAGTAGAGTGTTACCGATTATGTATAATAAATAACCCTTCAGATATAAAAAATATGATAAAGTAAGTAATTACTAAAAAAGAAGGTATCTCGTTATATTTCCTTATTTTTCACTTGTATAACTACAATTAACACTTAAACTAAATATTTGAAATATATAAATTGCAATGACGCCTCCTTACCCCATCTTGATCCTTGCGAAGCCTTCTATGCGAGTCAGCTCCGTAGGATATGTCATATTTTAGTATCGTAAGCATTTGCGCAAACACAAAGTCTAAACCTACTCATCACTCTTTTCTAAATAAAAAAATAAAAATAAAAATGGAATCAGACTACTCTGTGTTATCAGAATTACTTCAGGAATTTGATAACAATTTGGCTGATGAGAAATAAAATAGACTTCAAACAAATTCTATTCATTAGTGCCACATAGCTTTGGAGCTGATCGTCTTAAACAAAAATTCCTACTTCCAAAAGAAAATAATTCAACCATTAATTGGTAGAATAATATAACAAGTAACCAAAGACATGATTATGCATGCAAACAACGCTATGCATTTGTTTGCATATTACTTTTTTATAATATTCTGCAGAGGGAAGGCAAAGAGATCTAATACAGCCACGAACCTTCTTGATATGCTTTCATATAATTGGTTATAAGCGTTTTGTATGAGAAAACCATATATTTACATACACAGATGATTTTTGTTTTGCACGGATCTACGGCATAGTACTTTTAGAATGATGTCATTTTAAATATACCATGAATAATGAGAAATTTTCTAAATTTATTTTTTTGGAATAGAAGTATTTAATCTCCATTATTCATCGCACGAAAAACAGCAACATTCATTCACTTTTTCCGCTGATGCAAAGTAAATAAGCTTAACGTATTTGAAATGTGAATTTTGTGCGCATTTATTGATTTATTTATTGATTTTAGAAAAAATAATCTTTTATATATAACTTAATTCATCATCACAGACGATCAATAGTCCTCATAGAATGTAATAAAACATGAATAATTTGATAGCAAAATCAAATCAAATCAAATCAATCATCAAATCGTATATATATATATACTGGGTAATAGGAGACAGCTTCCGAAAACGAAGACAGACAATATGGAATGCTATTTTAAAGTAAATAGGATTGCAATCGCCTTGCACTAAGTGGGTATGGAGCCGCCGGACATATTCCAGACACTTGTTGGTATATCGTACTATCAACAGATACAACAACACCTCCTCTGTCGAAGACCAGAAAAGATCGGGGCGGCCGCGTGCTGTAAGAACTACAAAAGCTATTAATGCTGTTAAAGTCCGAATTCGTCGAAACCCCATTAGGAAGCAAAAAATCTAATCGCGAGAAATGAAGATTCCCGCTAGGACTCTGTCGCGTATTATAAACAAATCAAGGAGTCACAAAACCACATTTTTGTGAAAAAGGATTGAAAACTTCAGTCAAAGTGTATCTAGATACAGTCTTGGATCATGTTGTGAAACCTCTCAGCAAATCATTTTTTAAAAATAAACCGTGGACTTTCCAGCAGGACTCTGCACCTGGTCTCAAGGCACGAACTACCCAAGCCTGGCTTGAAACCATCGTTCCGTATTTTATAAGAGCTGAAGACTCGCCCTCATCTAGCTCAAACCTCAACCCTTTAGACTTCAAATTATGGTCGGTTTTAGAGGATATCGCCTGCTCTAAACGACACGGCAACATTGAGTCTCTTGAAAAATCTTTGGAGCAAGCAGTGGTGAAATTTCCCTTGGAAATAGTGCGTAAATCCATAGATTCGTGCCCACCTTTCTAATAGAATATTTTTTTATTTTTTGCTGTGAGTAATAAATATGTAGGTATAAATTTTAATAATATTACATTACTTCATTTAAAAAAAAATGAAATGTATATATATATATATATATATATATATATATATATTCATATGTATAAATATAATAACAAAATAATAATAATAAATGGCCCCAGATAGGCACATAGACATTCAATACCAGTATAGACGGATTATAGGTATCGCTTATCATACACTTGAAACGAATGATATTGTGGTTAAAGAAATAATTTCTTATCAACATAATCATTCGCAACATATAATAAACGCCAATTTCAGTTGGTTTAAGAAAGCTGTGGTAGTGTAACTCCGTTTATTCATATTAAAAAAAACTACGATCGTGTCCTAATGTCTGCGTTACCGTATATAGTGGAATATTCCAAAACCGATAACTCCACTTGTAAAGTGTGTAGAGATAAAATTTGGAAAGGATTAGTGCGATTCGGAATATTGTTGCAGTCTTCATTTTATGATGATAAACAATCACATTGGCATCACGAGGAATGTTTCTTTAAGAAGAAAGTCCCAAAAAGTATTTTTGAAATTGCAAAATTTAACATACTGCAATATGAGGATCAAGTAAGAATACAATCAAAAATTAAAAATATATGGTCTTTGGCATTGCATGGTGATAACAGTGCCTTAAAAACCATGTCTACATTTTCTATTGAATACTCAAAATCCAATATGGCTACATGTCGTCATTGTGGTACAAAAATATGTAAAGGTGAAATAAGAATATCTAAATCAAATTATGATCCAAGGTATGGAGACAATCTTTGGTGGTACCACGTTGAATGTTTTGTAGAAAAAAGAACAGAACTTTTATTTTTCGCCGTTGGTGCAGAAATACCAGGTTTTGAAGTTCTCAATGAGATTGACCAGATAATGATTAAGGATAAGATAAGGGTATTAAATTATTCAATTAATGAAGAAACGTACTTTGAGGAAACTGATAAGTATATGAAAACAATTGAAGGAGAATCAAAATTATTTGACCACTACCGAAAGGCTTTAACTGCCTTAACTTATAATGAACTAAAATTATTAGCCGATGAAAATCTTTTGGAAATGCCTAAAAGTCGTGAAGAATGTTTAGATCACTTGGCTGATTGTATGGCTTTTGGTGTTCCAAAACCTTGTCCAGAATGCATACAAGGCCAACTAGTACTGGATACTTTTTTTTACAAATGTGTTGGTGATATAAGTGCTTGGTCACGATGCTCATATAAAACAAAATCCCCTATAAAAGCAGCTTTTAAAATTCCATATAACTTAAAATCACTCCCAGGTTTTCATGATTATCAGAGTGTATTTATGAACCGCCACTTTTTTACTAAAAGACCTGAAATTGTTAAAGAAAATACAATAGAAAGAGTTCCGAACAAAAATTATCAACCTCTAAAAAATATAACGTTTTTTTTGTACGGTAAGGTAGCAGAGGCGAAAGTTAAACGACGAATATTACAAATGGGAGGCTTAGTAGTAAGTAACCTCACGAAAACGACTGCGGCTGTTGTAGCCAATGAAAGGGAAATAAAAGATATGTCACCTGTTATGCAAGAAGCTGCACGTCAAGGTATTGAGGTAATAGACGAGTCCTATTTTGAAGCCATTGATATCAAAAACGGTTCAGTTACTGAGTCTCTACAGTTAATTAAAGAAAAAAATATTGCAAACTGGGGATCGGACCCATTAAAAAGGTTACCTAAAGATGTTTTAGGTGGAAGAGACCTAGCTAAGACAGACATACCTAAACCAGGAAGTTCTAAATGTACAGACTCTAGAATTTCAAAAATAATAATTAAGGATGGCATGGATGTGGATCCTGTGTCACAGGTCGAAAATATTTCACATGTTTATAATGAACATAATGAGTATTATTCTGTTGTTCTAACTAAAACTAACATTGATGATAATAAAAATTCTTTTTATAAACTTCAACTATTAGAAGCTGATAATAAAGAAACATATTGGGTATTTCGTTCTTGGGGAAGAACTGGAACATCAATAGGTGGCAGTAAACTTGAACAATTTCCATCAGCGGATGATGCTATAACACATTTTCAGTCCATTTACATGAAGAAAACCAAATACCAATCCCTTTCAGGACATCACTTTGTAAAAATACCAAGAGCTTATGTACCAATTCATATCAATTATGAAGATGTACGAACGTCTAAGATACATATTGAAAGTGGTTCCAGTCTCCCGCTATCAGTACAAGAAGTGATCGTTAAAATATTTGACATTGAAATAATGAAGAACTGTTTTCTCCAGTACGATCTTGATATAGAAAAAATGCCTCTAGGAAAATTGTCTAAAGAACAAATTAAATTCGGATACAATATACTTTCAGACCTTCTACAAGACTTTGATAAAGGGAAAGTCAGTGAGGACAATATTAAAGACGCCTCTAACAAATTATATACACTCATACCCCATAACTTTGGAAATAATAAACCTCCGTTGTTAGATACCACAGACATTATAAAAGAAAAAATAGAAATGTTAGACAGTCTACTAGACATTGAAATTGCATACAAATTATTAGAGTCGCCATCAGATGGCTTTTTAACTCCTATTGAATCATTTTATCTTAAACTTAATGCTGATATTATGCCATTAAACAAAAAATCAACTGATTATAACCTCATTACAAAATATCTGAAAAACACACAATCTTTATCACATTACAATTTTACTATTGAAATTGAAGAACTTTTCAAAGTTGCACGTACAGGTGAATTAGATCGGTATAATAAATACAAACAACTTCATAATAAACGACTTCTGTGGCATGGATCTCGAATCACGAATTTTGCCGGAATTCTTTCAAAGGGCCTTCGTATAGCACCTCCAGAGGCACCGGTCACAGGATACATGTTTGGCAAAGGAGTCTATTTCGCAGATATGGTTTCTAAGTCAGCTCATTACTGTTTTGCAAACAAAAATCGTCCTGTTGGTTTTGTATTATTGTGTGAAGTGGCACTTGGTGATTCAGTCAAATGCTATAAAGCTTCAAATATAACGAAACTTCCCGATGACAAGCACTCACTATGGGGCGTTGGTTGCACTCAACCAAATCCTAAACAAAACATTGTATTAGATAACGGTGTCATAGTGCCATTAGGCACACCAGTGAACAATGCACTAGAAAGTAATCTTCTTTACAATGAATACGTCGTTTACGATATCGCCCAGGTGAACATTAAATACCTAGCACAGCTTAAATTTAATTTTACTTCAAATTAAATTTTAAGCTGAGGTAGTTCTGTAGCTGGCCGTGTAATATTTCAATAATCTAACCGAATCGTATATAGTATTTTTATTTTATTTAATAAAACAACTATTTAATTTTTATTGTGTTTATTTTTATCTCGACTTCTCGGATGCTATACAGCACTCATGGTCACGGGGGGACTGTAATGTTTTACGTCCTTGTGTCGTTGTTTATCCGAGCTAACATCAAAATAAAAGAATTTTTCTTGATCTAATCTTCGCAGAAGGAGCTCACAGTATCTTGAAGTTTTGCAGTGGTATGTATGGTTTGATTTAATTTTATTTATCACAGGATCCCAAGACGATGGTAACACCCAGTCATATTCTCTTTTTAAATTGGGATGTTTTTTTTTATACCGCGTCCCAATAAACCGCCCGCCATCTTAGATGGAGAGAAAGCCGAATGTCTGGCTGAAAATCTCGACCTCCAATGCTCACCGTACATCCTACCGGTCGATGCCACTCACCTTGCATTGATTGACAGCGAGGTCAACCGGAGGACTATGGAACCACCTCGCGATTCCGTTACTCAAAACCTGCGACCACGCAAGGCTCCCTAACAGCATCACCAACTAGGTGCACCGCATCACGGAAGACATTCTCTGTAAATTCCTTTGGGGCTACCAAACCGGGCACTCTACATCAACGTGGCGAAAGCGTTCGTTCGGTATCGTAATAATGGTGACAAACGAGCAGATAGTTCCATTGCTAGTAAACGGTATCTCCAGCCAATTAACATCTACACATCCTTATTATAGATTCAAGACGCACATGCGTTCAAGATGTACCAGGACGGAACGGCTCGCTACCTTTAATTGGGTCTCCAGATTACGCTTACCATAAAAAACACAGCAGCGTAATGCTGGTATTCTGTGAGAGGACCAAGAATTATAACAGGCTATAGTGTGACTCTACTACTAGTGTAAAAATATTCTTTGCTATTTAGAGAAAGAAGTACTGGTTACAATAGAATTTTCTTATTAGGGAGTTAGTTACCATCAGGTAAATACTGTGCTCGATTAGGGTGGTATTCACCTGACGATAAGTGAATTATGTGGCCTATGATGCCCACATTCATCCTCGATAAGGACTTAAGATGTGCTATAAACTCTCCGGGTTACTATAGAACGCCTTGATAACTGTAATAGGGTCTCCACTTTCTTACAAGCACATTACGCTATTCTCTGAAAATATGGTCTTTCCTGGGATGAGTTAACTTTTTGGTTTATATATATATATCATATATTCGGTTAACGTTCTGCAACGGTCGTGATTGTTCAACTGTTAAACTCCGCAGTACATGGATTTGTTCATAGTGACATATTTCAATATTCAATAAAATAAATTCCAAGCAAAAAATCCGGTCAATCAGAAATACTCGTATCAAAGGTAACGCAGGCTCCGTTCGTTGTTTAAAAATATTTTTGTCGTCCATTTTAATTCCACTCGGTGCTGCTGCATAAAAGGTACAATCTGAAAATTCAATCAAAACAATAATAGGGATTGCTTGCGTGCGATTTCTGCGGCGAGTACTTATTCTTCAGTCACTTGTACTTAATTTTGTCTCTGCAATCGACGGGAACTCTGTAAAATACAATCTATTTAAATAATCATGATCTTCGTGAAATGGCTTTTTAACGTGGTACTTTTTAACAGTGGTAGATCCACTCTGTAGCTAATTTCTTGCTGAAGCATAAATGGGTGGGTTAGATAGGGGAATGATAAAAACTGAACTGCATATCAGGGTAAAATGGTTTAATGTTACTGTGAACTAGTACTTTGTATGGAGAGTAATTAATAACGCATTTGCATTTTGATTCGTTAGAAATGATTGATGTACCTCCATGGGCCACACTGTGTTCACTTACCATCAGGTGAAATGATTTTAGTTTGTAAAGCTACGCGGCTGCTATAATCATGACTACTTTAATGGACCACGCTTTAATAGAATATGGAAACTGGTGATCGGTGGTTCTATTTAAGTCGTTGTGCGTAACAGCGCATATGCCAAAGATGGTTTTGAGGCATAGTCAACCGCGCGGCTCCTCTACGAACTGGCGGACTTCACATTTCTACGAAATATAGTTTTTAAAAATTTTTAGACATGCAGATTTTGTAGACTGACTAAACTTTTTCTGATATTTTTAGCAATTTTTAAGCTTCAGTTAAAGTCTATCGTGTAAGAAAATAAATAGAAAACGAAATAGGAACAAACTTTGTAGAATATATTTAAATTTACTTGTGTTTCATATTCTTCAATTTTTTCAACAATTTCTATAAATATCTTATAAGGAAGTAGATATAATTCATCCTTTTAGACAATGTTCTTATGTTCTTCCAGTAGAGTAAAGTAAGTGAATCATCTAGAATATCTCATGAATAAGTACTTAATATTACTGTACTATACTGGTAGAGCTAAGTTGCAGTTTCTAGCTGCAGAATGTATGGGTCAGCTCGACCGGGGTAGGACCACGCCCCCCTCACAGAATACCAGCGTGAAATAGTAGCGTAATGCTGCTGTGTTTCTTCTGGTGAGTGTAGGGATCCAGAGACCTATATTACTGATTACGAGGCATTCCATCTCATTCTTCAAGGGTGACAACGCATCTGCAATTCCTTGTCAACGTTGAATGTAGATGCCATGGGCTGCAGGAATAATTGTGCTCGTTTGGTACACTGAATGTTATAAAAAAAGAAAAAACTGTCGCTACTTTGACTGTTTTGTTAACTATATTTTATTGTTATTGTTTGCGCATATAGGTCCACAGTTCAGCTGATTGTAATGACTGTATCCCAAAATCTATCTTCATCAAAGATTCATATATATATATATTTATTTATACATATGTAAATTTATAAGAATACCACTGCTAGTAGAATTGGTATTCATATAAGTTTCCTTTAGTGATGATAGGTTTATATTTGGCTAAGCAGTTTTTTTTGGCTATTTTGTGACGCAGCTGAAACCAATCTGCTCAGGGTTTAGCACAGGCGTAGGGTGGCTAGCCTTTCAGTGTTTTACAGAATGCATTTTGGAGAGTGTGCTCAGGAATTACATGATCTAAATCCCCATCCCCTTTCCACCATCGGACTTCACGATGTACATCACTCAAACCCGAACTTCTTTCAATATTCGTACAGCAAAGGACTGGAATAGTTTGCACGCGTTTGTCTTTCCCTCTGATTACAATGTTGGTGTTTTCAAGAGTAGAGTGAATAGGTATTTACTGTGCTAGTGCGCCTTACCATCCAGGACGGAATTTCCACTTAACATCAGGTGGGATCGTAGTCAAGCATTGCTTAGAAGTTTTTTAAATAAAAATGGGCTGTCAGGAAAAGTAAAACATGGAATGTGCTGACGAACACTAATTCATCGGCCTTACGATCTTGCGGAGAGTTTAAATATCGTAACCTTGATTTGTCTCAATATTGTCTCCCGGTAAAATTTGTACTCTAAGTGCTTAGATCATATTTTAGGTTGGTTTGAATTTAGGTCTACTGCAATTGATTGTTGACCTATTATTTTTATTCTAAAATCCCTAAAATTAATATACTGTTAAAGTGTTTTGTTATAAATTGTAACTCTTAAACACAAGACAATCAACCAACTATAATTCAATAATTTTATATACTAGTTATATTGTTATTTATACAAGATAATAAGTTACTATTCATTTAGAAATTAAATTAAATTATATTAAATTAAATGAGATATTGATATTCGCATGATATCAAAATAAATTGATATGACATTTTATTTACAAATTTTTATACATTTATCAATAATTCTTATCCCTATCAAATAACTGATAAGAAGTAACGAGAATTCTGGCTTGGCTGGCTTCTTATCAATTGCTGTCGTAGTTGGTTAGAATTATTTGAATTTAAGTTGTTCCTTGGTATAAAATCGTACTAACAAAATACTTACTATTTATCAAATTAGAGGATAACAAACACAGTTCAGCCGGTAGTAAATGATTCCTGCGGTCACTCATCCCTGAGGAGATAGATGGAACGTCTCGTAAGTAATAAGTACGGTCTCGTGGCCTCTAATCTTTTTCTCTTCAATGTATCGATGGATATTCTCTCGGTTGATTTTGCCTAGGGGTTAAAGTTACACAAGTAAGATCTACTGAATATTTACAATCGCTGTAATACCGTTAGCATTCACGTAAACGCGTAGAGTGTCGTTTCATCCGTTTCTTAGTATGTTTCCGTTCATTTGTCAGTTTCATATTTATACAATAATCTTAGACTCCTAGTATATTTCTCGGATAGGGATCAACCCAGAATACTAAGAAGCCAGGTACTGTATTGGTTGCTGCATGCTGGCCGTCGTAAAGGATTCGTGTAATTCCAATTTAAAACTTATAAATTTGAACTTACTGTTTCAGTAGTTTAATCTAAGATTTTCTAAGATACAATCAATAACTTGTTCATCTGTAACCATACTTTTTATTACGTATTAACTGGAATATATCAATGTACTTGTATAATAGAAAATATTTGTTTTTTTTTTCGGTCTGATGGCCGCTGGAGGCTGATCCCCCTGGTCCGCGAGAGCGTCTGACTCGAGGGTGCCCGAGAGGGCCGAACCTCAGCTTGGTCAGTTGCTACTAACTAAGAATTATCTACATTAATATCACTATTATTATTATTGGCTATCTGTACCACCACTACGAAATACGTGAGCGCTGAAAAAGAAGAGGCGCAAGAACCTCCAGCGACGCTTCTATCTGTATTGACTGGAGAGAACCTTGTGAACCTGTATGAGGGTGCACTATACGTGTGTAGTGTTATATGAACGGCTTGGGCCCTGGCGGTTGCGTGGTCGGGGTCATCGAGGGCGTGCCTCGGTCTCCTATGGACGCGCCTGAATTTATGATTCGCAATGGGATTGTAAGTGGCGGCACTTATAATCAATGGGTTAGGGTGTGTGACGGCAGAGTCGAAATATCGGCGGGAAGCCTTCTGCAGTTACTGAGCTATGGTCAGCAGCTCAATATCTATGTGTAGATTTTCATTACGCAAGAACCAGGGGCACCGGTGACCTTACGCATGAAACGATTTTGAAATACCTGAAATTGGTGAATGTGACGAGGGAAGGCATGCGCATGGCTTGCGAATGTCATTATAGGTTACATGCACGTTTGGTATAGTGTAATTTTATTTCGCAGGAACATTTTGCTATTTTTATTGAGTAACGGGTGCAAACGACCTAGGGCGAACGTCTTTTATCTAATGTGACCACAATATGATATAATGACTGTCTTTTCCCAGGGGATTGAACGATCAAATAGCTCTATGATGGGGAGGTGCAGCATTTTGTTACGCCGAGAGAAGTACATGGCTGCACTTTTGGTAGCGTTAACCTCGATCCGTCATTTCCGAAACCATTTCCCTATGGTGTTGGTTGCAGATTGGAGGCGTTTACAAAAAGCGTCTGGTTTGAATCCAGACACATAGAGGCCTGTGTCATCGGCGAAAAGGGCTAGCTCTACACCGCGAGTGCGCGATATGTCGTTGGTGTAGAGTGTGTATAAAATGGGCCCTAGTAAGGAGCGTTGTGGTACTCTGGCACGAATGGGTGAACCTCGGAACACGTTCCCTCGACGGGGTAACGAAAGGTTCAATTTCGGAGAAAGTCTCGTATGATTAGTACGAGTTGATCTGGCACACCGAGCTCATGTAGTTTGTATATGAGCCCGTTGTGCCACCGAAATATCGAATAACTGAAATTAACAAATGTTAAATATAAACATTTCAAGAAGCTAATAAGTAATAAATTAACATAAACCAATATACAATAAACGGAAAAAATCAAGCAAACAAGTAGAATGCTATAGAATAGAAGGCAAAGTTAATATTTACCGCTAGCATTTGACGCCAAACTCGCAACGGTGTTAATTTGAGTTGAATGTACTTTAACTGTTTCCTATTCATCACGCTTATAAATAGCTCTATGTCTTGGAACTATTTTTTGCTGGAGGTTAGGTTACTATTTTTACTAAGGCAATATATAAATATTATATAATGATCAAATATATATTATATAAGTATAGATGCAATGTTAAGGACATGGGAAATACAGTTGTGAAAAACATACATAAACACATACATATATATATCTACCGCGAGCCTTAGTGGTTAGGACCCATCCGAGAATCTTTATATGAGTATCAGAAATTGTTGTTTTTATGTATGCACATTGCATTTAAAGCTACTTGTAAACATATTTTGAAAAATTGAAAACAAATTCCACACTTTAACTACTAGGAATATTAAAAATGGTCTTGTGGAAATAGTCTTATGTCAACAAAGTTGAACGCTCGACAGTTACTCTGATTAATCACAATTTTAAATTCTGTTAATTATCGTACTATTCATATATTTTAATAGGAATGGACATTGAACAAAAACAAAATAAACTAACTAACTCACCGGTCACGAGGTTGTTATTTTATTAAGACGACCATTTTATGCATGTGTATTTTGAGAGTTTGCATGTTTGTTTGCGCGAATGTTCACGACACTATAATAAAGAACGACTCATATAATTTCTACAAAAAAAATAATTGATGAAAAATTTCATTTACTTTATTCCACACCGTTATATAATATCGTAATCAAATTCCAGTTTAAAGAGAAGTGTCCCACCTGACACCCTCTTGACTTTTTACTTTATCTTCCACGTCTAGCTTTGAGAATAATAAATGCTTTCTTGCAGCATAGTGGGGACAAGAATTAAATTAAAAGATAACATACTCTAGTAGACAGGAATAAAAGAAAAAGTAAAAAATATTGTTCAAACAACGTACGTAGCTTACATTTTTGATTCCGCCTCTTTACTGTGATGGTAAGACTATTAAATCAAAACCAAAGTCCTAAACCATCATCCGCATCCGTCGGCCTAATTTGTCATTGGTTTTCATAGAGGAAGATCATCTTACATTTGCCTGATTGTGGTTGACATTACAGAATTTTCTTATAGCTGGTCTCTAATTGTGATGACATAGTAACACAAATACATTTCTTGGCTTATTGTATGTAAATAAATTTATATCTGATTCCCAAAACATGGATACCTTGAGTGTGCTAGATCAAAAAAAACTTTCTATACGCACTAATGGTTTTTGGGTGCGAGTTTATTGTACTGTTTTGATACTATCTCCAAAAGGTAATTGCATAAAGGGAGTGTGTCTGTATTTTCTAAATTTCCTATTGCTGATATATATAATTAACTAATGATAGTCGTAAAGCTACAGTATTTAAAACTATGTGTTAATAACTAGAAACTACTATAAGAGATCCTCAAAACAACAAGGCAAATTGAAATTGGTCTAAAGTCGTATTTAATTACTTATTATGGTAAACATACTTTAGTATCGGTGGTAGAGCTACGCTGAAGTTTATTTCTAATTGCAGAATGAATTAGTCAGGTCGTACGGGGTACGACCATGCCCTCACAGAATACCAGCATAATGCTGCTGTGTTTCGTCTGATGAGTGAAGGGATCCGGAGACCTATATCACTGGCGACATGGCACTCCATATCATTTCTCAAGGGTGACAACGCATCTGCATTATGATTCCTTTTCAATGTTGAATTTCTGATGTCATAGGCTGCAGGAATCATTTATCATCAGGTGAACTGTGTGCTCGTTTGTTACATTTAGTGTAATAAAAAAATAACCACGCTGCGGTTTAGTTATAGCTGCGGCAATAAATGGTTCAGCTTGGCCGTAGCAGCAGACCAAAATACTCGAAGTTCCAACCCTCGCAGAATACCAGCGTTAAAAAGCAGCAAAACGCCGCTGTGTATCGTCAGGGAGGGTATTGATCCGTAGACACTTATTACTGCTAAAAGGTATTCCATCTTAGTCCTCAGGGATGTCAACGTATCTGAAATATGATTCTTTATCGACCATGAATGAGGGTGTCATGGGCTGCAGAAATAATTTACCATTACGTGAACTGTATGTTCGTATGAATCCATTAAGAAAAGCTGTCTGCGCAGGCCCCGAATTTCTCACTTATCTTGACCTTCTATAATTGTATTATGGAAGGTTAAGATAAGTGACATATGCGATAAGGTCGATGAAAGGTTCTGGTGCAGCGCCAGGTAAGCAGGGCATTATCTTAACTGTTCTAATGGTTCTGTTTTATAATACCTTAATTGTATTTTCGAAAGATTATTATTATTATTTAAGCTGCAGTATAAGCGCCAATAACCTAAGGATAAGGGTAAGATCCGCGAAACTTGACATCGTAGATTCAAACCCACCATTCGACTGTTGTCGTGAACCATCCGAGCATTTAACCTTAGCTATAGTCGACGCATTTTAAACTGAGTCGTCGGGCAATAAATATCACTGATAGTAGGAATGTGCACACAATGTAACCCGTTATCGATACTTACCTACCTGTGTATGCGTCATCGTGACCTTCATTAGCACTCTGACTCTTGATTGGTCGTTACGAGTATGGGTTGTTGTTTTTCTATAAATATAAGATTTTTTGTTATGACACTCATTACATTACTCACGCTTCGTTACGCAATACGCACAATGGATAATTTATTTTCTAACGTGGTTATAAATAATAAATTATTCCTATTAATACTTAACATAATTTAGCATATCGATCGTACCTGTCCCGTATCGATATGCACCTCTACAATTCTTACGCACATCACTACACCTCTCCATAAAACCTGTAAGTGCGAGCGAGACAGACAGATAAATATGATTTATAACCCGAAGCCTCAAGTCATAATGCGTCGACTATAGTGCGGTTAACAGGAACGTTAGTAAAGCTATTACTAGTATTTTTTTTTAAATACCAAAAAACTATCAAATCATATTTATGTAGGATACGACTTAACATTACTACTAAGTTTTAATTTAAAAAAAAATAAGTTCATTTGTTGAATATGTCTGTCCACAAAGAACATATTAAGTGTCTACGTTGAGTTAATTTTAAAATATTATATGTGGAAGAATTATAAGTGTTTCTTCCAAAAACTTTCAGTATTTGTTAATTTGTGTCTTATTCCTTAAAATGCATATCGTAATATAAATATATGTAGCGTATCAAATTATCTTAAACATTTTTTTTTATTTATTGTACGCGAACAAACCGGGTTCAATTCTCGGTGCCGTTTACAATTAAGTTGTGAATTGGTCATGAAAGAATACACCGTGAGGAAACCTGCATGTCAAAGTAATGAAATAAAATTTTTAAAGAAGTGTAGTCCACAGTGGATCCGTGCACCTCACGGATACCCACACCCTCGCTAGAGCCCCATGCACAGCAGGATTTATACATATACGCTGGTCACCTTTACTTTATTTTTTTATAAATCTAGCAAAGATAACATTTTAACTTCATATTTACTAGACGCTATGAATACCTTCATCACAGGTTTTCCTTTATTCAATACAAATCCATATCCTATTATTATACTTATATGTACTTGGCACGACATTATTGGGCAGTTTTTCTACCATGATAAGTAATTAACTGTGCTCTTATATTTCCATATCAAATTTCGTAAAGTTGTATTTGATCATTAACAACAAACGGCAATTGGAAATGTCGCGTAACGCTCCAGCGGTCGGGGTACCGTCAGCGTCCCTGAAGTGTTGCATTCGTCGATTGCGGCACACTTTCCTCATCTGAAACTGATCGACTATAAAAGACACCTGAAGTACTCCAGACAGTACACAACAACAGCAACCGAAATGAAGTGCATTTTAGCCATCGGGCTCATCTGCCTTGTGGCAGTATACGCCAGGGAGCTCGGTGAGGAGGAAAAGGATCTCGTGGCCGCTGCGAGCGGTAAAGCGAGCCACCACGAAGAAGGTGGTGGCAAGGAACACCACGCTCACCATCACCACGAGCACGGAGGAAAGGGACACAAGGGTCACAAGGGACACCACCATCATCACAAAGGTGAACACGGGGATCACGGTAAGCACCACCACGAGGGCCACCATCACGAACACGGTGGTGGTCACAAAAAGCATTGGGACGAGCACGATCATCATGGACACCATCATGAGCACGGACATCACCACAAAGGAGGCAAACACGGCCACCATAAGCATCACGACAAGGGTGAGAAAACCGACGGCTACCACAAGAAATATCATAAGGATCACTTCCACAAGGACCACCACTTCTACGACGACCATCATCATGAAGGCAAACACCACAAGCATGGAGACCACCACGGGCATCACGAGAAACATGGAGGAGATCACAAGAAAGGAGGACACCATGAGCACGGTCATCATGAGCATCACCACGGCAAGCATGGCCATCATGACAAGCATCACTATGACGAAGACCACCACGGCCACAAGGGCCATCACGGCCATGAGGAGCATCATCATCACCATCATGATCATGGCAAGAAGGGCGGCCACCATGACCACAAAGACTGGGGCTTCCACCATGGAAAGCACTGATTTCTGCCAATATGCGCTGTGATAATTCAATAATTTTAAGGTTCGCTTCCTCTACGTTCGATATGCACTTGACCGATATATTTTGATACTTTCTACATCTATTGTGACTCGCATAAACCACTAACTTTACTATAGCCAAGTACTCTACTGAGATTGATGGCATCGTTTTTTAACGTTTTTTAATAAACACTTGGTGGTTACATTTCACGGCCGAATTCGTCGCGGCCTTTATTTGCTCTTTCATTCGGCCGGTTGATATCGAATTGTAGGAGGAAGGAACGATGTATTATATACAATTGTTATTTTTATGCGGGTTTTGTTACGTTTTTCCTTTGTATTAATTTATAAGGAATTTTAATAAAAGAAAATTAATTTGACATGAATTTTTGATTTTTATAACACAAACCGATGGGGAGTTTTAAAGGATGTTTAAAGTATATTATACTGTTACTCTAAAACATTAAATTACCCAGTCCTATAGAAGTTGTTATTTAGCTAAACTTTTAATAATAATTATACAATATTTTAATCACTTAGCATGGCAAATAATTTACAATTTTGCCATTATTTAATTAGAATCGCTTAGGATGGCAAATTAAATAGCCACTATTAAATAAGAACGATTTTATAAGCACATCTCATCCGTAATAAGAGGTAGTCGATTCCACGTTCACAATAATTCATGCCAACGATACCTGCCTATGGATTTCTGTTACCAAGTTCAGACAAACGTAATATACGAGTATATATCCAATGGATATAGAAATTTTATTAGGCTTGCCCTATTTCGGTAGATTATCCAAACGGTGTTAAAATCAAATCTTATATAGAAATGCTTCTGAGGCATGATAGGCCTCGGAACCATACCTAGTCTGGCACAATAAGTCATTTGATAATCATACATATATAATAGGTTGGTGGATAATTTTTTTCCGTCCTGATTTTTTTACTATTGTAGATTAAAGGTGAAGATTTTGTCTTTAAAATGATAATTACAGCTTCTAATCGGTTCTCCATGGACCGGATAATTTAAGATTTCTTTTATTACATTGAGAGTAATGGCGTAACATAAAGTAACGGCCCATGACATCTACATTCATCTTCGACAAGGAATCATCATGCAGATGCGTTGTCACCCTCGAGGACTAAGATGGAATGCCTCGTCACCAGTAATAAAGGTCTCCGACGAAGCACAGCAGCATTATGCTGCTATTTCACGCTAGTATTCTGTGAGGGCGTGGTACCCCTGCCGAGCTGACTCATTCATTCTGCAGTTAGAAACAAAGTGCAGTGTATAGCTATTTTATAAAAATTTTTTGAGAAACGCCATCCCATTTGTCAGCGAAAGCAGCTTTAAGCTCCGATCTCGTGGCTGACGCAGGATTTCTAGGCTGGACTTTTAGCCTCGTCCCATAAACAATCAATGGGATTTAAGTCCGGACTACATGCTAGTCACTCAATTTCAACCTCCTGCAAGTACCACCGCACAGAAGCTGCAATATGAACGGGCATTGTCCTCCATTCGCACAAAGTTTAGACCTATAAAAGCCCATAAGGAATGACATAATACCATATATGTCTTCAATATATCGGTTGGCTGTCAAACCTCCAAATCTGCTGCTAATTTCGATGAAAATCAACTCGGTTTTTACCTCGCCCGCCCACACCATCCAGAAACCTCCTCCAAATTCCACATTTTCATTCTTATAGCACTGGTCGAATCGCCCTCCAGGTCTTCTGTAGACTCGTTTTCGTCTATCGTTGCCATAAAGACACACTCTGCTTTCATCTGAGAAGATAACCTTGCTCCACTACCAACAGCTGAAAGATAAGATATATTTACTTACGTCACACTTGTATGTATATATATATGCTATTACTTTGTTTCAGTATTTGAAATATAAATAGATTGACATAAACGAGTAACTAACTGATTATTCACAGCTTATTTAGTCAATAATTTAAAACTAATTATATTTAACGGTATAACACTTTACATCACCACGACGGGCTAGCCAACGTCACCCTTAATGTGACTGTCATGCTAAATTAACCCTAAGCCCTTAATTTGGCCCTCTTTTTGATCCTTTGATAAATGGCTGAGCCCACAACCCTTTGTTCACTTTCTAGTTGTCCTATATTTACCTTTTGTTGGTAAAAAATACCTACTTTAAATATTCATTCGCACGTAATCTTGTATAGATCTAGTATACTTTCGAGTAGATATAAGTGTAAGGGACTAAAATCTATACATTAAATATAAATTGATAATATTAATTGGAGCAACATAGACAAAATTATTTTTGTTTTGTCTGTTTGTCTGTATGTCTATGTATCTATGAAAGTCACTATAAAACTATCATGTAAATGTGAAAGAATTTATCCCGTAAAGTTGCAAGGTTCCCATCTACTATTTTCCTATTACATTGTAAAGAATATGTTATAAAATGAGAAGAAGATTTTGATTGTGATGATATTTTACAAGCACGTTCAACATTTTTTTTGAAAACCCCCTCGATGATGCCTGGTCATTGCATTAAGATTCTACGGTATCTCCTACGGAACCGTTACCCCTCTACACTGAGCCTTAGCTCATCACCGGAGATACAATGCCTCCGCTCGCACCCACGCTGGGTCACCATCACGGAACTCCTTGGTGCCGTTGTCCTTCGGCAGTTAACTTTAGCGGATGATGAGAGCCCACTAGCCCGCGAACAAAAAGTCTCCTTTCAGTCCATTTATACGACAGGCATGGGATACCGTAACTCTATTCAGTAATCCTGGAACTATAGAACTAAAACTCAACCGCCTAAATAAACATTAGCCTTAATAATAAATGGGAATCGAACCCATAACTCAATAAGACAGGAAATCTGGCCACGAAGCCACGCTGTCGTTACATTGTAAGAGTATAACAAACCGGATTTAAAGCCACGTCGTACCTAAGTTAAACTGAGATAATTTACATCTGATGTTAAATTCAAAACACCAAAGTTGAATCCTCGGTCCCTTATGTTACAAGTTCATGTATAGCATTAACTTTGCATACTTAGCCCCTATAACCTTATCAACAAGTTACTATTGGATTTTCGAACTTTAAGAACATGATATGCTCAAGTTGGTACAAAATACGTTCATGGAGATTTTCAACGTCCTGATGTCCTGTCTATCTTTCCGATTATTTTACTGAAATCAACTTCGCAGAATATATTATAGCGCCTCATTCGTGGAAGCATAGAGGCACTCATTCATCATCGTCTTCCCTACTCCAATGTTAATGCAATAAGATCAGAGGAATGCGTTAGATACACAATGACAAGAAAACCAACAAATTATAATGCAAATTTGTTTTTCCTCATCCGGAATTCAAACGCATGACTCGCGGTTGCAGTAAGGTCTTTAGGCCGCTACGCCACACGGTCATCTATTATAGTAATCATATTATTATACCAGCATACAAGTTTCTTCACTTTCCGTCTATCGCTTAGACTCCAAGTGGAGCATATCTTATCTTTTGCTGCATTAAAGTCACGGTCAATGTGTTTGATTATCTTTGTAGTAATTTCTAGTTTTGGTTTTAAACCGAAGCTAAATTTTGTTAAGGGACGGTTTTCTAAACATACGTGAATTCAATTTGTGAACATGTATTGTGTTTACCAAGCGTCGCTAACTTTATTTCCGAACATACAATTTCCCAATTAATTATGGCAAATACGTTTACCGGTAAACGAAGTGATGGAAAACATTGTGAGGAAATCTGAACGTCACCTAACCTAAAACCTAAGAAATAATAAAAAAAATATTTCGAATACATCTGAAGTCCACTAATCTGCACTGGAGCCAGGTGGCGCACTGTACACTAACACAGAGTGTGTGATGTACAGACACTCTCTTCACACACTCTCTCTGTTTATATAGGCTGTATTGCATTGTATATATAGGCTATTTCTTTATTTTTTTACTTTTACCGGTAAAAACTAGACGATGCCAAAAAGTAATGACAACGAAAAACCAACATTACTAAAATTTACCTTTACATCGAAACTTTTAAAACTTATAAAATAGACAACAAAAATGTCATACAAACAATGTAATAAATATATAAGCAAAACAATATAAACAATGTTCATACATTTTACGATATTTCTAAGCTGCGAAATCCCTTTTTCACTTTTAAAAAGCTTTGGACGTTTCACCTAGGAAAAAAAAGCGAAAGATGATCAACAAACGAGCACGCAGTATACCTGGAGGTAAATGGCTCTTGCGGCCCATGACACAATACTCCCACACCTCGCTCCTCGCTTAGGAATCATAAAGCGTTGTCGCACTAAGGAATAAAATAGAAGTTCTAGTTAATAAAAGGTCAATGGTTTTTTTTTTTGCGCCTGATTGAGCCGACCTCCTTGCGGTACAAATTCCTTATCAATCAACTGTGTTTTTTTTTTATTCTATATAAACTTTGGAAAGATGCATTGTACACTATATAAGATTATTTATTTACCAAGAAATAATAATAATATTTATTTTTTGAATATTTTTATATATATTGTAATCTATATCGTATTTTTAAAGTTCATCATAAATTTATTACAATATTTTTGATTTAATACATGATGTAATTTTTTGGATATGGATTATCATGGATAGCACCTATTCGCGCTCCCGAGAACGATTAATTACATAAAATATTACCTGAGATCAAAATTGTAGAAAATCTTACACTCGATAATATCTTCAAACATTAATTGATATATAGGAAACAAGATAAAGCTCTCAAATATTTACTTTTGGCCTAATAAGTCTTGAGTCACGGATTCATTATGTAATGAGATTTATAAGCTACTGGTTGCAATTTAATTTCAAACAAAAGTTAACGCACATTTTATCTTTGAACCCCTACTTGATTGGATTTGTCCTATGAAAGTATGTGCTAATTATTTATATATAAGAGGAAATAGCAACATTTACTCAAAAAGCTCCTTTACACACTATAAGCATAGACAAGGCTCTAAAGACCGACTCGGAATCTCGGCAATCAATAAGCAAAGATCTTTTCATTACTTTTGACTCTCGTTCTCTGTCACAATCTCTTTAAACATAAAATTTCTTAAGAAAACACTAGATTAATTTCCAGATTCTAAGAAGAAACTATACAAACTGAGTGAACCTGTTGAAGAACATAGAAAACCCTTGCGCTAATTGATTATTTAAGAAATAAAATTAATTTTATAAAAAAAATTAAACCATTCATAATAAGTAGGTACAAAAACCTTATTCTTCTGCAGTAGCCCATTTATAGATACTAGACTGATTAAAAACTAAACCAATAAAAAACAATATTCTATTAATTCTCAGTCGGCATGTTGTTAAATAAAATACTGGCATGTTGATAAACCAAATTTTTATCAAAAGTAAATTCCCATATCTTATTTCCATTATCTAGTATTGATAATATATAACAGGAACTAGATATATGTATGTATGAATCGATAAACGCAATAATGTTTATCCATTGACATATTCGCACCAATATTATATTTTAAACTAGCAACGTTATATCTTCCCGGTTGATTTCAATAGCTTCGCTATCTTCCGAATATTACAAGACAATATAAGCTACGCAGAACATTTTATATTACCGTAAGCGTTTATCCAAACACAGAGGCACTCACTCGTAGTCCCCTTTAGTAGTCCGTTGTTTACTTGCGTAATGCATGTGTGCGGTAAGATCGGCGCATAGTTCAAATGCCGTATCAACGACACGGGGCATGCATAGAATACAAGACCCGAAGACCTACAATACACTATCAACTATTAATATAAAATGGTACTGTCTGTGTGTCAGTGGTCTTAACTTTATCAATATATCGTCACGGTATGCGTTAAGGTCCCATTTATAAACAAAATTTCTATTGTATTATAGGAGTAATAATGTTCCTATAATAATAATAAGAAAATAATATTAAAAAATATACCGCCATTTGCAAAATAAAAACTTTTTATGACACAATTGGTGACGACCGTAGTTACCTATTGGTAAATATTTTTTTTAGTTTTTATTACTCTAAATTAAAGAGACCCATAGACAACTGCTTCCGTACTCCATAAAGATTCAAGATGTAAAGGCAGACTAGAGGAAAATAAAGGAAGCTCTGAGGGCGCCAAATACGCATTCTTGATTGTAATTCTTAAATCTTTTTGTCTGTTAAGATATTAGTCATGTTGAAACGTATTTCGGTGATTATTAGGCGAATAGACAGTAAACCTTTAGGCTCTCTTTCCGAAAAATAATCTAATACAAGCGACTATGAATAGCCTTCGGTATTTTAACTAAATATAAAATGTATATAAATTCTCAAAAGCAACGAATTAAACCACACGAGTAAACAACTCTACACCTAAACTGCATCCATTTAAAGTTACTTTTTTCACTAGAAGAAATTAGTTCTATTTAATTTTCGCAACACGGCGAGGTGTTTTTTTCTGGTCTGAAAACTAAACTGGAACATCTCATTACCAGTTTGTTGTCCGGAACCCTACACCATACGAAACCGAGAACTGCTATTTCCCGCCGTTATTCTGTGAGAGCGTGGTACTTCCCAGATCGAATCGACCTATTCCCATTACATCTAGAAGCTGCAGCGCGTATGTAGCACTGAGTGTTAGCGCCACCGCCCGAGATTGAACCATGCGTGACACAGTGGGTGACGTCGACGGCCCGCTACCACCACCACGCGCGCCCGGGCAGACAGCATCGGACAGCGCAAGCAAAAGTATCTTGATCAATTCTCCTACATATGTACCTTAAATAATTGTGTCAGTAATAAACGTTAAGCATCATCCTAGGATTTCATTTCTATCCTGCAACCATTTTGGAAACTGAAGGAGTGCGTAACATTGGCGACCGTGACAGGACATATACCGAACACTCGATAATTATTACTGACCTGTCGTTTTCAATTAATGGCGTGAAGGGATGACTTTTGGACAACACTGCGACCGCGCTTACACTGAGAAATATACTACGTTTACTTTTGTTCTTTGTGTTTTGAAATTAAGGATTTGGAAGACTAAGATGATAAAAGACTGGTCATGGGCTGAGATCATCATCATATGCTCCTGATCGATAGGTAGGGATAGATGTCCATGGGTGGCGGTAATCACTTACCATTAGGTGAACTACTAGCTCGTTTGCCACATATTCTTCGAATAAAAGATAATGGTGATAATCGTAATTTCAAATATTAAGCAATGTACACACAACCTAACAACAGTACATTTATTTGCTCACCCCAAGGAATTAAATTATCATTTCGCTGTCTACACGTTTCCAATATTGCCGACAATTCATCGAAAATTGGTTAAGCACTCTACGATTCCCCAATGACTGGAGTCAATAGGGGAAGAAGCAAAAACTCCACTAAAGAGTACACTGGAGACTACAGAATGTGCATACAGCTCACAGTTTTATAACTAAACCAATTTGTATTCGGAATCCCTAAGCTACGGAACCGAGATCCGCACGATGTATAAAACAGCTATCTCAAACGATACATGTTATCGTATTAATGCCATTGTATTTGATACGCAGCTACAGCCGAGGCTTTTACATATACAAAAAAATAGGCAGTCAATAAAAAAAATTGTGTTGTTTGTGTGGTTTCTTCTTGGAAATTAATAGATTTTCTTCCGATTTTTATGCAACGTTCATTTACTTTTTGTTTACGGATTTTATCAAACTAACGCCTGATTTTAAAGTGCGTCTTTATAAACTTTGGTTAAGAGAATAAATAAATAAATAAATAAAACCAAAATAATAGGTAATTTCTAAAGGATTAAATGGAACGTCAGCAATTCAACAAACAGTGCAAGGGTCGTTCGAGCTAATACTAGCGGAGTAGAAACACCAATACGAACAAATATCAGGAAACTAGTTAACGATAGAGCTGTTCCACCCAGTTACCTTTATCGCTTCCGCAGAGACCCGCACATGCCTAACGTATATTAACACTAAGACAATTAAATAAACATTTTACACGAGCTTTAAATAATTAATAAGCAAACCAAATTAATATATACTCGTATTAGTTTAATATACTCATAATGAACTAAGCATAACGGTTCTACAGTTAACAATAGAAGAAATCAATAAAATAATCGTATTATTGCGTAATAATACGATTATTTTATTGATTTCTTACGGTCATTATTTCAGTCTATAAATACATCTACGTTAAAAGCCGCCCCCGTAGATTGCGACTAAGTACTATTCTGAGCCACCTAGATCTATCGATCGTCCAGTCCGAGTATAGCACATCAGATCCTTTTTCCCTAGTCGATTATCTTTTCAGGAACCTATGCGGCCGGTAATTACTGATTTAGTTCACTGATTTTATTAACTATGTAGGTTACACATATTTAATTGCAGATATCTTAAATGCGTACTGTCACGGAAAGAAACACCGAGTAAAGACTTCTCCATAGCTCGCTCTTTGGATCTTCAGCAGTGAAGAACTATATCTCAGTATCATATGTCTTCACAGGCAAACCGCACTGCTTAAAGACTTTTTTTACCTTTATCCACTAAAGGATATGTGATGAGATGTGTCGGTAATTAAAATTTAATTTAATTCTCTAATCCCTTTTCCACCACAAAACCAGTGATCTGAAACGATAAAATTCCAAATTGGCACAGTTGTTTTATAAAATTTAATCAGTTTATGAAAGAAAGAAAAAATACAATATACTTACCGTTACGCAAGTTAGAAATACCGATCAGGAGAAACTCGGTAGGCTTAAAACCAAATGCATCGAGAAGGACGTGGGATTTTATGCTTTCGTTTTGTATATTCCTTATTCGGACAAACCATAACACTTCGGCCGATTGGGAAAAGAAGAAATGCTCCCGATGGAGTCCGATGAATTCAGCACCGTTGTTTCAAATTCTGCAAAGCATGCACATTATCCCATATCCTTTCTGGACTTGGGAGATATTTCTTTTCACCAAAAACGCGATTCTCGACTCCCAGATTTATCATAGGAAATACGGCAGCGGTATGTTGATATTTTATACTGGTATTCTGTGAGAGAGTGGTCCTTTTCCGGTTTAGTGGAATGGGTTGGCTGCTGCAGTCACAAACTATCTGTAGCGAAGGTCTACCTTTCTATTAAATGCAAAAGTTTTTTTTTATATAGAATAGGTGGCATGTACTAGTAATAATAGTAAGCAAAAGTACTTTCAATTGTGTGTACTCACAATTTCATTGGAGATGCGTTCTTTATTATGGTAATGTAACCCGTAATTTAGAAGATTAAATAAATGAAGATCGCCCTAACCATTGATTGCATAATAGCCCTGTTATATATATAAATTATACCCTGAGTGTAATAAATCAAAATTTTTAAATGTATGTTTTGAAAGTGTTAGATGGTCTTATTTTAATTTGTTTTGTTTGCTCTTAATCTGTTCTTTGTTGTATTTATATTTTTAATTATCTGAATAATGTAAATCCATTCTTGGCCTTAAGCTAATCTCATGTAAAATATGTATAAAGGGCTGTGGTTTTCGTTCAACAATAAAATAAAAAATAAAATAAACTCACATCGATTTACAAGGTGATGAAAACCTGCCGGATTAAAAAAACAAATTTTTCGCCATTTTTTTTAAAAAAACGTCTGAGCCTATAAGAAGCCTGAGCGTAAAAGAGGCAAAGGAAGTTGTTAACTTGCTTATATACATTACCTACTTTAATTCTAATCAAAACACACACCGTATGTCTTATACAGAAGTTATTACACATGTTAAAATAACCTTCCCGAAATGAAAATTTGAAGCAATAAATCAAATGAATTTTCTCTTTGACAAATGACTGAGGTACGGGAGTCGAGATCAAATGATAAAGCGGATAGATATTAAAATGACGTTCAAATGAAGCAAAGTGAGTGTCCTCGTCAAACGGATACGCCTCGGCGAGCACTTGTTACTACGTGAGCGTTTCTCGACGAATGAGACCTCAGAGTTGGTGTGGTGCAAGTCAACGACGACCTTTTTTTTAGATAATTGAAATATTTTTAAATTATGTTTAGGCCGGCAACACATTTGCGACTCTTCTGGTGTTGTATATTCTGGTATTGTAAAATACCATTTCCAGTAAATAATTTTCATAATTATATTCACTTATAACGTTTCGGGTCTCTTTCACTTACCAGACATACAACGCATCAATGACTAATTATTTTACATTGGTATTTTATTAAAAAGTGAAAAAAACTTTCCCCGATCGACTTATCCTTGCCACAGATATTTAATAGCCGCGAATGTCTCCACCACAAAGCTGCCATCGGCCACGGGTTAACTTGTGATTATGTGTTTCTAATTATCAACACAGTGTAAGCAAAGTTCGACATAGCACACATATATTTATAATAATTTAAACATAAATCAAAAAATATAACTAATCGTTAATAAATTTAGGAATCATAAAATAAATCGCCAATTGATTCCGATTAATATGAAAGAAACATGTTTATAAATATAAATTTCTAATTATTAATCGAATAAGCAGCAATATAATCATGAAATTATATTTTTTTTAAATGTAGAATAATTTAAAGATGTTTATATGCAGCATTTTTATAGGTTATAAATATTTAAGCTACTCTACAATTTTAAATTTTATTAATCACGATTATTTCGATTTTATTAACGATGTCATACTTAAACAAAACTATAATTGTGTCCATTCAGACTTTATTATCTTTTTCCTGTTTGCTGTTGTAACTTAGACACGAACAACATATTTAAAATACTTCCAACCCTTGAGCTGAGTGCGTTGCCGGAGACTCCTTTCTTCACATGGCTTAAATTACGCCGTTAAGTTTATCAGCTACTATATAGTCATTTTCATACTTCACAGTTGGTATTAAGGTATAAAGATTTCTTACCATAGAAAAAATATTTTTTTTTATTAATAATTGTCTACACTATACATTGTATATAGAAATTTAGTTAAGTCGAAAGAAAATTTGTTGAGTTTTAGAAGAGATAAATGTTTCGATCTCAAAAGAAAGCTGGAAAGAAAAGTTGAAGGTCTTTTTTTAAAATAACTTGAACATAATATTCAAATGTAGATTCATAAATATAATCTAATAAAGTTTTTTTCTAATAAAGCGAAAGTGATAATTTTAATGTTTAATTTTTAATGAAAATTGAAATGAAAATTAATGAAATATTTACATGTTAATTATTATTGCTGTATTCGATTTATTTATGTTATATATTTAGCTATGTTGTTTGAAATGACTTTAATATGAAATATAATATAAAAAGTAATTAAAACTTCATTGACTCTTATAATAAATTCAGATCACAAAGAGCTGTATAACTCAAAATCTGAGAAGTTTAGAGTATGACAATTTGATTGCTCTTAACGTCATGACGTCATACTTGGATGAACTACAAGTAACCTTCTATGTGATAATATATTATTCAAAAGTATTTTCAATTTTATATACAAGTTTGGTAACTTCCAGCATCTAATGTCGCTAATATGTTTCCTCTATAACTGAATGTTCTATAATCTTTCCCCTAATGACCCTGTGGATAACTTGAGTAACAAACTTAGATGGCGTTGCGTCCGCCAAGATTTATGAGTCCGCCAAGACGATGTGTAGGAGTTGAGGGGTACAATGTTTTATGCACATGTGACTGGCTTTTCCTGATACAGCACTACTTAGTTTTCATGTGAAAACTTGAGTAAATTATTACGACAGAACTATATTATCAAAATATTTCTATTTTTACTTTTCTTTACTTAAATTGATTAATTATTATCATAGTATTGAAGCATATCCAATCGTACTCTAATCCATTAAGAAATAGCTTAATTGATATAGGGTTTAAATTTGGGTACAGTCTGCAAAACTTCGGGTCGTAGATTCCAATCCGCCATTCGATTATTATCGTGAACCACCTCCTAGCACAAACATTTAAATGGAGCTACAGTGGTTAGTGGAAATGCTATTAAATTTAGCACTGTTAGCATTATTTAAAAAAAAAAGAGAAACCTGTTGAAGTATTGGAGTCAGAAAAATTAACGATGGCACATCTAGTACACTACTAAGTCTTTATGTAGAAATATTTAGAGACACGAGAGTTCATATACAGGCATTTACCTCTAGGTTGTTTTCTTTCACCGCCAAACAAGTGGTAAGTCAGCAGTTTAAATTTTAAGTAACAATTTCCAATGTGCCGGCACCGGGATCTTCTAGTAACGTATATATAATATATACGTTATAATATAGTCATGCATTAAAACCAAGTGATTCTCAACCTTTTTTTTGACACGTCACACAAAGAAAATTGTAAGTTTAAAAGTTGTTTACTTACCTATGCGACTGTACTTACCACTGTGTGAAAAAGTTTATGATAAAAATAAAAGGCCGTGGTATCTCAGTGACTAAGGCTTAGTTACACGGTTTTAATGGTATATACTTTACGTTAGTTTTATATTCCGCTTAGCTCTTACACATCACAATTATTTGTTTGAATCATTAAAACTTTCATGGTTAAATTAACTAAGGGACTAAATTACTTAAGGGAGGTCAGAGAGAATAATCAAATTGCAATTTACCCGTAAACTCAAAATTCTATAGCTCAAATAGTACAACAGTAAAGAAACAATTTGTAAATATAATCATCATTGATAGACGTGAGGCTGTAGCACAATCCATCGCGGGTTAGTGGACTTCACATGTTTCTTTGATATGCAGTTCTCCTCTCGATTCAACGCCGATTACGTGGTAAATCATTATTGACGGCCGCGTGGTGTACTTGTTTGAGTACCTAACTGTTGCGTGTTTAATCCTGGGTTCGATTCCCAGTCCAGTAACAATATTTGATGTTCATGTCTTTGTTGTATATCCTGTATCCCTGACACTGCATCTGAAACATCCTCCGATCTTATTTTACATGCATCGGAATAGGGAAGGGCATGAAGAGCAAGTTATCTAGTGATAACCAAAATACATCGCCATATTCGAAATCGACCAGGAGTACCATCATATCGACAAATTATAAATTGCACTATTACGATTCACCACGAATTTGTATGAAACTAAAATCGAAGTCACCTCTAACTCGCCTATTCGTAGTCAGCAAATAAATAAAAGTAACATACTGCCCTTCTATTCCGCGTCATTCTAAAGTAAGTTCTTTCTGTTCAATAAATCTAAAATTCAATAGAGAACTATATCCGCTAGTGAAGGTTTTATAATTTATCTCCTCGTTGGTTTCGCAGCTCATAGAAACGGATAAAACAGATATACAAAGAAAAGGCGAAACGCAAAAAAAAAAAAGGGAATCAATGAGATATCCCACAATCGTGTCTGTACGTGACGCCTACAATAACCGATGGATTTTCCATCGTACACAATCTCGCATGTTTACCTCTGTTGTTACTCCGCGATAGTCGTGTTATTGATTATATTAAATGCACATATTTATTGAATATGGTAGTATAGATTTTTTTACAAACTTTCTTGTATTTTATATCAATATATTTATATTTATATAAACAGAGATTATGACAGTGGTAAACCTACGTTGCACTTTATTTCTAGCTGCAGAATGAAAGGGTCACCTCGACCCGGGTAGGACTACACCCTCACAGAATACGAGCGTGAAATAGCAGCATAATGCTGCTGTGATTCGTTCGGTGAGTTTAGGGATCCGGAGACCTTAATTAATGGTGACGATGCATTCTATCTCAGTCCTCAAGGGTGACAACGCATCTGGAATATGATTCCTTATCAAGGATGAATGTAGATGTCATGGGCCACGTCATCACTTACCAGGTACTCAGGTGAATTATGTATGCCGGTATGTTTCTCTCAATGTAATAATTTTTTTTTCCATATCTGTGATTCAACCGTTTGGACTTCCCTTGTAATACTGTTAATAGTGTAGGAACCATGTTGCTGCTTCTTTCTTGAAGTAATATGAATGTTTCGGCTAAACTAAGGTAATGGAGTGGACGTTCTTAGAATACGAGCGGGAGAAGCAGCAAAACGATGCTTTTTATCTTTGATAAGTGCTGAGATCCAGAGATTATAAACTGGTTGTGAGATAGTTCTAAAACGCAAGTGCATATTAAATCTTTATTGAGGGTGCATGTAGGTATTTATGAGTTGCGGGCAATATTTACCATTAAGTGTACAGTACAGATTTAGTTTATAAAAAATCCATACAAAACTCGAACACAATTGCTAGTAAGTGATCTTTTTATAAAATAAATTTACTGGCATCAATCAGCTGAATTTTTAGCCCACATAACAATGTTATCACGATTACAATAGGGATTGAATCTTTATTGGGGGTGGATGTAGGTTATTTATGAGTTGTGGTCATCATTTACCATCGGGTGTACGATCACCATAGTTTCATTTAAAAAATCAATAAAGAACCCCAACACAATTGCTAGCAAGTTATCTTTTAATATTCAAAAATATACATTTAATGGCACAAGCCAGCTGAAGCTCTATACATCACTGGAATCTACTATTGACAATTAAAAGTGTTTTAAGTTTCGCGGGATTTTGTTTATACAGTGCGCTATCGCCTCCACAGGGAAGCGGTTATCTGTTTGTGAAGGTTTTCAAACTGTTTTTTTTTTCTTGTCATAATTCTAAGCACAGTCTTTATTTTGTGTATATTTGTACAATGTTATGTCTATATGTATTATTTTCTACGGAGGTGACATAGACACTCTGTGACTAAACTCTATAAATAACAATAAAGAAAAAAAATACTATTAACAACGTTATCACCATTTCAATGGGAATAACTGATCGTTATTTAATCTAAATTAGAACAATCAATCAATCTTAACAAAACAACAAACTAAAAGATAGGTCTTTACCTATGAAATTGCCGTTTTGTATGAAATAAGTTAAAGTATTTTTTTTTCAAACTTTTTTATTTCTGTTATTCAAAGTTATCGCCCATGTAATCGATGCATCTTTGCCAAACGCAGTGGTAGTTTATTGATGCCTTGTAGTTTATTGAGGCATTTTGTACTGCTTCTCGGGAATTGCATTTTTTTCCCGCTAAAAATTTGTCCACATTTTGGAAAAAGTATATATAATAGTCAATGGGTGCAAGGTCTGGTGAGTACGGTGGATGAGGGAGAGCTTCCAACCCCAAATCTTGCAGCATGTAGACTGTCTGTTGTGCAGTATAGGGTCGCGCGTTGTCGTGCAGCGGGGACGACCGATTGACCAAAGCTGGTTGCAGATGTCCGAGCTTCTCTATCTTTGTCTTCAGTTCTTCACAGTACATCTGCAGTAATGCTCATGCCGTTTGGTAAAAAAAACTGTGATGTATCACACCGGCACTAGACCACCAAACAGTGACCATCAACTTTCTAGAGGTCATTTTTCATTTAGGGCATTGCTCTGGTGCTGAACCAGGATCTAAACAACTTGCCGAGCGCTTTCGATTGTCGAACAGAATCCACTTTTCGTCGCACGTAACAATTCGATTCAAAACTCTTTCATTTCTGTGCCTGTTAAGCTGCGCGAGGCAGTTCTCAACGCATACGTTGCGCTGACGATCGTTCGTGGGGCACCCATCTATCAAGCTTTTTTATCTTGCCAATTTGTCGTAAATGGACCAATATTGTTTTGATGTTAACATCAAAAGCTGCAGCTAGCTCGGCTGTAGATTAAGTATCATCAGCTTCCACAATCGCCTTTAATTCATCATTGTTGACAAAGTGTTCGGACGACGACGAGGTTCATTTTTCAAATCAAAATTTCCAGAACGGAACCGGGAAAACCAACAACGGTTGTGCATTCGTTTGTAAAGTTCTCTCCGTAAACGTTGTTGATGTTACGTGCCGTTTGTGCCGCGTTGATGCCACGACGGAACTCGTATTCCATAATAACATTTTTAAAGTATTCATTATGACGAAAAATGTTTAAACGTAACGAAAATACAAAACTAATCAATAAACAAAAGACTGACTTTATTAAAAAGAATGTCATGTTTTTAAAACAAAGTTAATTTGAATTTAGAATTCATAACCAAGAAAAACTTTTTTTTGGTTTGAAATGGCCAATACTGAAGAACGGCAATTCCATAGGTAAAGACCTAATATTACGTATGGCAAAATATCGTCAAGCCCTGGTCCTCAGGGACGTACAAATAACACTGGTTGCGTTTCCTCGCTAATAAATAAATAACTTAACTTAATAGCTGAATTGATTTATAATAATTATTTGCGATCATTGTATTTAAAGACATGTAGTAAGAAAATGTCATTAGTTCACTCTTCTTCGTCTTATTTCTTCTCTTCGAGTTAATCTTACCGTACAAAATTAGGCGGTAACCACTAGGCCTAGTAAATAACACTCTAGGAACGATGTAATAAATTACAAATCATCTGACTTGGAACACTAAGTCTTTAAGCACTCAGTTCACCTGATGGTAAGTGATTCCTGCACCCCAAGACATCTACATTCATCCTTGACCAAAAATCATAATGCCGATACGTTGTCACCCATGAGGATTGGGAGAGAATGCCTCGTAAGTAATCTCCGGATCCCTGCACTCACCAGACGAAATACAGCAACAATATCCTGGTATTCCGTAAGGGCGTGGTCCTACTCCGGTCGAGCTAACCCATTCATTCTGTAGCTATAATAGATACAAACTGCAGTGTAGCACTACCACACTTAAAAGTCATTAAGAATAGAAAATTATGCTGTAATTTTCTTCTCTGTTTTCGGCGATAGGATCACATTCTGCCACGTTTAGGTTAGTTAACTTAGACATCGCTTGCTTTTTCAGTATATGTACCGATCGATTGGGATATAAGACGTGAGAGAGTTTTTTTAAGATAGGATAAGTTATCTGTCAATGATATACGAAGGTGCACAGTGTGAAAGAATTAAACTCTTTTTATACTGTCCTTTAATCAGGTGTTCCCTGTCTACTCCATAACCTTAACTGAATTATACACAGAAATGAATAAACGTTGTGAGCAAAAAGTAGAATTGAGTGGCGTAATAAACAAGAGAAAACGTATAAATCAAAACCCTTCTATGTGTATCAGATTTATATTAGGTTTACATTGTAAACCTACGCTGCAGCTGAAAACTGGTTGTGAATCGCGAGATCTGCATATCTAAAAAATATGTGAAATCTACTAATCCGTGGTGAAGCTGCCTGGCAGATTATTCTACAGCCTCACTAGAGATGTTCGTCAATGATGATTATATTTACAATTTGTTTCTGTACTATTTGAAATAAAGAAGTTTGAGTTAACGGATAAATTGTAATTTGTTTTCTCGTTCTGATCCTCCCTGATCTCCCTATTATGTTAACAATGAAGGATTAAATCATTCAAATTTTAAAATTATTTCTTTGCGAGAGTAAGTTATTTTTAGTAAGTCTAAGCGGAATATAAAAACTATCTAAACAATACAACAATAAAGCCGTGGTCCCTCAGTGTTATAGGCTTAGACACTGAGTTACTCTTATTAATTATTATCATAAACTATTTTAAACCGTGTATTACGGGTTAGTAAACAATTATATATATATATATATATATATATATATATATATATATATATATATATATATATATATATATATAAATAAATATACATGTGTTTACATTAACACTGAGCTACAGCGGTTTATTGTGTATAAGGAATATAAGGAATAATAAACTAAAATAATAATGTAATTTCATTCGAAAAAGTTTAGATCAAATTCAGCTCTTTACACTTGGACCAAACCCAATCTCACCTCTAGCAGCAGGTCGCCCGTAAAACGGCGTCGATCATAAAAATATTTGATTAGGCGCGCTCCACACAATTCGCCATCTTGAAACTTTTATTAGGCGCACGCGTCGGTGTGAATTATTTACTGTAATGAAAGCATAATTTTCAAAGAGCTCTGTTTCGAGAGACAATGTATTTTTATGTTGAGAAATTCTTACAAGGATTGGTGGGGAAATCGAAAAATGTATCATCTTGTACATATTATTTACAAATAGATGAAGTCCTTGTCGTTGTTTTTGAGTTCTTATGTGCATATTCTTTCCAGGTCTTATGATTCGAGTTCAATACTGGGGTTACATATATTAATAAACTCAACGACTTTTTTTCTGTATTTTATTTGTACTATTCTTTTAATTTAGTACTCAATCGACATAGTCTTGTGTAATCTAAGAGACAGATCTTCTCAGAAATTTGAGAAGATCTGTCTCTTAGATTAGAAATAACAAATTATAAGTAATTATTGTACATAACCAAGTGACCATTCAGGTTCTTCCTTTCCACCGGATATTAAGGTAAAACAAGTAAGTGCCGGCTTGTGCGCAAATACGGCACTTTAATATATTTTGCACAGTTCACAAATACTGAAGACCCTCAGATGTCTTCATATTCTAAAATACAAAACGATCATCGGATCGGTTTTCATAATTCGCTCACTATTTTTTTTAAAATCATCTATAAAGCTCGGTAGATCTAACCAATAAAAACATGTATGGTATAGACGTGAGTTATGTCCACTATTTGTCATATCCGGACATTTCTGACATGAGAAATATCTCGGGAATTACTGTGTGCTTTATTTTGGTGAAAAAATGGTGCACTTTGCTTATTCGGAACGACATTATTCATAAACCCTGAGTGTGAAGAAAACGGGACGTAATTGATTGGAGAGGTTCATGTACAAGTGTGACAGCCCTTAAGATATTGTTAAGAAAATTATTTTAGACTCTTATGAGATGCACAACTCAAACAAGTTTAAAACTACATAGTTATACCTTAATTCAATGAGAGATGCGATAATGAATATCAAGATTGCCTAGCAGTAAAGCTAGAGAAAGAAAGAAAAAGAAACTAAAGATATTCAATAATTAAGTTCATAGAGTATATGCATACAAGAGTACATATATAATATATTTTACAATTAAGTGTAAATATCAACTTTCCCATAAAACAAAACAATATTGACATAAAGGAAAAAAACACGAAACACCTGTTTACTACGTAATATATTACTCTGTATTGTTATAGACATAAATACATGATATTATCTAATATATTTTACAATTTTAAAATCTTGTAAATATAAATAAATATATATAAAATTTGTCATAACCAAAATCGTCCAATTTCATATTTATTTTATATTTCATATTATTTCTCGCCCTCCAATAATTGGTCTATCGTCCCCTTTTATATTTCATTCGAGATTGCGAAACAGAATAAGGGTCCGGATAAACAAATTATAGTGAGGCTGTACCTAGTATCCCCTGTCCCGTCTGTGACAGACTCCATTATCTATCCACTATGGCAGCACGGGAAATATTTCTCTCCCCTCCCGTCCGCTCGTCCGCTATTCCAACCCCTGCATTGTTGTTTCACCATTCACAATTTTTGGGGACGAATTTTCAATTATATATCAGTTTTCGCGTCGATCTTTTTTAATTTAAAAATATTTTTGACACAATTTTATCGAAAACATCAATGATTATTCGTGTCGCTAGATTTTAATCAGCTCTATAACTGGAGAAGGCATTTTGATTATATATTTTTTTTTATTAGAATAGGTGGCAGAAGCGCAAGCAGCCCACCCAATGATAAGTTCACCACCGCCCATGAACTTCAGCAACACCAGAGAAGTCGTTAATGCGTTGCCAGCCTTTAAGAAACATGTAGGCTTTTTTCTTGCAGTCTGACTGATTCCACAGAGTAAGCAGGAAATTTCGCGTGAAGCGCACAGTAGTATATTGCCAACCATAGAGATGTTGAGGATGAAATTTTGAAATCTGTCTAATGTCGTGTTAAACTCATCGTGTTTTTTTTATTGTGAAGTGATACGTTCAGTAGTCCATAAAAATAATAAAGATAAAAAGTTTGGAAAGAATCTAAAAAATCTCATGTTAATTAGTTATATAATAAAGTATAAAGTAACAAGAAATGTTTTTATTATGTGATCGATCAAACTTAAAACAGGAAATTGTTTTTCCAATTTTGGAATATAATGATCGAAAACTTAATGTGCATTACAAATATGATATATGGTGTAACTATTATTGCCTCAAATGAAAATATTATAATTCATATTATTACAAAATATTTTAATATTCTAATATTGTAGTATTATTAGTTTCAATATTCTAAATATTCAATAGTACAATAGACTATACAGGATTTTTTTTACACTTAATATGAATAATAAGTCAAATAGTTCATGCATCAGTTCGCATAATAGATTGCGAGATGAGAAGAGACCTCTGTAACACAGGTACCTAACGGAAGTCAGGAACTTCATAAAGCTTGTGCATAAAAAGTAATGTCGGTAAATGATGTATTTTTTAATATTTTTTTTTTTAAAATTATGGGTTGTTTGCTAAATTAATGAAATCTAGATAGGAACATATTTGAATAATTTAAAAATTTTGTCATAAAAATATATATATATAAATAATAATTATTTAGATAAGATCAGTTTTAAATTAAATAAAATATTTTTAGTAAAGTTGACACACCATAAACAAATTGATTGCCCGTATGCCGAGGCTTGTGAAAAAAGTCATAAAATGTTAAGGAGTTTAGCTAGCCTTTTTTTGCATGGACAGTTAATATTTCTTTACGCTTTTAAAGTTTATTGTTTGTCAATCAATGTTCTATTAGATGATTAAACAGGTTTATTAAATATTTATTTTCCTACTTTAATTAAGGAGGTCTTTAACTTTTGGCCTGCAGTGTATATATATATATATATATATATATATATATATATATATATGTGTGTGTGTGTATAAACAGGGATTGTTAAATAGTGTGACATCAAATTACTTCTAATAGCCGATTTATATCAGTGTATTGCGTTGGATAATCATATCAGAATAGCCAAACATAACTTTTATTCAACAAAAATGTATGCTCTCGACATAACTGCTCCGATATTGACCTAATGGGCATGGGGAAATATTTCAGCCAATCCACCTCACCACCAGCAAATTTACAAAATGGTTCAAATTTTGTTGAAAGTTAATAAAAACTATTAATTTCGTCATAATATTTATTATTATAGAAATAAGTAATATTCATTAAAGTAAGATATATGTTATCAGAATTTATTACTATATAATTATGGTATACACATTATAACTTACAAAATAACTTTAAAAGGATGAATAAATAATATACATAAAAATATACATGCGCCATCTGTGTTTACCCAAAATTAATGAATAAACAACTCGAAATTGATGCGGTGTACAGACTTTAAGTCAAATCAATAGATGTCGCTTATTATACCCAACAATTATTTTTAATGTAGCATTCCTTAATAGTGATATTTAAGTTATTTATTCATACTTCTAAATCATTACAATACTACATTTATAAAACGGTAAATGCAAACCAAAGCCTTATTCTATACTTATTCTGGAAACTTGTACAACAAACTTGGTTATGAAAGCTGTAACATTATTATTTATAGATAGAGTTTATTGTTTATTAAAAACCTTATGTTATACATATGTTATATTTGTTAATATTAATACCAATTTATTGAACAATTACAATTTACATATACATATGATGTACCAAAACATAATTATAATAATAATACACTAAAAACGTTTAGAGTTTTAGTGATGTTTACGAACTTTTAATTCTAAGTCTTCTTTTCTAATCTAGATAATAATTTAAAAAAATCTAGATATTAATATTTTTTTCCTTTTTTATCTTTACCTAAAACATGTATTTATTTTTCGTGGTAAATCAATCTCCATTGACTCCCGACTATCCGAACACCAAGTTACTTGTAGTGAAGTATTACGAGTCAGAGACAGTGAAGACCAACCATCATACGAACAAGGCCTGGCTGTATGGACTAAAGTCCTTTGCCTTTCCCATTAGGGATAAATTAATATCATCATCAGAGTCAGTGACAGTAGTGTCATCTTTGTAGTGAATTGATGTATGTGCTGCTAATTACCAACACGTGAACTGTATGGTCGTTAGTGGCCATTAGTTTAGCTAACTGACAAGGTTCTGCGGACCAACTGATGACAGAAAATACATCTACGGTTTGTTGATAAGCAAATAGAGATAGCCTAATAAAAACGCTTACATTTTTTTTTCGTTAAGAAACAATAATAACTATATCGATACTAAAAATATCATTGTACATTCCTGTTAACCACACAACTAAGCTTAAAATAAGATTAAATGCTTACGATAATAGTTTGGTGGATTAAAATTTATGTCCATAAGTTTTTTAGATCTAAACAAGTAAAGTAATTTAGCCTTTTTATTATATAAATTCCACATCTGGGTACTCATGGTCACCCTTCTCTCTATTAGAGTGTAATCGCCATGCCGCTCCAATGCGGATTTGCTGACTCCACTCATGTTTTGAAATATTTTATTTTTATTTATCCCTAAAATATGTAAATTACCTCACGTTTTTCCTTCACTACCGAGCACGTGGTATAATAACACTCGCAAATGCACATAAAAATAACAATTTTATTGAAATCGCACTGGGTAACGAACTCGTGAAATTTATAGTTAGCACTTTATAAACTGAGCTACCACAGCTCTGGGTCAAGCTTACCCGAAGCCATTGGGCTATTGGGTCTTTATATTAAATATAAGAAAGAAATATCAGTTTTTACTGGCACTTCGAACAAGAGAACGTTCCGCAGTGTAAAAAAAAGATTTTGAAAATAACCCTTCTTATTTGTTACCTTCAAAGGTTTATTGAGACTCTATAGGTGTGATCTTCAGCCAAACATCATTCTCGATTATCTTCATGAAATTATGGTCAATGAGGGACAGTTGAAGGGGAGTCCTCTCCGTCGTTTCGATCTTGTATTTCTTTAACACAGCCGTAGTGACTTTCCTTATGATTTTCACAGCCAAATGTTCACCTGCGATATACAAAAAAAATGTGATTTAATTATCCTTCAAATGATGACCGGGGCATCAGGTTAAGCATCAGTCATCATTAGTGACAATGCATGTACCTATATCTTGAATCTTCGTTGAGGCTGGATATAGGTGTTTATGGCCCCCATCAACACTTGCCTTCTCGTAAGCTGTGTGCTAATTTGAATTTAAAAGAAATTAAATTATCGTCAATGCTATCAGAGTTTATTTATATAATAACAACTCAAGAATCTGTTTCCTACAGAGGTAATCTTTTACAGCTTACTACTGAATGTGTATTCATATGTTAAATGATGATGAGCTATCTGATACTTAAATATTAATCGTTCACGTTTTTTTTTTGTGTGTCAGCATTGCCATTAGTCAAGAGACCTTTACATCTTTGTCGCGAGCAGGAAGCCTGCTGAGTAGGGAGACAACGACGATGCTGCGAAGCTGTCGCGGAGACTGCTGCTGCACCACCGCTGCACTCCGAACCACTGTGGACGAAGAACGTCGACGACAACAGAAGGGGGCGATAATACGATCCGAGGCCCCTTATTAGGAGGTACGAAACCTCGACTGGGATCGCTATCTAAAGGGAATCGTTCACGTATAGCGTAGTGATTACAGTGGCCAGTGGTAGAACTACACCGCAGTTTGTTTCTAGCTGCAGAATAAATAGGTCAGCACGACCGGTGTAGGACCACGCCCCCACATTCTGTGCACCAGCATAAAATAGTAGCAAAATGTAGCTATATTTCGTCTGGTCAGTGCACGGATTCTTTTTGATTGAGATTTTTGTTACTGGTGACGAGGCATTCCATCTCGGTCCTCAAGGGTAACAACGCGTCTGCATTATGATTCCTTGTGAAGGATCAATGTCTGATCTCAAACTGTTGGTTTTTGGGTCTGATAGTGTTGTATGAATGTTCCATCTTTTTAACACTGCCGCTGGATTGGCCTGTATATTTACGCATTTGTGCAATTAAAGAGTTATGTAAATAATATAGCGCAGTTGACTTGTCATCTTTCTTTTTTTAAACCACTCCACCCAAAGCCTAGTTGGAGTGGTGTAAAAGAAAGAAAGATTGTCAAGTGATTGACAACAGTCGAATAGCGGATTCCAACCTCCGACCCAAAGTTTCCCCAGACCGCACCCTAAACCATTAATAACATCCAAAAGAATATCATTATCATCCATTCTATTTCTATCAATTATCACGATAAATGCTGAAAACTTGCAGTACGTGTAAAATTTCTTTTACACGTACTGCAAGTGTTCACAGACAAAAAGGTCATTACCCTTATTGTTAGTACCGGATAAGATCGAAAGATATATCGATTGATTCACCAAAACGGGAACTATAAAATACCGCTAATTGTAATATGAACATTAATAAAATAATTTTCATTTAACCAAATACTGATTTCGCTTAGGATTCGAATCTCGTCCACAACTTACAAATGGCATAATAATAATACGCAATACTAATTCTTGGGTCATAAAACTTACTTCGTGATAACAAACAAGCATATTTTCTCTCAAAAAAAACCTGTAAATAAATAATTTATATAAAATAACTATGGTATAACATTATAAGCAGCGGATAATCACAAAATACCCAGATCCATAACAAATTGGGTATGGTACTGTTAGTACGTGAAATTAAAGTCCCTTTATAAAAAAGGGTTTTTCATTTAATTACACTAAATGTTAGCTCACAATTGAAACTGTCCCATTGACTAGGGGTTTAACATTAAGAAACACGGTAAATGTCCTTTCGTTAAGGAAGGTGGACACGAACTGCACTGACGATAGTCCAATCTCGTCGCGTAAGAATGATAGCGCTGGCCGATGCAACCCCAATAGTAAAAATCTTGCGGTGTAACAGTACGTATTAGCATCAACTGGGGATCGAACCTCAATGACGGGCTGTGGTTAGCTATTTATATAACAAGCCAGTTAAATTAAAAAAAAAACTGTTATTTACCAGTACATTTCCTAGGTCCAGCACCGAAAGGAAGGTAAGCAAATGTATAACCTGCCTTATTTTCACTTTCCAAGAACCGGTCGGGGTTGAAAACGTAAGGTTCCTTATAGTATTTTGAGTCTTTATGGATTGCTTCGATCGGTACCGTTATAGTGACTTTCTTATCTAAAATCATACTATCCGCTACCTGATAAGCTTTTACACACTCTCTTGTAATAACTGAGTATGGAGAATAAAGTCGTAATGCCTCTTTAATACATAAATCTAAATAATCACTGTTATCCGAAACACAATTTCTCAAAGTTCCTTGGATATGGGGATTCTTCGCCAATTCAAATAACAAAGAAGTGATTAAATTTAGACACGGTATATATCCTTCAGATATGAAAAGACTAAGCATTGAATATGTCAACTCCACCTCTGATGCTTTCTTTGATTCTTTGCCTTTTTTGTTTATTGAATTTAATTGTTCTCTGAGCCCACTTTTTCGAATTTGTGTCATCAAGTGTGATTGTTTCAATGCTTCAGTAGATTTTTCTGTCGGTAGTATAGGAATGGTGGCTAATCTTAACATAATAAATACGGAAGGAAATATATCTTTTAAATAACTCTTGAATTTATCCAAATATGTACAACCTTGTATCGATTTCCTCAATTTAGTTATAAGAAATCCGTCATCCTTCCCATCAAATAGACAGTCCTTAAACACAGCGTCCAATATTTCCGACAATAACTCTTGAACATTCACAACTTCATTGGTTCCTGACAAACAAACATGTAAACTGACTTCAAGCTCACGCTCCATATTGTTCAATATAGACTCTAATGTCTCTCGAAGTAAAGTCCATTTTTCACCTTCGGCATAGAATAGATTGTTTCCTAAGCAAACATCTCGGGATTTGTCGAGACCGATGCCTCTGCAATGGAAATTCGCGAAATCCGTAGACAACATTTTCTTTATGACATCCGGGTCCTTTACAATCAATTCAGGTATTCGATTCTTGATCGTACCTACGAAACTTTCTTTAGGATACTTGTAGTAAAGCTTATTTACTTCTTCCGAAGTTGATCTAAGGTTTAATACGCGATGATAGTTACTTCCAACAAACGGGATTGGAGTCTTATATGGCACATGTCGTATATACCAATAGCTGAAGAATTTTGTCACATAGTCAAATATTAGAGCAACTATAAGCGCAGCCAAAATGGCTAAATTTAATAGGAAACTTTCGAAAAACATGACAGCGTTCGAACTGTCCGGTAATGCGTCGCACACTGAGTGATTTGGTCTTCTCACACCAGTGGGTCAAAGTAACGGTGTAAAATTGTTCGGAGATCGGAGAAGCGCGTTTGTACGTACAATCGCGAAAACTGCGCTCGTAAAAGTTAAAAGGTTCTTACAACTTTAGATTTTATGTGCATGCATTATTGCATAGAATTACATGCGTGAAATAATTTATGATGTACGAATATGATTGATGCATACAAATGACATTAATTTCGTATTGTTACCAAGTGAACCCGGTTTGTTTCAAAAAGTTTTAAAGAAATGATTCCGTGCTAGTAATAAAATAATTCTACTGCATAGATCTGTGTGAAGTACATAATAATAAATGATACTTCGTTGGGGCCCGTGTGTGTATGTAACGATAAATCGTTATTCAGTTTTTTTTTTTTTTTTTTTTTCGGGCTGATGGCCGCTGTTAGCCCCAGGACTTTTACAGTTTCACCGGGTTGAGAGGTGACCGAGCGCTTATGGCTCTCAGTCGAGACCTCTATATATGGGTAACCAGCGCAAGGGCTCCCGAGAGGGAGCCTCGGCTTGGACCGTTACCCTGAATATATCGTTATTCAGTCGATCAAACTAATAATTTGGGGTTTTGGTTCTTGATTTTTTAATGCCACAGTGGAGTTCTAATTTAGGTATAGCATGAACAGTGACTCGATCGAGGAAAGACTAGCATAGAATCTTAGTTCACCGATACTGTGTTTCATCTGTTAAGTGAAAGTGACCTTTTAGCTGGCGACTAGGCATTATATCTTAGGCTCTCGGGTCTTCCAGTGAAAATGCATCTGCAGTAATTCCTTAGGGAGATGAATTTGAGTTTCATGTAGCCTTAGAATCCATTACCATCACGCTTATAAAAATTATTCTGTGTTATTAGTTTCCAGAATGACAACCAGCAGGAATAAACGAATTATAGCTGCGATTGCCAATCTACTTACCAAACGTGACAATTAAAACAAATCTTGACTATTGTAAAAGCTATGCCATGTATTTTTTATATTTTGTAAAAACAAATTAGTAGTTAGTGTTAGACCTCGTTTGTGTGGAATTGGGTTCAGAGAGAAATGTAATTCTGATATATATATACGATATTAAGCAAAAGGATAATGTTTTCAATTAAATATAAAATGCAAAAGTTACTTAGTAATACTAAAAGAAACAAAAAAACCAACATCACGCGGTGTTCCCAGGCGGTCACCCATCCAAGTACTAACCGCGCCCAACGTTGCTTAACTTCGGTGATCAGACGAGAACCGGTGTAATCAACGTGGTATGGACGTTGGTATCATTATGTTCATATTACACGTACTGTTTATGTTTTGGCGTTGTTTAAAAAAAATGATTCTTGATTTAATAACGTCATCCGAATACAAAGTTATATTATGATGCCTCAATGCACTTTTTGAATGTGTTAATTTAAAAATTTACTGTCTACAAAATTTTATAACAACAATTATTAGTAGTCTATAATAATAATAATAATATAATAATAATAATAATATAATAAGTCTATAATAATAATATAATAAGTAATATTGCGGAATTTCTTCAAAAAAAATATTTTGTCACAAAATTTGCGTCCGTGCCAATATTATCATTATAATGTTTTTATTTAGTATTAGCGCCATCTTTGGCTTGGTAATGGCACTTATAAGAAAAAGGAGGAATGGAAAAATATATTAAACAAACTATGCAAGTTTGGTAATTTTTTTGGTAGATAGTGCTGAAAGTACAAAAATATTAAAACGAACAATTATTTGTGGTGGCAAAATAACACATACTTCCAAGCTTTAATTAGTTTATTTATTGTATGCAATATTAGTCTTTCAGACTAATAATGGAATTAAACATTCTTTCCATGTTATAAATTACAAAGGCGACATCTATAAATAAGTATCAACAACAACATTTATAATTAACTTTGAAAATTATTGTTCAGTTAAATCAGATATTTTTTGAGTTATAACAGTAAATGCTTCACATTTTATATGATTTAATACATGAATTTAAGTTTTCATTCATATCCAAGCGTTGGGATAATCTGAAAATTTACAGAAGATTTAACATCTGATGATAATATAATACTATGAGTGTAGTTTAAGTTTTGTAAACTTTAATTTTATTTTAGATATATGAATTTATCAAGTTGCGCTTTAAACAGTTGTGTACTTAGTGTTTAATATAGATTGGACGATATTGTCATGGTGTGATATTTTCCTCATAGATGGCTCTTATTTTATTTTCTTCTAATTAGGGAATAAATAAAATTTATGAATTATTCTGACGTAAATCATATTGTTTAATCAATCACATAGTTGATTCTTGACATTAGAAATGAGTACTTCGCCATCTGGTTTTTTATCGAAATTTGTCACAATCTAAGAAGTTTACGTGACAAGAACCGTAACTATACAAAATACTGTTAATTAAAAATCTTATCTAATTTATACTTGACAAAGAGAATCTAAATCTATCTATCTAAAATCACTCTAAGAACTAAGTGGGAACGACTTGTCATCGGTAATTATTATTTCACATTTTATTGACGTTAAAAAATCATTATCTGCATAAGAAATATAATAGTGATCTAAGTATTTGTCTTAAACTAAGTTTTATTTCTTTTTACAAAATGAGAGTAAAGTTGATGGAAATTAATAACTTGTTTCATGTTGGTGGTAAATATAAAGCAGCAGTAGAGACACGCTGAACTTATTTCTAGCTTTAACTTATTCTTAGCTGCAACATGTGTCGGCTTGATCAAGAAAGGACCAAATATAATAGTCAATACATTGTATTTTATATATTTATTTTAATTGTCATCACGACTATTATAAATTATGGACTATCAATATATGCAACTGTCTTCAAATCGTGCATTCCTTGTTTGTTTGTTATATTAGGTACTTTTGTTGCATAAACATCGCGTTTCGAGAGTGAGTGACCACAAGACCACCAGTTATTGGCGAGGCACTCCATTTAAGTCTCCTGTAGTGATAACGATCGATCTTTAAGTTTTGTTTTATATGGATATGGATGTTGATGCTGCAGAGATAATTTATCATTAGGTGAATGGTGTGCTTCTTTGTCACCCTTCGTTTGATAGGAAAGGATAATATCAAACAATTACATATAAAGTGCAAAAGTTATTTAGTAATACTAAAAGAAACAAAAAACCAACATCACGCGGTGTTCCCAGGCGGTCACCCATCCAAGTACTAACCGCGCCCAACGTTGCTTAACTTCGGTGATCGGACGAGAACCGGTGTAATCAACGTGGTATGGACGTTGGTATCTTGACATTCGTATTACGCGTATTGTTTTCGCTTTGGCGTTGTTTAAAATAAAATGATCGATGAAACTCACTTGGACCTTATATATGGACGATTCCTTAGGACAATTAAAATTTTGTCACTAATAATGCCCGAATACCGTCTCCAGAGAGTAATTCTGCCCAAGGGAATGCATAAGATATATAATATTTTCTTGTTATTTTTTTTACTGGCGGGCGCTCAGTACGCGAGCAAACGGAGTTCCATTTCCGTTACTGGCGTCGATGTAATTGTTAATTGCAACTTAAATGTCAATTTTCAATCACAAGCTTGGCGGTGAATAAATAGTGAGGTAATCTGTATTGCTATAACATCAATAAAAGTATATTGCTAAGACACGTGAAGTCCGCCAACCCGCAGTGGAACCGCATGGTGGATTAGGGAATACCTAACGACAGGAGGCCTATACGCAACATTTGAGTCTTTAAATTAATAGACGTTATTTTTTTTTAATGAAATTACGAGTGCCAAACGATCATCAATGATCTGACTAGAAATTCGTGTAATACATACTTATTATCATTATGTCTATTTATAAGCGTTTCTCGCTTCCCTTATCACTGGAGTTACCTGGAAAGTAGCTGGTTTCTTAAAAACTTTCGGGCTCGGGTGTTTTGTATACGTTTTTCTGACTCCGCACCCAAACCTTCCCCCGACCACATTGTTAACAGTGGTAGAGCTATGCTGCAGCTTTTTTCTAGCCGCAGAATGAAAGGGTCGGCTCGATAGGGGAAGGACCACGCCCTCACAGAATACCGTGTTTCGTCTGATGAGTGTAGGGATCCGGAGACCTTTATTACTGGTACGAGGCATTCCATCTCAGTCCTCAAGTGTAACAACGCACCTGCATTATGATTCCTTGACAAGGATGAATGTAGATGTCATGGGCCGCAGGAATCACTTAACATCGGATCGAATTTTAAAATTTGCTCGTTTGTTACTCTCAATGTAATAAAAAAAATAAAAACATTGGATACCTTTACCCTACCTTTATTTGGGAAGAGAACGAGTGATTTTCTCTCATTGCCTACGATACTATATTATATATTGTATCTAATAAGAGATACGGAAGATACCGCCGTATTCGCAATTCCACTTATGATCATAAGTGATCTACTGTATACCTAGCAAAGAAAAGGATATGGGTTGATAATATTTACTGACCATTTAACGGTTTATTTATAATTTCATAATTCTATGCAAATTAAATCACGTATAACATTACGCATAGTACGTTCAATAGCTAAATTCCATCAAGCAAGAAATGAAACCGCATAAGTGGTCTTTAAGCGTGCCGAAGTGCTCATTTCGTATCGATCAAGCCCGATGTCCTGTGTCTCGCACTAGATGTTTATCAGACGCATTATAAAGTCGCACACCCGGTGGTTACGACGAGGTATTCAGGCTCGCTTTGCTACTGGGACATATTAATCTGACTGAAGAGAGGCTCGGACTACGATTGTCTTGCGACTCGGTACACGTTACGGTGTAATTCTCTTTTTATTTATTTATTTATTTATATTGGGTCATCCACAGTGCATACATGAAAACAATCTTAATCCATACATCTGATGCATGCACAAATTAAAGATGAACACATCAATTGTTATAATTAACGGTTATCGTGTCACATGAAAAACTAATTAATGGAGAAAACTAAACAATTACTGAATCAAAATAAAAAAATTCTATCCAAAGGAGATATAATATCGGTACCTTAAAGGGATCGGGATCTTGAAGGTTCTCATTTACAATAAAAGTTTCGTGTGTTTGTTAGATTGTGGGTAGGCGTAGGAGCGATGTCATCACGTAAGGCCATCGTAGCTTATCTTGGTTAGTTATAAGTAGATTTCCAATATATTTTTAGTATCCCTTTCTGTTTAAGCAAATCTATCCTTCACTCCTGTGCGATCATTATATACGTTTAAATTAATCAATCTCTACAACATGATGATCTATCTCCCCTATCTAATGTTGGGTTTTGTAAGCGTCGAATATAAAATATAAAATAATTGCATTTGTTTCAAATTTTCTAGTCTGTTAGTTAACAGCTATTTTATATACCAACTGGTATATAAACTGACTGAGGTAAGAATGAGTGGAATAGACCAAACTTAAGTCACTAAAGTAATAAATAGTCTTGCCTAATTGATGTTATATCTAACAGAAGATGTCATCTACCTGATGTAAGCTAGCGACATATAGTTAAGCACATTGGTAAATATTGTCGTCCTTATTTATTCTCCGGCCTTAATTTTTTTTATGTACCAAGCGTGACAAACGAGCGCACAGTACACTTACAAGTGTATGGCAGTTGTATGGGCAAGTAATGCCTGGACCCATAGACAACTACATCCAACCTCAACTGTGATTCAAAATAGATATGTCTACCCTGTGGAATGATATGGAATGTCTCAATTTAAATTAATTGTCTCAAATTCCCTACACTCATATCAAACATTATGGCATTATGCTGATATTTCAATAGGTGTTCTGTAAAGGCGCGCTTCTTCGCCGCTCGAAAACAAGCAGTAGCGCGGTTCTATTCATCAATATCATCTCAGCCCAATCACTACTCCACTGCTAACACAAGCCTCATCCACCGAATGGTCCAGAGTACGATCCTGATCAATATCACGCAGGATTGCATAGGTCGTTACTCCATCTTGTTGGGGGTCTTCCTACAAAATGCGGCTCTATCATTGTTAAAATAGGACACACATTTTAAAGTGACAATTGCATAATGGTTTAGGATACGGTCCAGAAAACTTAAGCTCGTCTGTTCGTATCCGCCATTCGAATATTGTTGCGAACCATCACCTAGCACAACAATTTAAGCTTAGTTAGTGGTTAACCTGAAAATTAGAAATGTGAAAAGCAATTTTAGTAATATTTAAAAGAAAATAAAAACATTTTAACAAGAAAGTGCCAAGAATTATTAGGGCTTCTTAAGAAATTTTTGCGTATAGACCAAGCGATACTGATCTGTTGATCAGTTCGTTGTCGTCATCGTTCCGGTTGGAAATGCATTGTTCAGTTCATATACTATAAATACCACAACTATTGTGCCGTGTTGTACCTTTGTGTATATTAATCTGTAAGAAATGCACGCCTCGGAGGCGCAGGCTGATCTGTAATCACATCGAAGCAGTAGCACGCACTGCAATGCGGCGACCCGGCCACTATCCGTCCCCCTGAGCTTGTTTGTGATATATAAAACGTAATTGTTTCCCACTGATGTGCATGCGATTACCGTAAACAAAAGATCGATGCCTATAGAAATTAAGATATTGTTATATTATAAGTGTTTTATACTTAATATCAACTTATAACCGACTCAGAATATTTATATGAATTTAGTAATTTATGACTTAGGGACCTTGAAGAAAACATCCTAAACCTTTCTTAAAGGCTGGCAGCGCATCTGCGACTCCTCTGGTGTTGCGGACGTTCATTGGCTTCGGTAATTACTTACCATCAGGTGAACTGCTTGCTCGTTTGCCACCTATTCTATAAAAAAAAGGAACCTAGTGAGATAAACCAGCTCGCAGATCACCGGACGGTGAATGGTACGCGAACCACGATACCATCATTAACTCTCGATAATGAATGATAATAAGAATAAGAGATGAAAAATTTTTATGAATAGTATGTATATTTCGTTTTGCTAGTCATTATATTAAATGTGAGCAGACATCTATAAAGCTAATAATAATATACTCTGTTAACAACGAACACGTAACATCCTGTGGTTCGGCGTGGTGCATAGGTAATTGTTGAGTAAATGCTAAATAATCACTAAAGTAAAACCTAAGAATTAATATCTAAAACATTGTCGCCCTAGTATACTAAGACATTTTCAAGGCTCTATATTATGCGGACTTCACATGTCTTTGAAATAGTTTTTTTTTTTGAGCGCGTTGATTTTAAAATTGCAATTGAAATTTTCAATGGTACCAGCACCGAGCTCGAAATATGTTTGCTGGTGGACCACTGCGTCTCTGAGATTCTTCTAAACGTACCTTTATTTACATTATATCACAATTCGTTTTGTTCTGTATCAAACATAGAGGCATTGTTGGCTGTGCCTCGAATACTGTGCTATATTCCCACTATCATTGAGTGCTCAAGATCCGTACCCGATATCATACATCTGCAGAACACGCGTCCGAGCCAATAGTTCATTCGTACGTGACATCATAACCACAGATCTTTGGATCCTGATAAAAAGGAAGGTCGATCATTACTCATGCCTTTACGCATCCATAGATATGGTCTGTGACATCGTTAATTATTATTCAATATTAATTGCGTCCCCTTATCTATTCACTTACTTGTTCTGTATAATATTTCACTGCTTTCGTTCGTCTTGGCGTATTACAAGTTTATGCTTTGTTCTCTAGGGATTGTTATGAATAATTTCAATTATGGCGAACATCAAATGTTTTATGACAGGTGGTACTATATATCAACTGAATTTTATTGTACAAGAATATAATATTATTAATTCATTAATAACATTTTCGGATCAATATTTTTTTTATGATATAATGGATGACATCGTTTGATATACAGTTTACCTGATGGTATTTAATTCCTGTGGCTCTTTCCATTCCAGGTATATCCTCTGAAGGTTGAGGTAGAATGCCTGGTCACTGGTATCAAGGTTAAGTAACTTCTTTCGATTACCACGTACATGACTAAGGAACAATTTTATTACGAAATATTCCAAGAGCGGGGTTATTGAGCTTATATTTATGTATTGTGTTATATTTAAGTTTAAGACCGCACATAAACAATATATATATATATATATATATATATATATATATAGTATTAATTTCGGCATATTCATTGCAAACGTATCACTAGGACGAAATCATAACACAATTTTGTTACTTAGAACGATAAAAGAATAAGTACATCTTCAAATACCGTCAAGACAGTAAACAATCAAATCGTGCCTTATTCTAAAACAAGTAATAATGTATTTTTTAGTTCATATTATTTATATATTATATACTTTTTATATTTCAAGTTAATTGGAGCGCATAGCAATTCAAATTGTTATTATTTGTATACCCAATGGTTTATAATTCATAAATAACGTAAGTTTTATATAATTTACGTCGTACAATTCTCTACATAAAGCCATATCAATAACACAACGGGGAACCTAGCTGCATTCAATAAATATTCGATTAATTGATACGATATTTTTTTAGAAAGATGTAAGAGTACGTTTTGCCCTCTTCACGACACTAAAACGAATCGCATTCGTCTCTATAACCGTTCCATTATCGATTTGCCTAATCGATACCAAGATCGATTTCATTCAACAAAAGGTCTACAGATCACTGATCGATGTCTAACTGTGATCGGGAAAGTGGTCTTTTCGATTGCGTTATTAGTTCTAAATGGGCCGTGCAGGTTTGATCACAAAGGGTGAATGTTGCACAGCACGTGGCTATAAAAAAAGTTGATTGCAGATTTTTTTTAATATGATATCTCTATTTGATGTTGCCGACAGGCTGTATAATATTTCAATGTAAGAAAATAGTGAATCAGTTTAAGTTTTATCTTTATAATATTCTATAGTTTAGTGATTGAAGTAAGCTTTTGAACAGTAGGACAATAGGCCTAGATGTTTAAATGATGAATGTAATGGTCCAAGATGGGCAACGTTTGGCCACAGCCTCGCCTGGTGTCAAGTGATTACGTGGCCTTAGGTAATAAAAACGTAAGCCGAATCTATATATCTCCACTTCACATTGCATTCGTCATTTTCTCGGCCTTCCTCTTAACTTGATTGGTCGAATTATTGTTTTTGAATGCAAAATATGCAAGTCCATGATTTAATGTTGTATAAAATGTGTCGTTCAAGCCATTTAGCACCTAAGCACTCAAGTTACTTGCAGTTATTTAGAAAAATTGGCGTTGTTACGGGACTATTTTACATTTAAATATTTAATTTGGTATATTCTTCCAAATATACATTTTTATATGAAGGACAGTGACGAATATGTTATAAATACTATAAATAGGATGAAAGTATACTGTCCTGCCTACGTCGCCACTATATTCCTGTATGGCAAGGTATTCGCATCTATAATAAGATTCCACAGTCCCTATATATTTGTTACTTAAACAATTTTAATTTAATTATTCAAATATAATTAGTAAATCATTCTCTACTAAATAAATATAGAACGACACTAATGCTTGGAATTAGGACACCATGATTCTCATATAGGTTACCTTATGTTAAAATAAATAAAACAATAATGGAATTAAGCAACTTTGGTGTTTTACGTCCGTTCTTCTGAATAGACATTTGCATTTTGTTGTAGTTTTGAATAGAATGGAGTTTTAAACAAATATTTTTTAATTTAAACTGATTTTAATTTCACTTGAATTATGGATGATCGACTCATAGAAAATTACTCGTACATCGTAACTCTCAATCTCTCTCTCTCATCTCATGTCATCGTCATGTCTCGATGTCATCTCATCTTCAATAATGAATCAAGAAGTAGGAATTGGGTGCTAGGAGGACTAATATGGTACATATGCTTCCAAGTAATTGGTTCACCATTGTCTTTCATTGTATGATAGTGTGTACCTTTTCGGACAAGTCAATCAATGATCAATCGATTTTTGCTGTAACTAATTCGCACCACATTAAAACTACGCTTATCTTAAAAATATTATCTGGCATTAGTGAGAACAACTACTTATAATTATATGATATTTACGCACTTTAATATTCCATTGAACTCGTCTAATTATCAACAATAAAATATGTAAATAAAGTACATAGAACGTACCCTGGCGACACAAAGGCGCATCACCCGAGGCGATCCCCGAGCATTACGCTAATGACCATGCCATTATGGTATCTGACCATATACTCTCGTTTATTAGGGATAATAACGCTAACGAGTTTTTTACTCGTCGACATTGGTGTTTTTGGGTCCGAAAAACTGCGATCGTTACCGCCAGTGATGTCAAATTACATGATACGACTAGGATATTTTTTTGCCGTCTCTATCGATTTCATCGTCATTGTCCCTAATTTTATAGGATCAAATTGAGCTAATCTCGAAGTAGAGTTAATGTCCTTTTTAAAATTTATAATATAGCTGACTTTTTAAATAAATACAATTGCTTGACTATCTAGTAAAAAAGCATAAGTAACGTTTCCTTATTATCTTCATAAATTAATTAACTCATCTCATCTCATTACTAGTCTACGGAAGAACAGTACACTCTTGCTCATCCTTTCACTCTTCACAGACTTCTGTCAATCATGACCCTGAATCATCTGCCTCCATTGACTACCCTCAGGCTACAGGTAGGCATAGGTCTTCACTCCATCCAGCCAAGTAATTTATAAATGATAAAGAAATTGACTGAATATAATTTAATCCTACTCGTATTTCTCCTTTTAATAACATTCAAGAATACGCAGTAGTAGGCGGTAATTCATGAAGACTAATGTTTCGATGTCATCTTATTCAATCAAGACCTCGGCGCTATATTATGGTTAATGTCATAACCAAGTGACAGAAACTGCGCAGGATGTCTTATAGTGCCGTACGCCTTCGCGCAAACTCAAAGACGCTCACGTGTGACAGACACGTCCTCAAAACACATCTAGATCCGAAAACCACCAATTTGCGATGCCCAAATACTGTTTTTAATTGGTAATCAAAGCCCAGCAGTCGCTATGCAGCATCTAGGTACTCAACTAATTAGCCAGTCACAAAAATTGTTAATAATAATAGCCGTGCAAAGAATATTTAAGATGTTCAGATTAGGTTTTTCTCGGTTTAAATCTGTTAATTCCCAAAGGAGCCCCGTGGTGGACTATGCGCTAGTGACAAAGCCCAGCAGTGGGATTTACATATATTTTAGCAGTAACTTTACTTTTTTTTATCCAATTCATTGATTACATAGAAGCAGCTGATTGATGGAGTTTTCTTCCTGATTTACTTATTTTATCTACTTTATCTCGGTATAAACATGTATCAGTATTTAATTGTCCATCAAAGATAACTATTACAAAAACAAAACCTTAATTTGAACTCGGTTTTCATATTAAAAAAGAAAACTATTTACTTAGTATATATTATAAAGCGTGAAGATATGCAAAAGGGCTAACTCAGATCTTTGTTCTCTAGTTACCAATTCTCGCCTATCGGTCATACGCATCGCTTCACCATTTATGAAATTACAAGTTACGTCAATCAAATACTATCGGGCAAGACATATCTTACCCACGTGACATTCGGTAATCTTATGTTAATTTAGTTTTACATTTTAAACTGGTTTTTGACATTTGTTTCGATCTAAGGGTTATCAAATTAATTGACATATCGTAATATATATATATATATATATATATATATATATATACATATATATATATATATATATATATATATTATATCCACTATATAACATATGATAAATTGTTCATGGGATATCATAGAAGTTTTAGGATTATTATAGACTTATATTACAAGTGATTATTTGCATCATCCAGCGTAAAGTTATTTCAAAGAATTATCGCGTCTTTGACAGCGCTTCAGCCCACCAAAGCCCATAAATCGTGGTAACGCCGACCAAAAACCGTCGACCCCAAAAACACACACCTCGTCACTTCCTTGTTGATCACAACGTTAAGGCTCGGCTTAACTCAAGCATGCTACGGAAACAGCAAACACTGACATTCTGGACTTACGTTCAAGCCCGGCACACCTCAGAGTTTCCGATAAAAGGTGACGTTTTGAGGCTAGGGCAGAACTTTCCTTGGACGGCTAGTAGAAAACTTGGTCGATGATAGAACAAATTAAATGTCTTAAAAAACTTATTCCGATAAAAATCTGTTTCTTTGTTAGAAGCAAGTAAGGAATAGGTTTATCACCTATTGATATATGCCTCAATAAAACCATTTTTTAAATACACAGTTAATGTTGAAGACGACCAATAATATTTATCCCGTACTCAGATCTAATACCGCTAACACACTACCGAATACGTTATAAACCTATAACTATGTAATATAATTATTACAAACATACATTAAAATTATTCACCTTTAAATAAGCATAAATTAAAAAGTTAAAAAGGTTCGTAGTCAGTGAATCGATTTGAATCGAAATTAATTGAAAGTTGAACGTGAATAAAATAAAAACAAATCCTTGCCCAACTGACCTTGCTCGCTGAAGCACCGTTATATCGAGTCCTTTTTTTCCCTTTAAAAATCTTAGGGCGCTGCTATGCCTCTGATCTTGTGAACCGCAAAAGGAGTTGGCTGATTTTAACTGTAAAGGGGCTGGTACACGAACGGATTATAAAATTTTAAAATGATTATTAAAAAGAATCCTTGCTTTGAGCTTAAGCATATATTTTTTTGTATAAATTTGCAAAATAGTGTATCCATTTGCGTCATGAGGAATTTTAAAAATACATGTTTATTTTTCATTTTCATTATCCAATTTATTTCGTGCTGATGGCCTCTAGCCCGAGGGATTTTATAGTTTCACCGTTTTTAGAGCGTCTGACTCTAGGGTGTCCGAGTGGGCCGAACCTTGGCTCGGTCAGTTGCTTCTGACTAAGGATTATCTAAATTATATCATATATAATATTACAAATATAATAATATTCGATATTATTATTTCGCTTTTATATCATTAGCTATCTGTACCACCACTTAGGAATGCGCTGGAGAAGAAGTGGGCCTAGAAACTCCGGCGACGCTTCTATCATTATCGTCTGGTGGGAGCCGGCCTGTGACATGGCGCTATCGCGAATAACCTTATTTTCGACGCCCTCGCCGTCGTGGGAGCGGTATGAGGGTGTAATTATCCGAAACTTGGTAAAAAATGGTTGTTTTTGATGTAATTTTATGTGGTATGGTTGATTCTCTTTAGATAATAAATAATCATGGCAAATAGAAATATATTTCTTTGATCAAAAATTGATCAAAGATTGCATGATGACGGGTTAACGTAAGTTGCATTGTTGCGAAAGAACGATAATACGACCAACAAATACTTATGAAATTGAGTCTCTCTATTCTCTCCGTCTGTGAATAATTTAATATGAAATCTAATAGGATCTAATCGATAAATTTAATTTTGATCTTTTATGTGATTGCATATCTAGTGTGTTGTTCAACGAAGTTGTCGTTAGAAACTTTACCGTTTTGTAAAATAAATATAATATTTATGACAGAAATGATTATGGTGTAAAGATTAGAAAAAAATATAAGAGATACTGGTCAATTAGAATCGTACATTTTGTGAAATGTTTTAAAAAAAAACAATATATGTATCTAAATCTATATATATATATATAAATATCAGTTTTTATGCATATTTAATTTGAATACATACTGAAGAAGATTTTGAATAAAATCAGAAGTAATATGCGGTATCTTTTAATTAGATGCTAAAAACTCACGTGTAAAGTTTCCTTAAGGAAGCCAAGGGACGCTATGGCGACGACAGTTTTGACTATAAATAAGTGTTGTATTGTATTCAATGTATGCCGCTACTGTTCGCCTCGGCGGCAAAACACAAAAGAATTTGGAATCCTTATTCTACAACTTTATACTGCCTTGTGGGTTTGCTTGTCTTTTCTTATGAACATTAGATCTAATTGTACATTTTTACCATACAATTCCTTAGTTGCGCTCTCAATTCAAAATTAAATCGCATTATATTATAGTTATCATATACATTAAGCATTAATATTTTAACCTCACTTTCATTAAAGCCTATCAATTGTTAGTTTTTGAGCAATGGGTTTTTCTTTTTCTTAATTTTTCTTTGTAATTTCATCGATTTCCGTAAACTTTTACAATCATACCCAGATTACGTAAGAGTTTGCTATATACGATTATCTCCTCATTTCTTTTTCTAAAATGTTCTACTAATTGTATTGATCGAAAAAGGCAAACGCGATAGCAAAATAATCATTTAAATAGATATTTTAGTTCACATCAAATCAAAATTTTGTTTCACGAACAAACAGACTTGCACACTTCCGTATAACTGAACGTTGTTGGATTCGAAACGGTCTTACAACTTTTTCTGGCGATGTTTTTTTGCTGGTTTAGATGCCGCTACAGTTAGCGTTCGTTTGGATTTCTTAGCTTTTACTTTATTTATGTCTATACGTATTAATAAAGTATTCATTCGGATGTACGTTTAAAGTTTCTTTGATTCGTCATCGTCCATACGATTTAACCGTTCTAGTCTTTTGGGTGGTCTTATAAGTGGTATATGATTTTTAGCAAGCCTTATCTTGTCTTTCAATTAACTATAAAGACAGATAATTAATTTTATAAATAAATCTTTGTAACAACTTTTGATTATATTCTAATATAGAATTTCAAATTAATCCACACGAAACAAATTATTATTTTGTGTTATTGGCTTTTATTATTATATATTTCTAAATCATTCCGCCGTCTATCGTAAGCTGCTGAATGAGTCGACTCAGCAGAAATCAGCGGAAAATAGCAGCAGCCTGGAGGCCATGTTAAAACCCAGATATTCCATCTCAGTCCTTCGGGAACAATGTCTATGTTGAGTATTTATCGAGGATGGATGTAGGTGTTTTTGTGGTTATTTAAATCATGACACAGCATTAAGGGAACTGGGTGAACGTTTGTGTCAAAAATATTTGTCCTTAGTCCCCTCATCTGACACTCACTAGACGTGATGGGATGACGGGATGTTTTATGGCTGATGACCACTGTTACCTCGGAGTCTTTTACGTCTTCATCGGGTTGAAAGGTGACCGAGCGTTTAGGGCACTCAGCTGAGAACTTTATTTATGGGTAACCAGCACACAAACACACAAGGGTTCTGGAGAGGGATTCGTGCCTACAACTGTTACCCTGCGCGTCCGCTGCTGGACCGAGGGTGGCCGGAGGGCGGAACCTCGGCTCAGTTGGTTCTAACGGATTAAAGGAGTGATCGATTACACCCTCGTTACCTGATAATTACGCTCGACGGTGAAGTAAAACATCGTGAGAAAACCTGCATATCTAAGAAATAAATAATAAAGAATAATTTCGAAGACATATCCGCCAATTCGAAGTGGAGCCTCGTAGTTTGTTATACTCTAATACTCTCTGTAGAGATGAGACCTATGCCCAATAGTGGGGTTTATATATAATAGACTTTACTGTCGTTTTGCTTCGAATACATTCCTAATCTTATTAAAATCACAATGCGTTTTCCACTAGGTCTTCGGGTCCATCTTTGAGTCCATGGAGTACTAGTTAATAAAATAATGGATCGTGAGTCGATTATTATTGTAATTGCCGACTTCTGATTCAAATGCTACTTACGGTGCGTGTATCGTAATTAAATCTAACGTTTAACGTTTCTGAGGGAATTAAACGGTATTCATATACTCATCGCCTAGACGCCTCACGAGCAGCAGGCCTAGCTGCTTCGCTAGGAGCTTTCAGTTAAAATACACAGCACGCTTATAAATTAAATATACAAAATGTCGCTAGTATCAATGAATAGAATACTAATCATTCATTCATTCATTAATACATGAAACAAATGTGCTGAGTAGTTTTTTTAGATTAGCGCGCACAAACGGACAGATGTTGCAGAAAAAGTTTTTATTTTATTTGTCGTAATCGTTAATATGATTTCGATTCCGAACATTAGCTTAAGAATACCGAGGTAGAACGGTGAAGTCTTTATGGACAAATTGCATAAAATGTGTTTAGTATCCTTTTGTTTAAATCAAGTAGAAAGCTGATTAATTGTAACGAAACGTTAATCCTGAGGCACACCTGAGATACGGCATCGAGATACGAATTATTTGTCAACAAGTACATATGTATCATCGTGTTTTATGCAAGATGGATATGTAACACAGAGATAATTTATTTCAGGTGAAATATAAACTTTAGTACCATTAGAACTTATAAATAGCATCCTATTGTTCAAATGACCTTTTTTGCACTTGCTATCGTGAATTAACAATTCGTGAAGACATAAAAAAAGAAAGAAAAAAGATAAAACAAGGCAATGATAACAAATAATGTTGACAAATAAGTGTTTCTTTCATTTTAACCCATGTACGAGTAGTAAAGTGTACATATATGTGATTACATATATAAAATGATTACGAGGTATGAGGCCAAAATACAGCGGTAGCGATAGCAGCAGTAGTTTTTTATATTAGAGGTGTTAAATAAGCACAAAGTTTACCTATTGGTAAGTGATGATTGAGTCCCATGCTATACATCCTTCTCCAACAAAGAATAAAGTTGTACATGCATGTACTGAGGACTAATGTGGAATTCCCCGTTACTTGTAATTAGACCCTAAAATCCTTGGACGCACCATACAAAATGCAGCGGCTACTGCTATTTCACGTTGGTAATCTGTGTGGACGTGGTCTTTGGCTTCGTTCACTTTTGTATCATGCGAAAAAGCGCGTCACTTCTTCTGGTACCTAATATCCGTCCGATAGTCCGGGGACTTCTTACTTCATTGCTTCCGTCACGAGGACGGAAGCAATGAAGATATGCTCAATAGCATCTGTGGCCTGTCAGTAATAGTGTCAGACAGAAGTTGACCTTTCCATGTTTGTCTCCATCTGACCAATCACGCTGCGTGTCCATCGTCCTTTAGTGGATTTCTCCCATTGTTTTTGCTATTTACTAATAGTTTGTCCAATTTTCTCGAGCTGTAGTCCGGGTTGTTTTTGTTTCTTTCCAATGGCCGAACAAGACTATTCTCTTTTCTGCGTGTAAATGTTTGGCTATCACACACATAGCATCCAGAGTGTGTAAATTTGTTTATTGGTATGTGTGCAATACTTCTGTTTGTATACCATTGGGAAATAAGTGCATCTAAGGTATTATGAGTGTAAAAAATAAATAAAAAAATATTTCCATGAATAAGTATTACATCATACGGTGCATATTTCTAATTTAGTATTTCAATTGTGGGCTCATTTGTCGATAAATTTATGAAAAAAGAACATACTTAATTTAACATGTATTCGCATTGCGTTTGATACATATTTATTTTAATAATAATATATAAATGTTTAAAATGCACAAAAGGTAAATAAAAGATTTATGTAATTGCTGAGAATATAATAAAATGCCTGTATCGAGTAGTTTCGGTTCTGTGATTTTTACAGTAATTGTTACGTCACTTAAGAGACGTTATGTTTATTGTGGCGTTCGCTATTTTGTCGAAAACAAAAATATAATACTGATACTTATAGTTTTTATTAACATACTTTTGGAGATACTTGAAGCATTATTTATGAATAAATTGAAGGTTTAATTAAAAATAAAATTGAGTAATTAATCGTCGGGAAGAACATAAAATTAATAACACAATTTTTTACGTCCCATCACTATCAATATTGTTCACTTCATCTTACAGCTATCATATCTTAGCCGGCGAGTTTTACGGCATTTTGATTCAAATCTAAAATTGCCTCTTTCTCTCCAATATACCCTCTTGCTTGAGGAGGATTGAATAAATTTATATGATTAATGACCGCGAATTAAATTCCATCATAAATATATATAGTTTTGATTGGATACGTATTTTCCCTTTTAAAACTTGTCGTCATGAAATATTATTATGATATTTAAATAGTGTCGCTTATATACGGGATCGATTTACCAGTCTGAAATTTCATTTTCATTTTCAGCAAGCTGTTAACAGGGTGTAGGTCCAAGCCGAGGCTCCCTCTTGGGAGCCCTTGTGCTGGTTACCTAATAATAGAGGGTTCGACTGAGCGCCATAAGCGCTCGGTCAAATTTCAACCTGGCGAAACTGTAAAAGCCCTCGGGCTAACAGCGGCCATAAGCCCGAAAAAGCAGCAAGCTGAATCGGCAGTGCCCTGACCATATAGCTCGTAGAACCGGTAACCGATAGGAAAGAAGAGTTTTTGCGTGACAAACTAGGATTGACGGTCGCAGTGTAGGATGAGCTGTGCAAGTTGTGCGGGAAGCCGATGGTTGTAAGTGGCACAAGATTGTGCTTTGTGGCATCTGTGTGGGAGGCAATGTTCAGCAGTGACCTAGAGATGGGATAGGGAACTACACGATGAGAATCGCCATGATTGGCTAAAAATTACCTTACTATATCAAAAATAATTTGATAAAAGAAGTTTATTAATAAAAAAGAAACAAGTCTCAAAACCTGTTTTTTTTGTGAATATCAAGAAAAACAATGAAGAGTAGATCTATGAGTATAGAATACGTTGTTTGTTAGTTTCTGTTCGGCGTAATAACATATTTTAATATATTACATAAATATACCAATAACTTACAATCAACAAACAACAATAAACAAAATGGTTTACCACACTACAGCTAAATTAGCTGCAGCATGAATGGGTGGTCCAACCCTAGTCCTTGAACACGTCTTTACATACTGCCAATGACATACGTACCATTATGCTGCTATAATAGCAGCTCCATACCGTTAACCTATTTTAAAATTAATATTATTTGGTATTATCCGGAGATCTGTAACTGAGCAGTTAATCTCAGTCCTCAGAGGGGACAAAGCATGATCTTGAATATTTGCTACAGACGAACGTACGTATTTATGGGTCGCAGTCATCACTTATCATAAGGTGAACAGGATTCTCGTTTCCCACCCTTAGTAAAAAACAAATACAAACGTATCAACTTCATAATCCTTTAGACTCTAAGTATGTAGTAGTTATACCTTAGCCCTAATAAAATAGATTTTACTGTGATTACCAAGCTTGCACGTAATTGTCTTGATACCTCCTGACAGCTAGCAGCTGTGCTGGTTTCGTTGTGCTTTTTTAATTTGCAGCGAAGCATAAATTTATAAAATAACAAATAATTATAAAGTGATTTTTGATACATTTCTTTTCTACTAGATATATGTATCACTTTAATTTTAATTTGTATTTGTATTTGTATTTGGATAAGCTATGGGTTGACACCTGAAAGAAAATAAAATAATAATATCGTGTATATATTTATAGGAAAAAAATCCTGGGTCTAAAAGCTGCAGAATGAATGGGTCAGCTCGACAGAGGTAGGAACTCGCCCACATAGAATACTAGCGTAAAATAGCAGCATATTGCTTCTGTTAATCTGGTGGGTGTAAGGATCCGGAGACATTTATTAATGGTTACGAGGCATTCCATCTCAATCCTCAAGCATCATGAAAACGCATTTGCATCATGATTAATTGTCAAGGATGAATTAAGATATCATGGGCTGCAGGAATCACTTACTATTAGTTAAACTATGCGCTCGTGTGTTTCTCTCAATGTAAAAAAAAATGACACTTGCACGGCCAAAGCCAAAGTACTTCACGATAAAAATTTGTAACAATTCTTTAGGTATTTAAAATAAACAGATTTCTCAATCAGAAAAAGGGTGGTATGATAGATGTTCACAGTGTTGAGGCCGGTAAGAGTTTTGGAAATTACCCTAGCAATCGATAAAATGTTTGGTACTGTCCTACTTGTAATAAGTTGGTAAGAAAGATACGTATATAACACATGACAATATAAATTAAATAAACAATTTTATTACTTTCACCTAAGACTGTATTATTTGGTATATGCAATGCAGTGGCTGTGTTATAAAATATCATCGAGGAAATTTCTCTATAATGAACTTTAATTAAGAAACTTGCCGCCCTGAAATAATACAATGGCGTTCAGCGATGTTGCTAAGCGATTTTTAAATCTCTCCTAAATCCATTAGGGATATCCTTCACAGACGACGTAATAAAGTATTAATTACGACCCATACAGCGACACTTCCTTTTGTAATTAAAAAGAGTCGGAGTGCAGTCTTCAATATACTTATGCAAGTCGCATCAATGACTACTGACATCAATTAAATGCTCAATCAATCAATCGACGGCGGGGTTTATTATAGTGGAGTCGGCTTTTTTATTAAAAAAATCTCTCCATTACAAGCCACCTACACATAAAGCATCGTCAACACGGTAAAACAAACTAGCATGGTAGAATATCCCTTATTACTTGCAAGGTACAGTTCTTTATTATTTGAATGGTCGCCAAGTAGAGCTACAAGTACAAAGTAATTACATTTCTAGTCAGTAAACATAATAAAATGAAGGCTTACTCATAACAAAACTTCATCCGGCCGTGAATAGATTTTTAAATCTGAAGAGATCTAATGAAATCGATACTAGTATAATGTGGGGCGAATAACTATCAGAACGAGAACCTAAAATTACTATAATCGAGGTAGAATCACCTGAGCTACCATCCGTCTGATGATATTTTAGTATTACTATTTTTACAATACATTAGTCTAAACGTAAGCTTTTACGGACGTATTGTTTTCAATAGATCTTTAAACTTAATATATCTATTGTATTGTCATCAATTACCTTTAAAGTAACTTCACAGCAAACATTATGTTACTTATGCAATATGTAATATAGCCATGTATGGCGTAGTACTAACTTGCTACTACGTCTCGGACCCTGGGTTTTATTTCCAGTTGATATATAATTTTAGTGCATCACAAATTGTTATATTTCGGATCAGAGTGTTATATGCACGTCCTTGTTGTTCCTGGCATCAAAGGCTTTCCCCCAGCTTAAGACAAATAGCTAGTAAGAAAACCAATGAGTGCCTTTGGATTACTTACGCCTGTGATACAATGATGCTATGAGGTAATAACCGGAAGATGCCATGGATGACAACGACCAGGAGGAGGTCCTTAACTAGTTAAAAGCTTCATGATTATTCTACACAAAAAATTATTGTAGATAGATACACTTCTAAATAGAGGAATGAAAACCAAGGAGTGCCTTTGGATTACTTACGCCAATGATACTATGATGCTATGAGGTAATAACCGGAAGATGCCATGGAGGACAGCGACCAGGAGGAGGTCCTAAACTAGTTAAAAGCTTCATGATTATTCTACACAAAAAATAATTATAGATAAATACACTTGTAAATAGAGTATCGAAACACAACGAAAAAAATATAGTACGTTTAAAAATTCATCAATAAAATAAATACATTTTCGTTACACTTATACTTCAATAATAATGGTTAACTATATAATTTCGTCATACACGTTCGCCGGTCCGACAAAAAAAAACATGTTCGATCATTCAACCGACTTATTGCAGTCTTAAAGTGAGCTGTAAATTAGACAGTAACACAGGAAATGGCTTCTTAGCCCGTCAGTGGGCCGCCGTGATTAGCGATCAATGTGATCACCGGTCGGCTATCACCCGTGATAGGTGATTCACTGACGCTCGAGTGTCGGTCTCGGTAAAAAGTTTCGTCATAGATTATGTGTGCTGTTTTTATTTTCACTTTTATATCTTGATGTGTTATTATATGCTCGTGGTCTTTTTTTATTTATTGCTTCTACGAAAGTATTAATTGCACTAGGAAAATCTACTAGACAACGGGTGGTTGAATCTTAATTAAATGTAACCTATTATCTACACAAATGTTATCATGAACTCACACCAGAAGGTCCTTCGTAGAAGGTATGAAATTGTTAAATGCAATTTTATGTGCTGATTTAGCGTGATCCACAGTAAAGGAAACCTACATGTCTAAGAAATAAATAAAAAATAAAATAAAGGAAAATATCAGAAATCAGCCAATCCGCAATGTAACCGCGTGGCGGGCAATTCACTGACACCATCTCTAAAGAGGACGCCTATGACCAGTGAGTATTATGTGGGATTTATACATAAGCTGTTACTTGCTTAATTATATATTGAAGTTACTTAATAATTAATTTATTAGGTAACTCCTAAGGTAATAAGTTATTAAGTTGATAAATTAAACAATAGTGCTAACAAAATTGATTACCCCTTCTTCATATCATAATCTATGGCCAAGCTGTAAGCGTAGATACCGTGTGTTTAAGTAAGGCACGATAATTGAAGATATGCCAGTATCATGCATACCAGTCTACTTCCAAGCAGTGAGTGACGTGTGATTACTTTGTGCTTAACCAGATCCGAGATTATGAGTGAATGGTTCAAGGAGCAGTCGTAAGTGATACGGAAGCCAAGAGAATTATTTATTTATACACAAATTTCTAGCAATACTTTTTTATTATTCACTGTCAAAGATCCTTAACTGGTCCAAAGATAGAAGTTTATAGACATTATGTTTCGTTTATGTGAATTTCATCCTGTTTCAAAATAAGGGTTGCGAAAGATTTCATTTTACAGTTCTCCTAGTATGCAATAATTATAACTTATAAATACCTCACCTGCTGTACTATGTTTCTGAGATGTTTGCGTTCCGTACATTTTCTAAGAAACAATTAGAAAGACAAAGAATACAGTTCGCCCGATGCTCAGAAACCCCTGCGTTCGTCAATTTAAAGGTATTTTGTAATCCGTGAGGACTTTTCTTTTTTACTAAGACGGAACATGTCGATCCTAGTTCTTGGGTTTAATTTTTGGCACCTGCGATAAGGAATCTTAAAGGATGGTTGCGTCTTCGAATATAATAGCGGGTAATACGCCTATAGTGATAGTCTACACGAAGTTGTTAAGTGCGCAAGATGATACAATTTTTTGGTCATACCCTCTGATACATTGCTCTTTAATAACGAAAAAAGTAGAATAAGCTAGCTCTTTTGTTAAATATTACAATGAGTCAGTAATAATTGAATTCTGGATTTTCTTGTCTTAATTGGACACACTCGTACCATTGGCGTCTATATTGTCTATTATTGACAAAGAATTAAAAAAAAGACTTGTTACTGCTGAAGACTAATATGGAACGCCAATTTTAGATCACCAGATTCTGTAGCTACCATACAAAAACACAGGGAGGACATAGCCCCATGTCCCTGTGAAAATAATTTTTAAGTATATACCTATGCTTGGTTAAACGTATTGTGAGAATTGAATGAAATATGTAAAAGGAATAAAGTTCTATCTAATTTTACCAATTGAAATTCACTTCTGTAAAATCATATTTTCCTAGGTTCTAAATATTTTATATTTTTAGTTTGTTATGTCTTCTGGCCAGACGTCGAATTGTGTAAGATCGGCAGCAAAGGAATTCGTTAAGTTGATGAACAAAGGATACGATGTTTGGGCGAAGACTAAGCTGAGCTCTTAGAACTGCTGCAGTCTGATGATGAACGTCTTTTCGTTGCAAACTTTCGCTATTTTTTTTCCCCCTTATATTTTACGTTAACATTTAACGTGTAATAATTATTTTTATTTAATGTCTTCCTTTCTGTAAGGTCAAAATTATGACAAATATCAGTAGATACATCCAGTTCTATATCAATTTATAAAACATTATCTTTAGTTTCTTTTGACCATTAATATTACCACACTTTGTGATGTAGCGATATAACAATGATTTAAACCAACGTTTAACATTGCATGAGAGTAAGGTGTCTCTGCATACACAAATCATTAACAAGTCGAGTGAAATTAACAGTATCGTCTCCTTCATAAGTTGTGGGGTAATCAAGGAACAACAGGGCTTTTTTGCTCTCATTTGAACATAAGGTACGCGTTGTGGGGTCACCACGTCGCTATGATGCAGGACTAAGGATTGTATTTCTTGTTAGTATTTTCTGTATTAATTTAAAAGGAAAGAAAATTTTTATTATACTTATAAAGATCTTTAAATATAGGTGTCGCCCACATAGGAGATAAAAAAAGTTGTCAGTTCCGAATATCACTTATCCTTTACCAATTATTTTTTTTATTTTTTAAAGATCGCCAGCAATGCTATCAATATTTCTAATATTCCGGTTGACCACTCCAACTAAGCTTAAAATGCCTCTGCTAGGAAATGTTTTACGGTAATAGTCGAATGGCGGATTCGAACATACGACCTTAAGTTTCGCAGACCGTACCCTAAACCATTAGTCTATCGGCCCTCCAATCCCTCTTTATATATTCTTTAGTTATTAAATAATCCATGGTTGGATATAGGAGGTTGCTGTTAATGCGTCATCTGGTAACTATCCTATGATATCACAGTGGGACTCCAAAATTACTTAACGTAACCGAATTTCCAAACTATCCTCGGATCGTTGGTCGAAATTTCATATGATGTTACTAAAATGTGTTAGCTTTTTTTTTTAGCTTATAGTGAAATGTGATCGCAACTTTTGATATGAATCGAGCATGATATTAAGTCCTCTCACAGAATCTTTCTGTCTTTATCTTAAAAACTTTTGTATATATAATACTATTCTATATAATACTATTATCTATTGAACAGTTACATAAATAACAATAACAACTTCGCCGGAGAGAGCCGCTCGGGTAGAGAGAATGTTTTGCTGCATTGCGAGTTCTGGATTTGGTTCCGAGCCTTGAAGCAATATTTGTACCTATATGACCTTGCATGTGAGTCTACCTCCGATCTTATTGCAAATGGTTTAGATCGTGCTATATTTTGCGTATATATTTATGGGATTGTAGTATATCCAGGTTGATATCAAAACTATTGACTTTTATTAAAATTTTCGGATAAACCTTATTTATTGTTACCCTAGTAAGTAATCACCAGGAGCCGATATCGAATCTGCGTTAATGACGCACTGCAGCCCTGTGCAGAGGTTATATCGGAGGCCCCATCGGCGCCGCGTACTGCTCAGATATTATGCATACGGTACCTTTAAGTTATTCATCTTTCTATTTACTGACTGGCTAGACTAGCATAGTCTAAGTTTTTGTCTACAAAACCTTGGTTATTATTAATACTAGTAACTTTTGGTATATTGTGATATCGGTAGAGTCATGCTGAAGCTACTATGAATGGATCTGATGGACGGGGGGTAGCCCTTATAGAATATCAATAGCGTCAGCACCAAAATATGAAGTGTCAATAGCCTAATGGTACAGTCTGCAAAACTTAAGGTCGTCTGTTCATATCGTTTATTCGACTAATGTCGTGCCATCTCCTAGCACAAGCATTTAAGCTTAGTTGGAGTGGTTAATGGGAGTATTAGTCGCATAAAAGCATAGCTAACATTATTCCATATATATATATCATCGCGATATATCGTTTTACAGTGATAGAGCTACACTGCAGTTTGTTTCTACCTGCCCAATGAATGGTTAAGCTCAACCGGGGTAGGACCACGCCCTCGCACCATACTGGCGTGAAATAGCAGCATAATGCTGCTGTGTTTCGTCTGGTGAGTGTAGGGTTCCGGAGAGATTTATTACTGGTGACGAGGCCTTCCATCTCAGTCCTTTATGGTGACAACGCATTTGCATTATGATTTCTTGTCGAGGATAGATCTAGATGTTATGGGCCGCAGGATTCACTTACCTTCGTGTGAACTGTGTGCTCGTTTGTTACTCTTAATGTAATAAAAAAATTTGATATAACACTATTTCGTATGGCGAGTGCATGAATCCGGGGACCGAGTTACCGGTCACGAGGCATTCCATCTCAGTTCTCAGTTAAATAATGACTAGGCTCTATGTCATGTTCGGTATATATATCAAATGGTATACGGGCTTGGAGGTTATTTTAACCCATATTTTCGGAACAGGTATCAGATCTATCCCTTTCTTAATAACTTGTAATGATCCAATTGACTTGGATTAAGCTTGGAGTATAAAGGCACAATCGTTTTTACATTACTCAATTTAATTCAAACAGTACCCAGTTACCTAACATACATATCTTAGACATTTTTTAATAAAAAATGTGTATAGTTTCAAATACTTACTTGTTATTCAAATATATAACACGCAGTATCCATTGAGGGTTGCCGACATCCACTATACAGGTATTCGTAATGTAGATGGTAGCACACTGTTCTGTAAGTTATACAATTTTGGGCACATCTTGTACAATAGCTACTTCGCTATAAGGGCCTTAAAGAAACTGTAATTAATCCAGTCTGTCAGTACTTATCAGTGCTGTCGTCCTTTTAATAACCTACAGCGAACAGATCCTCGTCTCGGAGTACTGTCATGATTGAAATAAACACACACATTCAAATTCATCGCCAATAAACGTATTGTCATCCTTGAGAGCTAAGGTGGAATGCCTCGTCACCGTGTATCAGGTCTCTAATGAGTCGTCGAGTTATATTTGTATTATAAATAAGAAAGTGTCTATGGAAGTTGTTGCATTTCCTATTTAGTACCTTAGATACAAAAAATAAATTCAATCCATATAATTTTTAATAGTCGAGTATAATTTTCTAAATAAAAGATGTAAGTGAGGAAGTTTATTGTGGTGATAATTATGAAATTGCTGAAGCAGGAATATGTTGGCTTGGGACCAACCCTTTGAAATACCGAAGTAAAATAGTAGTTTACATTTAGCGTGTTTCGTTAGATGAAAGAAAAAAACCGAAGACGTTATCAATGGTGAAGCGTCATTCTATCTTATTTCGCAGGGGTGACGATTCTTATCTCGGATCACATTTCGATTCTAGGTGTGTGGCAACCCTTAATATAAACATAATAAATGTAAATATTAAACGAACTTTTAAATAAAATAACTTTTAATATTATTATTATTATTATTGCATGACATAATATTATACTACAAAGTTGACGAATTTTTTTATTATTATTGTAAGAAACTTTGAGAACGGAGGACACAGTAACAATATATGACAGGCGATGGTACTTGTACAAAAAAGCTGTTATTTCATACGGTAGCCCTCGCGGCCTCAGCGTACGGGTTCGTATGACTACTGCGTGTGTACAGTCGATAACAAAATAATAATTGAAGAAGCTTTTTATAAAATTATTTTATTGAGCTAATTGAAGTCACTTTCCGTTCGGGTTCTTTGTTTTGTCGCAACATCTCTTTGCATTTTCTGTTGTATTTAGCGAGTGTTCAGAGGAATGGTTCGGATTCATTCCAGTCCGTAAATTTAAACATTGTTCATTGTGATATAATTCTTTCAACCATACCATTCCAAGGGTTCGCAATCAACTAACTCACACCCAATCCCTATTATGCGTTATAACTTTTCTGCCACGCAATGCAAGTACTTTATGAAATCTGTTGTCGCCAGCGCTATTTTCGAACTGAATCGACTTAGAGACCTTCAGATAAAGAGCCTACTTCTTTTTTTTATTACACCGAGTGTAACAACCTAGAACATAGTCCACCCGATGGCAAGCGATTCCTGCGGCCCATGACATCTACATTCATCCGTGATAAGTGATCATAATGCAGATGCGTTGTCACCCTTAAAGACTGAGATGCAATGCCTCGTTACCAGTAATAAAGGTCTCCGGATCCCTACACTCACCAAATGAAATCCAGCAGTATCATGCTGCTGTTATACGCTAGTGCTCTGTGAGGGCGTGGTCTTACCTCGGTCGAGCTCACCCATTAATTCTGCAAACTACAGTGCTATGACTGTCAACTTCTTTCTTGTAGGTCGCCAACTCCCCTAGTTTTGCGGATATTCGTGGGTGGCGGTCATCACTTACTATCAAATTAACTGCTTGCTTGGTAGAGATATTTTTTATTATAATAATATTGACAAACGAGCATACAATTAACCTGATGGTTATAACTACGGCCCATAACATCTACATCCTATATAAAGATCAAAGATGGTCATACGTTGCCACCCCTGAGAATAGGCATGAAATAGAAAATGTCATAGGCTGCAGTCATTTCTTACCATCGGGTGAATTCTGTACTCGTTTTTCATTCTTTAATGTTATAAAAGAGTTTGTTTAACCATCCGTTTTTCATAGCTTTCGAGAAAGCCTTAAGTTTATTCCCTTATTCACCTCTCATACAACTTACGGTATAATAACTTAGATTCTTTTAAACCATCACATCCCAATTCAGTTTGAAATTTTTAAATTAGAAAATATTCTTTAATATTTTTTACTAACATTTTTCTTTGCAATAGTACCGCAGTGTCTTGTGATTATTACCAGTTTTTGTACAGCAGAGTCCTCAGACACGTGGAGCGATGAAATTATGGTAATCACACTCTGTTGCATTGCTGCTCCCGTGTTTAGGGTTCCGGGTGTATGGGGCTAGTTACAAATTAATTTTAAAGACATGCCTCACGAACGTATTGGATAATTACGCTGATATCATCAATAATTTCGAATATTCGAAACTAAATTGAACCTAATAACTCACCTTTGATATTATTGTACCTTCCTACTCCAAAGTGAATGACAAAGCTGAGCTGATGAAAATTAATTGTCAGCGTACTGACGCTTAATTACTTTTATGACTTCATACTTTGTTTTGTTTTCAGTACTTGCTTTTATTTATTTAAAACTTGGGCACTAATCCTTATGATATTTAAAAACTATTACATTATTGAATATTGATGTAAAACTGCATAGATAGAGGAAATTGAAAATATTTTTATTCGTCCCTCAACGTGTTCAATTTACCATTTACGTCATTTCTTTCTACAGAACATTTGTGAGGCAGATTCCATTCTTTTTCACGGAACCCCTTGTAATATTTATTGATACGTGCCTTATATATTTTTTAATAAGTAATTGTGAGGCACACTTACCAACATCTGTTCTATTTGTGTCATCTTCAACATACACGTACTTTTAATATTTTCTTACGTAGAAAGTGTTTATTAATTTGTTGTTAAATTAATAGTCAATACAGTGAAAAATTTATTAATTTGTATTTAGTGATTTAATTAATAACTTTCGGCGTATCAGAATTCAAATGAGTTTTACTTTGGCATATATTGGAATCAAAAAGTTCTGCATTTATTTTGTTGATAGCCAGAAGACGCCATCGTTCCATCACCAGTTTCTGATCGTTAATCCATTGCTGAATAGGGTCTAAACATCGTGCATCACGACAGAATTCAAAATTTCAACCTCTCATCACATTGGCAATTGGCCACGCACAACTACTCTGTGGAATCAGCTTTTGCCAGCGGTATTTCCGATACGACTTAGGAACCATCAAGAAAAGAGCCTACATATTTCTTAAAGTCCGGCATCGCGTCTGCGACTCCATTGCGAAAGTCCAGGGGCGGTAGTAATCACTTGCCATCAGGAAAGCTGCTTGCTGGTTGGTCAACTATTCTATAAAAAAAACTCCAAATATTACTTTTGTGTACTAAATTGTTTAGGAAGTTATTAGTTATGTCATCAGCCTCTGTCTTTGTGCGAATGTAAGTATTATAAAATATTCTGATAACTTGAGATCGCTGTAGTCGAAGTTGGCCAGCATCATCATCTTCATGCATTAAATTTAACCTCGTATATAACGAGGTTAAATTTATTGTCCACAAAATCTTAATATCCCTTAAACTTAATGTTGCTATGCGCAAAATCACAATATAAATGTAACCAAGAATATATCCGTGCGGCTCTGTCACGTAACGTAGTAATGAATCCCTCAGAATAATTACAGGCGGGTAATACACCAAACCTGTTCCTTTAGATCGATTTCTATCCGTCTTGCCCCGAGATTAAACAGATGCCCGAGATTATTAACCAGAACGCATTGCATGTGTCCTATCCTGCATCGGCGCTTGCGATGATAGCAATTATTTCTATCAAGGGGAGCTATCGATTTTAATACATACCTACTTCTTTTGCCTTTCCTTATTGGGTATTTAAAAATAAATCGTGGATTGGTAGAAAACTTTTAAAAAACTAGAGTTTTTACTCCATTTTGCATATGAAGATAACGAATAAACAGGCTAATACGCGAGGCGAGACAACTTTTTAATGTTTCTATTAAAAACTATGATTTTCTTTTATATTTGAAAATTACGAAAAAAAAACACTTATACGCATATATAGTGAATTATACATAATTCATAAAATCCACGAATATGACTTACCCCTTTATTTACTTCATAACTTTAACATGATCTTAACTTAATGAAGTATTTTAATTGATTTTTATAGAAAAGAAATATTTTTAAGTTTAACGTCATTGGTTGAATTTAAGTACAACTTTATATACGAGTATGTTACATTTCAAAATGAAACCTCTCTGACGCAGAAATAGCTATTTTGTCTATTTTTTTTTACTTTGTACTTAAAAATAGAGATTCAAATCTCTAAAAAGCTACCAACAGTCTAGTAGTGTAGTGATCAGTTTTTATTTTTCGAATTGTTAAAAGAATATTTCCAGTATACGACATCGGCCTCACAGAGCCTTGATCGCTAAGAGTCCAAACGTTGTTTTTATTTATGCAGTACGTGTGTAACCTGAGTTCGATTCCAGGCACCAATGTAATTGTTAATTAAAATCTTAAGTGCTGATTTACCACGAATTCAGCGGTGAAGGAAAACCTCGTGTGGAATGACATGTGACTCTGTTCTAACACCGGAGGGTACATAGGTCTCCTTATAAAAATAAAAGATGGAAAATATAAAGTTTTGTGTAAATCAAACTTCGAAAGTAACAAGTACCGCTTCTCTCATCTTCTCCAGATGAATTTCTTCTCCTAGTTTGTCTCTGCGCTCGCGGAAGCTGTTTTCTATATTTTTCTTTCCGGTTGTATCTGTCACTTCTTTTTCCGTTCCTAGGACTTTAAATTTTTCATTTTCGTTGAGTATTTTGCCTCTTATAACTGTAATGGGATTTATATATATATAAATATATATATATATATACTGTTCCTTAATGTTTTTAAGCGCAATGTGAAATGTGGATATTATTTGATATTTTTGTCTATTTTAATTAAGATAAAAGGCGACAACCAGGTGTCGTCGCGGCTTAAAATCGGCCACATACGGATTATCATAGAAAGACCTCCCATTGGAGTGCACGTCATAAATTTACTAAGAGATGCATTTTTATATACTAATGTAGAAGAACCTAATCTCACTCATGTAATTGGCGTTTAAATTAATATTGATTGAGACAAAAAAGCTTTCCAAGAATTACATTTGTGACTCCAATTAGACCATAAACGTCTTATCATGAAGTCATTAACCAACAACGTACACGAGGGGAGGTTTATAAGTTTTACTACACTAAATCGGAGCCGGCCATTTTAAACAATCTGCCTTCGATTTACAACCAATTAACTCAATAAATACAGGGATCTGACTATACCATAATCCACTACATTATGACCATGAATCTGACTTCTACACTAACGTTAAGAAGTATGATAATTTAATAAGTCCTAGCATATATTCACAAATGTATATATATATATATATATATGTAATACATGTATAACCCGCGGTAAATGCAACTATGAGTGCATATATGTAAATATTTAAATATATACATAGTTAATTTTTAAGCATATTTCCATGTTCGGCGGTAAACTAATTACTGTAAGACGTATGTGCCCTTTTCTCTAAAAAAAAATATTAACCTGTGTGGTGGGTAAAATATTACGACTCCGCTGTTCTATTATCACAAGCGGTATCCGTTAAGAGGACATACCTCTTTACATGACGCAAGGGGCAGTTGTCCTGAGCTGAAACTTCTGTAGTAGCAAATTTATGTTTTTACGAGAACTGTTGAAAGATAGTTTCTTTGTAGTATTCCGCAATTACATTCAATTGAAAGTCAGCGTCGTAGGTTCGAATCCGCCATGCGACTATTGTCATGAACCTTTTCCTAGCATGCATTTTTAGTAAATTCAAGTTCCAAGTTCCAGTAAGCATTTTAGCTTTAGTTGGAGTGTTTAACTGGATAGCACTGCTAGCATCCTTTAAACTTGTGTACACTTTTTTGTTCATATTTGCAGTGGTACTAAAACTTATGAAAATATTATACAATTTATTTAAACGCGTACACATTTCATATTCAAGAATTCAAAGAAACTTAAATAAACAGTACAAGTTTGTTAGTCAGTCAGTAACAGTCTCATTGTATTGTAATGTATGGTCACCCTAACAACTCACTCTCGGGTCCCTTGTTTATGAAAAGGCGCAGTAAAACTAATCAAAAATCGAGCCGAATTGACGAATATACCTCGTTGATGGGAAACTCAAGTCAAAACAACGGTGTCTAATTGATAATAAAATATAATTATTGTCGAACCACGAACGGTAGCCGATGGTTATGGGTATAGTCGTTAAAAGTACCTAAAAGCTTTTTTAGTGTCACAAGATTTTAATGTTCTCGAGCGATAAGAGTTTACATAGCTAACAGAGATTGTGAGAAATACGTTTTAGGATGGTTTCACAAGATTAATATTATACCTAAATTAGATTGTTATTTAAGAACATTATGTTTTTAAATAACAATCATCATTATTTTCCCTAACGTAGTACTATTATTTGGGGACGGGATGTTTTTCTTTGCCTATCACCCCATATTAACTTTACATTTTTATAAAAGGTAAAGCAAACGAGCGTCTATAGTCCGACTTTAAGGGATACGATATTTTGTTGAAGGTCAAGACGTCGTTAGAAGTTGGTTCAAACTTTTTTATTAGATGGTAAGAATTATCCCGCAAAAGTATCGTAGTATAAAGCCAACCATCGAAGTGACGTAGATGGGTTGTAAATTGTACTTTTATGAACATCACACAACTTTCATGTAACACACTCCATCCATATGAACTTTGGTGGTACGTATTTTTATTCATCACTCTAATCACACATTGGCGTATTGGTTGCACTAAGTGTAAGGTAAATATATGTATACACACACACACACAGTTGTACAGGGTAAGGTAAATATATGTACTCACACACACTACACAGTTTGTAGTCTCTAGATTCTGTTGATGTTGATGCTGTTAGCCTATGCGGCTCTTACAGTTTCATCGGACACAGGGACCCTCAGTTCCGTGAGCTGGTTAGGTTTGTAGTTTCAGGTCGTGTATTGTGTGGATGGCCCGTGTCTTTTCTCTTTAATTTCTCTAATTTAATTATTCGTACATTAGATTATACTGGAGAAAGGGACGCCAATGAGTATCAAATTTTATTATCATAAGTGTTCCTCCGAACACTTATGACACTAAAATTTAGCCCGCGTAATTGATGTTATCTAGTTACTGCCATATCACCGTAGTCGAGATCATGGTTTTCATATTAATTATAATATATGTAATAAATTCTTATTGAACATTTACAGAAGATGTTTTCTTTTATTACCATGTAAAGTTTTCTGGAACTGGCCACATACAATAAAAAAATAACAGTTACATTCAAGAGTACGATTTTTAAAGGAGAATTGGTCCACAGACTCCGCATAAAGATATTTTATATTTTTATGCGGATTTTTTATACTTTTGAAAAGATAATTTATTTTAAATATACATTTAATAATAAATCCTATAATAGTAAAAACTTTTGGACTTTCAGACTCGAAATGGTGTACTTTCAGACTATATACTCATACTTAGACTATAGACTTTCTCTAAAAAGAGGATAAATATTGTAAATATATGTATAATGTCAAAAGATTTCGAATGATAAACATAGTCGTTTCTTTAGTATTTAATACTGGCCAGACATTTAGAAACATAACTAGTAATTTTAATATGATAATATCGGAAATGTAACAGAAAGTTTTGAATTCTTATAAAGTTAGCTATACATAGAAATTATCGGTCTACGGAAATATATGTTACATGATTATTACGTAAAATATTCTTGTTGTGGTGTTAAAATCACAGTAATTTCTTTGGTAACGTGTGTAAGTATATAAATATTATTTTGTCCATTAAAGTGGAGAAAACGTTTGGATAAAAATTAAGTGAAGCGTTTAATAGTTCCCTAGACGACGTATCGCTCGGGGCAAAATTGTTAGTGGTATTAAAGTAAACGGAAACTACCTTAGTTTTGGATAATGAAATTCGTGAATGCAAATTACCAATACACTCAAAGTGAATTGATTCCACATGTATTGTAATAAAGTTGAAAATAGCTCGTCGATGTGATTCGAATGTACGATATCCGGTCACTTGATAGATAGCTGGGGGCGGTAATTTATTAATGTTCTTTTAGCCACGTTTTGATAGATCAAGTTAGACAAAAGCCGATCGAGATTTCTCCGAAGCATGAGGTCTTCATCTTGATTTCAGAGTTACGGTACAATTGAGCTGTGCTCAATGGCTGCGAGTTGTAATCAATCAAAGTTAAAAGCTGTTAATCATACGTACAAAATGTCTTTACTAGCTTTGGTTTCGTAAACGGTGTACCTCCGGCGACGATACTGTTGATCGACAACAGGTAAATTTGTCGGTAATAGGAATTGAAATTGAAAAAAAAAGATAGTATTATAGTATTTTTTATTTTGAGAATGAAAATTAAAAACTCCTCATAATGAATTTATGATGGCAAAACTGGACAAAACTTTGTTTTTGTTTGAAAATAAGTTTCGAATAATAATGTTCCGTGTGTAAATATTTACCTACCATGTAAAACCATTTTGTCAGCTAAGAAAATGGTGGTACAGTCATTTTTAATCTACCACGCTAAAAATCGTGTAATGAAATATTCGAGCGACACGAGGGAGTGCAAGGTTACCAAAGACGGAGCGAAGTGGACGAGTAAAAGTCGGAAAGCTTATGGGACTACTACCATATGGGACCCATAGTCGGGAAGAGAGGGATAGAGATACCAAATTAATTCGTTTTAATGAGTTTAATGTACGGTTAGACTCTCTGTCTGTGCATTTTTTACCGAATTTACCATACGGAGTGTTCTGAGGGGTTGTTTGGATTAATTCCAGTCGCTGAGTTTAAACATCGTACATCAGGACAGAATAAAAATTTTCATCTTCATCATCTCGATCGTGGTAATCTACCACTATGTGCTTTACGCGAATTTTCCTGCCAGGCACAACTGCTCTGTGGTCAGCGGTGTTCCGAAACGATATGACTTAGGGACCTTCAAGAAAAGATCCTACACCTACACCTTTCTTTAAGGCCGGCAATGCATTTACGACTCCTCTGGTGTTGCGGTCGTTCATGGGCTGCTGTTTGCTACCCATTCTAAAAAGAGACTTCAACACATTTTATTTTAGTTTTGTAAAAATATCGAGGGTGTGTTTTTATTTGCGTTTAAGTTACCTGTAGTGCAAATTGAGTCAATGGTAGACATCAATTTGTACCACCATCATGGTCTTTCCTAATGACAACACCACAGTACATATATTGTTCGTATTACAAACGGCACCGGAACAGGAAACCCAATTACTGACAATGACGCATTATATTCTGCTAGTCCTCAAGTTTTACAACGAATCAATATCATTATCATATCTTGATTATTTAGTGGTGGAGGATACATGAAGAATGTAATTGTTGATGTGTGCAAGTACGACACCCGTTGTTACATTTAAAATTTCCATAATCAGTACTAGTAACTTGATAGAATCCAAAATGCGGATTAAGGTAAGAGACTGACAACACTCAATATATCAATAAGTTAAACCATTATTAATATAAAATACTTTCAAATTTTTGTCTTTTTTTTATAGCTGATTTTTATTCCCTGTCAGTGGCCACTGTTAGCCCGAGGAATTTTACCGCTTCACCGGGTTGAAAGCTGGACGAGCGATTAGGGCACTCAGCTGGGACCTTTATGAATAGGCAACCTGCACAAGGGTTCCCGAGAGGGGGTTCTTGTGCTGATTCTCTCTGGAGCCTCGGCTTGGACCGTTTCCCTGTGCGCGAAAGCGACGGAGTCAAGGGCACCCGAGAGGTTCTGCCAGTTGCTTCTGACGGATTAACTAAATTAATATCATTATTATTATTAACGACACTTACCACCACTAACGATTTAACACAGTCTCTCTGTTCATTGCTATGCTTTCTTGTTGGTTAATTGTACAATATTTCTACTTTCAAACTGTAAAATCTTTTCATATGATTATCAGAAATGTTTGCTTGTATAAACATAGTCCTTGTAACTGTGATAAATATATTAAACATTTACTTATAAAAAATTTACCATGGATCCACTATACTTCTGAGTGGCCTCCTGTATCAATGACGCTCAGGATTATCATCACTAGCACCTTCTAGTGGAGGAGCGAGAAGAGTTTAAACTTGAGTGTCTATTGGTATAATGAAATTGAAACAAAAACATATAGAAACTTTTATTATATGGTAAAGGTAGGAAAATAGGTATGAGCCTATAGTAAGAGTCAAAAACCTAAACATAAATTTCTGGAAAGGCTTCCAAAACATTTCATTTGTTACGCGGGCTTCTAAGCGAGTAGTCAATTTTTGTCATCCCACATTCGTAGTTCGTTGTAATCACTTCATTCATAATTAGCTGTATTATATCCTTTGTTGACTTTTTGAGGCTGAGCTTTGCTCTACGAGCTGAGACAACTTATGACTTTCATCTATGGTTACCAGCTACTGTTCTGTTTTAATGTTAATCGTAATTTCTCATTTGTTTATTTTGTACTTAAAACTTGATATTTAAATTATCAAAATTATAATTGCTTTGATGAAGATAAATTGGCATTCCCTCATTCCTTCTTTAATAAATAAAGCTTTCACAGCAAAATCAGAAATCGATTATGAATCAGAAACAACGGTAAAAATATATCAGTGCTACAGCGATGCTCCTTATTTCTGGCTGCAGTATAAATGGGTTGGCTCGACCTGGGAAGCAAAACCTCCTAACAGAATATCAGCGTAAAATAACAGCATAACGTTTAGTTGTTTCGTCTGATGAGTGTATTACCCTATATTACTGGCGTTGAGGCATTCCGGCTTAGATCTAAGGGGTGACAACGCTTTTAATTGTAATTTCTTATCGAGTATGAATGTGTGTTGTGTGTCATTGGACGCATGGATCGAAAATCATAGGTGTGAACTTTGTCACCTCAAATAAAACAAAATATATATAACTAGTCTGGCCATAAATACTGTTACATAAAAACTTTTCTTTTTTTCTTCTTTTTAATTTGGAACGCGTATATTATTTTAAAAATAAATATGTATATTATTTTTCTTACGATTTTGCGCCATTTCACATTATTCTTTCTTTCACATGGCACGAACTACCCAAGCCTGGCTTGAAACCAACGTTCCGGACTTTAGAAGAGCCGAAGACAATCCCTCATCTAGCCCAGACCTTAATCCTTAAGACTTCAAATTATGGTCAGTTTTAGAGGACATGGACAAGCAGTGGCGAAATTTCCCTTGGAAACAGTTCGTAAATCCATAGATTCATAAAAGCAAAAAAATAAATAAATCGAACAGATTTTTTTTTTTTGCTTAGACTAATAAATATGTAGATATATATATTAAATTATATTCCATAACTTTATTTAAAAAAAATGCATTTTCATTTATAACAGAACTTATGGCCGGACTATGTTATTCAAATTTGAGAAGCAACTATTTCACAAATTATCTATCGTCCATATCGATCGTAACGTCATTTTTAAACAGAAAAGCTACGCTGCAGTTTTTTTCTAACTGCAGAATGAATGGGTCAGCTCGACCGGGGTAAGACACCGCCCTCATAGAATACGAGCGTAAAATATCATAATAATGGTATTATGTTTCGTCTGGTAGAGTGTAGGTATCCGTAGACCTTTATTATCGGTGAGGAGGCATTCCATCTCAATCCTCAAGGGTGACAACGCATCTGCATTATGATTTCTTGTTGATTAATATAAATGCCACGGGTCGCAGGACTCACTTGCTTTGTTACACTCAATGTAACAAAAAAAAAGTATCACACCGCTTAACAATCCAAAATAATTCATATGTCGGCGGCACAGCGCGTGCTCTCGGCGTCTATCGCCTTTCATCTATTTGTAATAACTATTCATTGTGAATAATCAAAAAAATCACATCTCCATTTCAGATTGCTGGGTTATAATGGCTCGGAGCTGATTTCGGCGAATATTTTATTACCGTTTTTATTGCATAAATAACTTAGCAGGCAGATATGCTCGCATGATTCATTGTGAAAGGAACTAGATATGGACGTAACATAATTATATTACTCGTTTAATATACAGAAATTACAAAACGAGCCTTTAAATGTCTTATACCCAGTCGGGAGTGGTCCGACCAACCTTTTTATTTTTTTATGTCACTAAGAATGACAAACGATTACACACACCTCCTGTTTATGCCCTTTGCCCATCTTTATCATCTGAAATTATATATTAATTTTCTTTTAGCTTCCAATAGATTCACTCACGAATCAACTATGCAATTTTACAAGGCAGTTCAATTTAATAGTTAGTAAGTGTATTTAATTGTTATAATAAATATATAACAATTGCAAGATTTAATACGAGATGCTGGATCATTGTAACCCTTGCTAAGTACTTTTACACTTATAAGCGGCTTTTAGGGCAACTAAATAATGTTAAGATTCACTTTGAGTATTAAGTCACGGTGATTTATTTCAAATTGTAAGCCCATCGAAATTTTTGTTGTTTTGATAGTTTACGAATAGCTCATAAAGGCTACCCATTAGATAACCAAAACAGTCGCGTAACGTCAGAAAATTACATACTGCTTCTAATATACATATGGTATTTTAAACTAAAACTTTAATGCAAGTAATAATTTGGCCCGCAGTACCGTTGCGGCAATACATCAGTTCAGGTGCTGTCTGCCTGCGGGCTAAATGTTTGGCCCAATTCATAAACTTAGACGCAATTGTCAAAGCGATATTGGTGGCCTAGGTTCTATTTAACTAATTTATATATAAGAATCTTATTAAAATAAAATGTATAGTAGTCCCTTATTACTAGTGGTGAGGCTGCAGGAATAACTTATCATCAGGCGAACTGTGTTCTCGTCTTAATGGAGAATATAGCATTTTTGTTATTGGAAAGATTTTAAACGGAATTAGATAAAGTGATAATGAATTCAAAATGGTTTTGCGTCTTACCAAACTACATCTAGCATCCAAAACTGTCAACAAAAATAACACAAGAATCTAATTCGATAAAAACTTTATCTCTGATCCTGATTTTATGTATGACTCAAAAGGAAAGAAAGTGTATCACATTATTCGGCATATCGTTGTTATATAAAATAATCTGTTGTCTGTCTTCTTCCATATCATATAAACTAGTAAATATGCCAGGTCAAAGTCAAGGATTTCAACATATGACCATCAACATAAATTTTCAACATGACCTATATATATCTTTACTATGTTAATTGAACTACCAATTAAAAATATATTTTGTTCAAATAACTAGCAGCCTGGTTCGTTATTTTACTGTTATTGTGACAATTTGTAGTGGACAAAGGGCACTGACGTTAGGAAAAGTTAACACTTAATCTTGATCATAAGAATTTAACTTTGGCTTTTTAAGTTTGGAAGACTTGTCGTAATAATGTGTCCTCATTTATTTATATAATATTAAAGAAATAGCTAGCTACTTAATAATTGATTATTTTTCGGGCTAATGGCCGCTGTAAGGCCGAGGGCTTTTACAGTCTCACCGGTTTGAAAAGTGACCGAGCGCTTATGGCTCTCAGCCGAGACCTTTATTAGTGGGCTACTAGAATAAGGGCTCCCGAGAGGAAGCCTCGGCTTGGACCGTTACCTAGAATAAGAGCGCAAGCCTCGGCTTGGACCGTGACCCTGTTATGCGAGATCAACTGACTCGAGGGTGCACGACAGGGCCGAATCTTGGCTTTAATAATTGAATGTCATATCAAAATATACTAACTTTTCTAAATTTGTTTAGTATTCTTGGAAGTGTAATTACGTAATAAATTGTTACCAATTGGTGCAAAATCATTTAATTAAAAACTTATCCAAACATCTAACTAAATAAATTTTTTGAAATTTATTTTCCGCTGGTCTTTTCTAATTCAAACCCAAGTTTAACCATGTAGCAGGTGAGGTTCTATGTTATTGTGGCCACCACTCCCATCCATATGGAGAAATAAATTCGAGGCTATTGATAAAATATTCACGTCGGTTGTTTATGACGTTCCACTGTCAACGGTAGACGACATACTTTATTATATAGTAATAAAGTCATTATGGACAAGTTCATAGCAGCCTAATAAAAAGATACGGTTCACTTAGATTTTTTATATACTGTGATTATTTCCTTGCAAAAAGTTTATACAAATCATTGTCAATTTTATTTATAGAAGCAAATGCTGCTATTTGTAAGTATAGTAACTAGTTAAGTTAAGGTTCTTCATAGATCACTGGCAAGATTTCTTCACACGAAGCCTGGGTCTAACTATTCTATTCCATCAGCACCTTTTTTTATTACATTGAGAGTAACAAACGAGCACACAGTTCACCTGATGGTAAGTGATTCGTGCGGCCCATGACATCTACATCTTTGGCAAGAAATCATAATGCAGATTTCGCGTGCGTTGTCACTCTTGAGGAATAAGGTGAAATGCCTCGCCACCAAGGTCTCCGGATCCCTACACTCACCAGACGAAACATAGCAGCATTATGCCAATATTTTACACTGGTATTCTGTGAGGCGTGGACCTACCCCGGGCGAGCCCATTCATTCCACAGCTAGATACCAACTGTATTGTAATCCAATTCAAATATGCATGGAGATTGCTGTTGGGGCTGCCTCGTTTTTGTTGTAATGCATCATCTATGCTCGGTAAAGCGTATACTTTACTTCTATGCTATTTTAAGAAAGAAAATAACCTAGTTGCTCTCCAATATGCGGCAACTCCATCGTGAAAGTATTTCCAGCAAAATACAACTCGTCACTGCTTAGGCAAGTTAAGAAAAAATGTTATGCAACAGAAATAAGTACATTTTTTAATATTTGCTTACATTTATATGGACGCCTATGGTCGGAAATAAGGAATATTATTATTTTTATTATTTTATCGTTGCTCTATTTGGTAAAGTTCCTGATTCTTTGTTACGCTTTTATCATCATCTTCATCACAGTCTATCATTAATTCACTATTGAACATAGGCCTACCCCACAGTCCTACATGGTATGGTGGCCAGCCAGCTGTATCCCCTAATTTCCCGCATACTTTCTTAACTCTTCACTACATCTTATGTATAGACTCCTAACCAACTTAAACAAAACCTACTCTTCAAACATTTAAATATTTCTGAACATAATCTTTATTAGCCTATTTTGTCTGTCTATGCATTTTGTCACCTCTGGTCTCAATACCGTTTCCTTGTAAGTCTCCAGCTTCAACTGAGGAGCGGTACCATCCCCGTTGGGAACGTAGGATCTAGTGAAATCATCGAGATTTGTAGTTGTTCTACATTAATTTAGGCATAATATTTGTGTTTTCCTGTATATCACAACTCGCAATAAGAATATTCGCAAAAAGTTAGCTGTCGCCGATATGGAATGCCTAATTCCCTGTAATTTTATCCTCGGTACGCTGCACTCATCATGCGAAACACCTGCGTTATATTGCTATTTCCCACCGGCATTCTGAGAGGGAGTGGTCCTTCCCAGTAGAGCTGATTCCCGTTGCTCCTATAAACTGTCTGCAGCTTGGCTCTACCATTATAACAGTTGCTTATGTATAAGTGTTTCTTCTTCTTATTTTTATGTCCAATAATAATGAAGTGTTTTACCGCTACCCATGCACATTAGCAATACCACATCCTACAGCTCATGTCACCTACTCGATAAGGAATCTAGGTCCAATACGTTTTTTTTATTGCATTAAGAGTAACAAACGAGCACACAGTTCACCTGATGGTAAGTGATCCCTGCGACCCATGACATCTACATTCATCCTTGACAGGGAATCATAATGTAGATGCAGTTACGACTTCATACAGATACGACAGACTGCCTAATTTCTAGTAGTTGGGATCTTCCTTCATTGATTTTACTATACAGAGGCGGTCCAATCCAATGAGGATTTAACGCTCTAGCCTTTCTTCACGAACCGACCCAATCTAGCTATGGTCATCTTTCATTTGCATCATGACTCTATCGTTAAGACTATGATAAGGTACTTCAACATAATTTAAAATAGCTGTATAATCTTATACTTTAAAATATTCCTGAAGTCACATTTCAATAATTAAAAGTCTTGCTCAATTGAATATTGATAGAAAATATTTGGTTATTTTATTACTATACACATTTACTACCGGCGTTTCCTTTGAAATTGTTTGATTAATCATAAACTAGATTTCACGCATTAATTTCTTTTAATAGAACCAGTATGATCGTTTCATTCAATTACCCATTTTGGCTATCATCGGAAGAGTCAATTTAATGCTTTACAGAGAGTAACTTTGCTGTTAATTGTTATAAATAATGATCTTATATATACGAAACGTATAAATAAAAACATCAATAAATAAACGACCAGCATAGTAGTGAATCTTATTTATGATTTATTGATATGTTAGTTATAGTTAGTTTATTTATGTATTAGTTAAATCTAATTTTTATGTAAAACTGAAATTATTTTTTCTCTAAGTCTAATATCTATATAGCTTACGTAGTTGTTATTCCGACAAGCCTGGGCTCAAACTTAATTCTTAAGAAGGAAAATATAAAGTTACTATAAATACACATGCCAAATTATATCAAAGATTTTATATTCGTTACTTTATTAGTGTTATGAGCGCTTGAAAACGTAATTATATATCAATGATCTTAAAATGACCCTCGCCTAATAGTCCCGGACTTATAGAATAAATCTAAGGTATCCCTTGTCTGTCATATGGGGCAATATAAAGGGATTTGGGATTTGGGCGATCAGGGTGGCGACCTCGATCGTCCACTATAGTGAATCCAGGAACGATAGTAAGATGTATGGTCCCGCATTGATGGTGCACGGCGATGGTGATATCGGAGAGGCTTCGTCCCCGGTACGTCTCCAGGCTCAATGTAAAGGGGCAGGTGTTTTCTTTGAGAGTTCCCGGAGCCTTCCCAAGGCACCGAGGATGCCACCGAGGGGATGCCCTATTGGAAGTAAAGCTCTTAAAATAGAAGTCGTATATAATCCTGTTTCCTTTAACAGGAGATATTGAAGATTTCCCTTTAAAACCATAAATGGTTTAAAAACGAATTTACTATAGTTTAAATTAATATTGACTTTAGCTGAGAAGAGAATGATTTGCCACTGTACTAACTAATCTGATAATTGACGAACACAGTCACAAACTCATGGATCAATGTCAACCGTAGCAAAACTATTTCAAAATTATCTGATTAAGTTTTAAACCGTCAAAATAGTTATGCCCAATAATTTCCAACGTCGGCGTGGCGCTGCATCTATAATTTTCTTTATTTCAAGCCAGATATATAACGTGGAGCGATAAATCATTATATACGGCCACCGCTTTGATAACCAGAGCGGCTTATAGACCCGGTCAAGCCTGCGTAGGCGCAGACGTTCCATAATTAAACTTAGCGTTACCTGATATCGATCACCGTAATGACGTTAACTTTGGCTCTCGTGGTTGACGTAGTTTCAATTTAATTTTAACGCCCACTGATCCATCTGTGAAAGAAATTAAAGTGGAAATTTAGTTTCGATGCTTATAGTTCTGAGTCAAAACAATGAATCTACCATAAACATAGATTCGCAATAAACTGGAACTACAATATACGCGTTCACGTGCAAATTTCTTGTTTTTGTTAAAATTTAAATTTCCTGATTGTCAAATAAGCTAATTTATTCAAGGAACAAAGATTCGATACTACCTTCATTCAATAATTGAGATCAAATGATCTCACAATTTTAAAATTCCTGTTCCTTGTTCCGAAATGTATTTAATATCCGCTTTGAAGTTCTCCGGTGGTTGCAGAACAGGGAGACATTATTTTATGTGCACATGATACTGATAGTATTATTAAAAGCGCAAGTTTTTTTATTTTGTTTTTGCGCAAACCAGCTTATACTTATACCTGCCCTCACTCTAATTTAGTCAAAATCGCAAGCAACTTGATTTGGATTCGGTGTAGAATTTTTCCTTTTAGGCCGAACTTCAACGGTACATTTATTAAACATACTCGTGCACTGCGAGAGATTGTAGGCTGTATTAAAAATATAATATATATATAGGTATATTCCATTCATCATTAAAGTAACCTATAGTTCCCCTAAAGACCCGCAACGGATTAGCAACAGCGAATTTCAAAATGTAGACAAAATAATTGTTAACATTTTTTTTGAAATCTAATAGTAAAATCTTTTCTTTTCTAATGGATTTCTGTAATGTAGGAAAAAGTTGTACTATTAACACATATTAATAATATAAATGGCTAAAATGAGACAAGAGCAAATAAGCAACAATATCATTATTAGGCAATTATTAGAAAGGCACCAATTTTACTGTGATAATTAATAAAAGTACTAAATCAACGTAGTCGTTCAGGCGAAAAGGTGTTGCATATTAATAAAATAATTATTATCTACTGATTGCCTGGGCTATATCATTCGGCAGGCGTGGTTGGTTCACACGAACTCATGATTTACGGCAAGGAGAACAACCTTATTCTGGATTTTGGAATGTTTTATAGCAACGGTAAATTATTAATTTAGTCTTCATTGCTTGGTCATTAAGAAACTTTATCAGAATACTTAATAAAAAGTCAGCATTGGTTTTGAAACGGTATGTAGTTCCGAAATTGGCAAAAGTTTCTGGTATGTAGGATTGCGTTGGTAGCAGACAGAAGTAAACGATTTCGGTTTTTGTGTTATTTGCCAAAGAGAAATAATTTCCTGCGGAGTTAAAGTAAAAAAATAAGTTAAGCGAGCAGTGAACCATATAGATCACAAAACGTGATACGATAAAGATATTCAAAGATTTCTTTGTGGATAAGACAGATAAAATGTTCTATGAGAGTATTCTGTGAGAGCCTTGTCATTTCACGGTTCTAATGTTGTATTTGGTATGTTTTTATTTCATTTTCACTTCTTACAACGATAGCTTATAAACATGATATGGTTATTCTTTATTTGGCATCATCATTTCAGCTCATCACTATTTCACTGCGGGTTCGGCCCTCTTGGGCACCCTCAAGCCGAACGCACTTGCGAAACAGCCCTTGTGCTGGTTACCTGTTAATAGAGGTCTCAACCTGGTGAAACTGTAAAAGGCTAACAGCGGCCATCAGCCCGCAGTCTTGCTTATATCGTCACTCCAGTAGTGGGCATCGTCCTACGCTGCGATGTTCAATACAAAGTTGCCACTCGGTAACCTTTCTGTTATTTAAATTTTCTGTGAAGCTTTTTATTGACGAATTTAATATAGTACTATGTATTTTATTTATAAATGTTAATCATTTATTATTTAAACTTTAAATAATAATTACTCAGTTTCTAACGCATCATATTCATAAATCAACCCTTCATCTATCTACGAATGAATGAATCACGTCGTCGTACTAAAAAGTCTAATTCATCTTCCTCAAGTCACTAAGTGTCTAATTGACGTCAGTCCGCTACCATTCTGGCATCGACATGTAAAAAGGGTGGTATGAAAAAACCCGACAAAAGGTGTTATAGGTAAAAATTACCTGATTGTTATGAATATGTATGTATCATTATGGTAAGAACATGTGCGCGACACATGGCCAATGGAGCATGGGGCCCCTATTGATACGTTCAATGTTATTTTTATTTCATCGACTTTTAAATCATAGGATACGGCGTTTTTTTTTATTTCTTTTACTTATTATTGTAGTGTACACGTGTTATAAAGTTTATATTCATTTCCTTTTAATTCCAGCCGCTGAGTTTAAACATACGTACGACAGAATTGAAATTTTCATACGCATCATCTCGATGGTTGGTAATCCACTACTGTGCGCTAGACGCGAGTTTGTCACAACTACTCTGTGGAATCAGCTGTCACCAGCGATATTTTCGAACCGATACGATCTTCAAGAAAAGAGTCCTACATCTTTTGTAGACCGACAGCGCATCTGCGACTCCTCGGGTGTTGCGGATGTCCATCGTTGGCGGAAATCGCTTACCATCAGGTGAGCTGCTTGCGCGTTTCTATAAAAAAATATATATTAAACCTTATTACTGTTAGATATTTTAAACTTTCGAATTAATTGGTTACTAGTAAAGAACGTGATTTTTTGTTAGGGTATCAACTGTGGTGTTGGTTATTTGTTTGCATTTGTTCCGAGTCTTGTTATTGTCTAAAGTGTTAATAGCCTAATGGTTTAGGGTACGGTCTGCGAAACTTAATGTTGTAGGTTTGAATCCACCATTTGCCTATTGTCGTGAACCGTCTCCTAGCACAAGCATTTTCAGCTTAGTTCGAGGGGTTGACTGAAATATTAGTTATATTAATTACTTTGCTAATATTCTTAGAACAAAAAACTAACTGTACCAAGTTATATTATTGTTTTTTTATATTGTAATTGACTCTGTGCTTTAAGTACTGTATCTATCACATCTCTTTGGATTATTTTTGTTATGCGCAGACAGAAGTCTAGTGTTGACTAGCGGTAAATGTCAGTGTCTACATTTTCGTTAATGTTGTAGTAAGAATATATTTTGTTTACCTCTATACAAAGTTCTGATAGTTACCTAAATTAGTTTTTATTTATCTAGTATTTAATAATCTACTTTATAGCATAATTATGTTTATTTGTGAAACAACATTTGTGAGATATACAAGGGGCATCCCAGCATAAGTTAATATTTACTCAAAAGAATGTCTCAAAAAATTATTTATTTATTTATTTATTTACAACTAACATATGCACAAAGGCGGACTTAATGCCTAAGGCATTATCTACCAGTCAACCTTGGGGGGGTTCAGAGAAATCAAGGTAGGGACAGAAGAATAATAATAAAGAAAAAAGAGACATACAGTACATCTAAATGCTTATACAATTATATATACATATCATTATATATTATCTTAGGAATTTATAATACTAAGTAAAATAATAGATATTTATATACAGTTACATTAACTATAAAACAAAAAAATATACATATTATAAATACAAACATATCTAAAAGTGAATATATATATAAATATATACATAATTATTATCGATGTAGTGAATCTGCTGACACTACTTCCAACAAATGCTTTCGAATTTTTCGTTTAAACTCTAAGCGACTTTTAGCTTAGATAGAGATTAGAATTATGTATTAATGTACAAGGTTTTTGTGCATATAAGCTTTTTTTTTATAAAGTACAAAAAGCCAAATCAAAACTAATTATATACTTCATACTATGGCTTACACTATGTTACTTCGTGTAGAAAATAAAAATTCTGGTCACATAAGAAAACACGTGGTCATTGACTTTATACTTATGTTTTATTATATTTTAAATAATAAAATGTTATTGGTTTATTGGACAATGAATATTGTATATAAATATACCTTCTGTTTTGTTATTTTTAATTTATAATTATAATAGAACGGTACAAATTAAATATTTGCCTTTTTCTTTTGAATTATTCTGCTTTGACCTTTGCTTGGTATCCTCATCGCATATGCGTCTCAGGGCTCGGTCCCAGAGAAAGAATGTTTGTGTCAAAACAAATTGTTGGCTTTCTATAAGTCCCTTGTACTTGAAAATTACTTTAAATCTTTCTCCTATTCATAATAATGGGCAAATATTAGAAATACAGTAAGGTCAACGCCGATTTTATTTTCTGCTTTTGTTCGGGCTGATGCTGCTGTTAGCCCGGGGGCTTTCACAGTTTCACCGGGTTGAGAGGCCACCGAGCGCTTATGGCGCTGAGACCTCTATTAATGGGTAACCAGCACAAGGGCTCCCGTGAGAGAGCCTCAACTTGGACCGTTATCCTCGTGCGAAAGCGACTGACTCGAGTTTGTCCAAGAGAGTCGAACCGCGGCTCGATTAACTGACGATCAGACGATGGATTATCTAAATTAATATCTCTATTATTATTCACTAACTGTACCACCACTTCAGAATGGAGAGGAAGTGGAGCAAGAAACTCCAGCGACGTTTCTATCGATGTTGACTGGACCAACGATGAGTGAGAGCTTTTATGTTCTTGCCAATGCTTGCAATACAATAACACGTCATGCGCAGCGATGTCCACTGGTCGTAACTAGAAGATATCGGCACAGTCGATCATTATAAACAAAACATCACCTAAAACAGCTTCCTAGTAAACTTGTTTAATATAAATAGATAAATTTAAACTCTACATAGAATAATGAATAAGAAATTGAATAAAACTATGTAGGTACATACACTAATGTTCATAATAACTGATCACGCTTACGCAATAGCATCTGCCTGGTTGGCAGGTGACAATTTTATGGCATCATAGTTGTCAGTAACAAAAAACATCTAACAGCTTTTGCTACTCGTGCCAAAGGTGCTTGATTTCATTTTATTGACCTTGTGTAAGTAAATTTATTGACCTTGTGTAAGTAAATTTATTGACCTTGTGTAAGTAAATTTTATAAATAAATCGATTAATAAACAAATATCAAATAAAATAACGATTAATTAAAATTAAAGTCTAAGGTTTATATTTTATTTGTTATAGGATAAGCAGTATGCGTAGACCATTCTACAGGTGTTGCCAACGAGCCTGTCAAGTATGCCAATTACGGCAATTGCCATTTGGTAAATGGATCCTACTGGTCATGTAGGTAATATAAATGTAGTAATAAATAGGGCAAAAAAAGGTTGTAAATGTAACACGTGCGTGTGTGTATTCCAATTTTATTTTTAATTTGAAATTCTTAAATTGTGTAACAAAACTTTATTAATCATTCCTCACGATTCTGTAACGTGCCTTATTCTATTTCCAATCTTGAACGCGCTCAACGACAATTTTTTTTAAGGTTTTTCAGACATTGCACGTTTACTGTGAAGCACCCCATTAGAGATAGAAAACTGAGAGTATTCCAAAAGGCATAGTCCATTACGCGCTAAGATCACAATATGAACATAAACTATCATGTTATAGTGGTAATGGATTTAAGGTTGTACGTGATTTGTAAGTTTTGTAGTTTATATAATTGTGTCCGTCGAAGCATGCGCGCACCCTGATCGTCACGGTGTCGCGTGGTCTGATTCGCCGCGGTCCATCGCACCTTGCTCTAATTTTGTATTAACAAAAAGTGAGCCTTTGAAGGGTTCAGTAACGTATTGCCGTTCTCAATGTTATAAATTTACAGCTGTTGTGTGTAACTTATAATTTTTTATAGTCCTGTGTTCAAACAAAAAAAGATGTGAAATAAATATAAATTTTAAAGCAGCAAGCAGATCTTAAATCTTATAGCAGAGAGCAAAACTAGTTCATCAAAACAAATTCTGCGTGGTCCGACTATTTAAGGAGTAATATACACTGTAATATATATTTAATGTTAAATTTACAGATATTTTAAGAAATGACGTCAAATTAATATTACAAATGATAAAAATGCACAATGGGCTCGAAGAGCAAATTTCAAATTTAATGATAGAAGAAAATATTGGAATGATAGCATAATTAACATGCTTATTCTGTCATTCCAATATTTTCTTCTATCTATCATGAAATAATTTAGAAAACTAAGTAATGAAGCCATTTTAAAGTGCATGGAAAGCAAAGAGATATTCATAACGCAAAAGTGTAACGAAATATATATAGTAATAATATACTGAGCGTCACCAAAAACGGGCAGTTGAACAAATAATAAATGTAACAATACTATATGACTATGATAGTACAAATCAAAATATAAGGAAAATATGGCACAAAGACGGATTAGATACATAAGGACAGTAGGAACACAAAAGAGGGACAGAAAGCTGTATGGAAGAGAAGAATGAAGTGAAAAGAAAGCTTCTCGTGTTTCATGGTTAATGTGTTAAAAATATAACTAAAAATGTTCAATATTTCTTAATACAAACAACTTTATGGATTACGAGTATAATAGAGATATTTATGTACTAGTGATACATATAAAATTGTTTACCTAAATTTTTATATATAACAATGGCAAATATAGTACGTGATCCATTGCCCATTCGGAGTTGTGAACCTTTAACTTTGTTAGGGTTAATGCAGTAAATAAATAAATACATAAAATTCTACGGGACCCGATAATATAACATGTATACAACGGTGACGAACGGAAATTTTGTGGTGCTAGCACGAGCGATGTAATTGCCACAGTGTAAAAAAGTATTGCCTCGTGTTCCGACTACCAAAGGTGTCGTGGTCACAGCTTAATGCGGCTTTTGTTGGAATCATCGCTCACTTTCCTACACACACTGTCATTCCAGCTATGCTGTTATACCATACCGGACTGCATAACACAATCACATCTTAATTTGTAAAAGGTAGTTTATTAATAAAATATATTTTTATCTCCTGCTTTATTGTGTGTTTTAAGTGAAAGGACGAGTATATGAACTTAATTTTTCAATGGAAGTCTCATAATAACGAAAATGCACTTATATATAAAAAAAAGTGTATTGTTAATTTATATTTTTCAAATACGTTTCTTAATACGCAGAGTATTTTTAAAGTAAAGCCAAGCTGTAGCTAGTTTATAGCGACGACATGAATGGTTCGGCTTGGCTGGTTAAGACCGTGCCCTTAGAGGATATCGGCGTGAAATAACAGTATAATGCTGCTGTGTTTCGTATAGTAAATCCAAGGATCCTTTTGCAGGTAGCAAGGCATTACATCTCAACTCTCAGAGGTGGCAACACACGTAGATCTTCAGTCTGTGTTGAAGATGGACCGCATCATTTACCACCTGGTGAAATGTGTGCCTCTTTCCAAAGGGTGACCTTACGTCTAGATTCTGTTGAAGTCGTACCCTGGGAACGCGAATCCGCGAGCTAATATATGGAGGATTGTTTACTTATCATGAAGTGCTTTCTGTCTTTTTTTTATATAGAAAAAAGGGAGCAAACGAGAGGTGGGTACACTGAGGTGCTCATCGACGCCCATGGACAACTGCACCAATGTAATTGTCATTACCACTGAAGATCTAACTAACTAAGAATTCTCCAGTGTGGAGAATGAATGGTGATATCTATTTGCCGTCCTAGATAAGGTATACGGCCCTATGCTCTGGTGGTCTTCACCTATTATCGACGTGAATTGGACAATTTGCCAACACTCAATACCCTGGGTATTGTCGATAAGCGGAGTATCATCGTGCTGTAAAACTTTTTCTTGTCAATAACCAGCGTGTAATACGGTATATTCAGATCTTGCCAACTCACTAATCATAAAAACTACAACACTATTACAGCAAGAACAGCACAAACATTTGTCCACAAATGTTCCATGTATTACCGCATTTTTGTGCATTTGAGTGTCGTAACTTCGATCTATCTGGTTGTAATATATTTAGTAAATTTCTTACATTATATATCATGACGAATGTATGATCGGTTTTGAATACAATATTTTATCATTATTAGCAAATGAAGATCAACTGCGCAGGATATATTATAGTGCCGTAAGAATTCGTGTAAAGACAGAGTCATTTATGTTGATCCCTTCGCTATCCGATATAAAGCAAGTGCAATTAGATTGGAGGAACGCTTAAATGGAGCATCAAGGACATTTAACATAGATACAACACATTCAGTCTCGGAAATCAATAATTAGTGAGATACAAATATTGTTCAACAGCCCGAAATCGGACCTAGGAACTGCGACACAGCAGTCAGGTTACCTAACTGTTGCACTAATACATTCACGATGTTACTAGATTTTAGCTACGATGGGACTTAAGCTAATGCAAAAAATATAATTACAAGACAATATTCCAAAGAGAGAGATAGAGAGAAGTTAGAGTGGGGTTGCCTTTGATTGGGAACCGACTGACTGTCGACGAGGTCTACAATGACGGATCCGAATGGGCAATGGACCTCGTACTTTATTTGCAATTCTTATATATATATTAAAGTTAGGATTCGTTTATATTTACGGTTACAAACGGACACTCCGTTTGTAATTTCTTAGTCTAATTGGCGTGCGCCTTATGTGCCCTTTCTTTCATCTGCCCTATCGTTGGCGATGATCGCTTATCATCGCGATAGATGTCATTTAAAAACGAGCCAGCGCAACACGGCGTTTGCAGGTGTAAAAAGCTTTTAAGATGGAGCCAAGTATGCGAAGTTATGTATAGACCACGGACAAAACGGCGAAATAATATTCATCAAAACTATAGTTCAAGTTTAATTTATAGTTGCGTTTATTTTCTAAATACTATTTGATAAAAATATGTTAAACACAAAATACATTTAGTATAGAGTATCGTATTTTTTCACAAAATTACGTCATCTATTATAACTGTTTTAGAGTCACGCCGTAGTTAAAAACTATCAGTCGATCAAGTCATGACAGTGGTAGAACTACACTGCAGTTTTTTCTAGCTGCAGAAGGAATGGGTCAGCTCGACAGGGGTAGGTACCGCGCCCTCACAGAATACCAGCATAATACTGCTGTTTTTCGTCTGGTGTGTGTCCGGAGACCTCAATTACTGGTAACGAGGCACTCCATCTCAGTTCTGAAGGGTAATTACGCATCTGCATTATGATTCCTTGACAAGGATGAATGGAGATGACAATGGTTGCAAGAATCACTTGCCATCAGGTGAACTGTGAGTTCGTTTGTTACTGTCAATATAATAAAAGTAAATAATAATAATAAAATCTTTGAACAGGTCAGCTTGACCGCGGTATGATCACGCTTTCCATAAAATCATTATTTAATTGTCACTTGTTTATAAATTACAGATAGCAACCAGAAACCTTATTGCTAGAGACGAAGTATTCCGTAGTAGTCCTCTTATGTGGCAATGCATTATGCTTCCTTATCGAGGACGGATTTGGATGTCGTGAGCAGCGGGAATCACTTAACATCAGATGAACTGTATTGTTCGTTTCTCATCCCTAGTATACAATTAATTGCATAAATATGATATTACTTATTTGACGCTGAGTCCTAGTTTTTTTTCTTCATATATATATATATGTTTTCTTTGTGGCCTTTAACCCATAAGTGCTTTTCCCCGATGTACCGGAGTATCAAGCGTATATTGAAATAAAACCGTATATATTTTTATTATATTATTTCATTGATTTTAAACTATGACATCAACATGAGAAAGAATTTCTCCACCCCCTTGTTTTATTTTCGTGTAGTTCAAATATTATTCTCTCCAAAAAATAATAATTCTCGTGAGCAGTGCGAAATACGTAGCAAAAAGAATTTTAAAATGCTGTATTTTATGTGTAGTTTATTAAACACCTGTATACTGCTGTAATAGACAAAAATTCTACATCGTATTAAAAATGTATATCATTCCATGATATGAGGGCTACGACATGTCTCGATTATGGCCCCTGGCAGGTGAAACTTCAAAGAACACTCGGCTTTGTTCCTCGAAATGTCAGACCAATTATTACCCTTAGATCTAATGGCGCAAAAACGTACTTGTAATTTGTTGCGAACTGGGAAGTATGTAGATTTATTTTTAAAAAGAATAACGTATCAATACGAAACATGAAATTATATTATAATTTGGTAATGTTCTAAAGGTAACCTAATTTTTAGGGTACCGCACCCGATGATAAAAGGTTACCAGTTCACTCATAGGATCACTCTACGAAAGTCTGTCTCTTTGTTTTAATGTCCGTTTGTCACGTGTTATTTTCTCGAAATCTGCTATACGAAAAACAGTTAAAATTTGGTATAGTAGTAAGTAAATAAAAAAATTGTAAAAAGAACCGTAAATTAAATACTTCCGGTGATGTCGATTAATATAAAAAATCTAGTGACGTCAAATAAAATGGCTCATTAATTGAAATAAAAATATACTTTCATACAATTTTAATAATTCAAGTTCATAAGATATAAAAGAAATTATGTAAATATCATTCCCTCTCTCTTATCTTTTAAACTACTAACTAAGAAAAAAAGTGAATATTACCTCATTCATAGTTTATAAGAAACCTAAACGAAAATTCTTAAAGATCTCATGGAAATCCGAATGAAATGGAACCCTCTCCACGCGATTTCGGCTCATACTTTACCGATTTTTTATACGTTGTCGTGTCTGTCTAATAATCAATGAACCGATTTCGACGTTTTTTTTTTGTTTTATGGCTGCTTGTCCCTAAACTCAAACGAAAAAATGGAGCTTATCCACAACTTTGATACATAAAAGTCAGTTCCGTTCTGTATAGGGAGATCAGTGAACCCCTGATGTAGAAAAAATATTTTAGGATATTAAAAACATCTTACAAAGCTAATATAATATTAATGCAAAAAGTATTATCCAGTAAAATTAAAATTATTTATTACGATTGTTAAAAACATACTAAATTTAATCACGAAGCGTCAATAGGTTAATAGTACGGTCTGCGAAACAAGGTCGCAGGTTCGAATCCGCGATTCGACTATCGTTGTCAAACACAAACATTTAAGATTAGTTGGCGTGGTTAACAGGTATGTTAGTAATGTTAATAAGACAGATTACAAGCATTTTGTAAATAAGTAATATTATATATATGCTATTAATTGTACATTAGGGATGATAGACCAGCACGACGACACAGTTCGCCTGATGGTAAGTGATTCTGTGAATGGCTTAAAACATCCACATCCGTCCTCGATAAGGAATCGTAATGCATTGTCACTCATGTGGACCACTAAAGAGTACTTCGTCTCTAGTAATAAAGTATCCGGTTTCTTTCTGTCATTTATAAACCAGGGACTATTAAATGACGGTGTTATGGAAAGCGTGATCTTACCCCGGTCTAACTGAACTATTCATACTACAGATAGTTTTTGACTACGGCCTGACTCTATAAAGTATAATAGATGATGTAAATTTGGGAAAGGTTACGATTATCTGTGCTAAATGTATTTTTAGTTTAACATACTTTTTATGAAATAGTATTGCATATTTCGAAAATAAATGCAACTTTAAATTAAACTTAAACTATAGTTTTGATTAATATTATTTCACCGTTTTGTCCGTGGTCTATACATAACTTTGCATACTTGGCTCCATCTTAAAAGCCTTTTTTACACCTGCAAACGTGGCTTTGCCATGGCTCGTTTTTAAATGACATCTATCGCGAGGATAAGCGATTATCGCAAACGATAGGGCAGATGAAAGAAAGGGCACATTAGGTGCACGCCACTTAGACTAAAAATATGATAAAAAATACACTCCGTTTAAAACCGTAAATATAAACGAACCCTAACTTTTATGTATACATATATAAGAATTGCAAATAAAGTACTTGGTCCATTGCCCATTCGGAGCCGTCATTGTCGATCTCGTCGGCAGTCAGTCGGTTCCCAATCAAAGGCAACCCCACTCTGACTTCTCTTTATCTCTCTCTTTGGAATATTATCTTGTAATCATATTTTTTTTATTAGCTAGAGTCGCACCGCAGCTAAAAACTAGTAACAGTTTGAATGGATTCGTGTGACCTATTACTGATACTAAGACATTGCTCTCAGTTTATAACATATCTGCACCATGTGTCTTATCGAGGATAGGTTTGGTTTACTACAAGCTGTCTTATTGCAGTTGTATAGATTGTGTTTTATACGAGTATTTATAATGTTTGTTAACAAAATTGTAATATTAGGTCCTTACATGTGAAATTGGCGTTTTATTGAACTGGCAGATTTGTTCACAAATAATTTGGCGTTTAGTTAGAACTTTCAAATTCAAATGTATTTCAAATTTAGGCATGAGTTTCTAATTTAGGGATACATTTGTTTTCACGTCATTTGCTTTTTCTTTGACATCCTTCTGTTAACAAAATAGAAAATTTGAAATATCGCGTTATTTACGAATACTGTAAAAGACAGCACGGTACGTGTGTAGTGGTGATTCCAACGTTTTCGTTCCTTCTGACCTTGGAGCTTGAATTTGACCTCCAAAACAAATCTCACGGACGCCCGTAGATCCAAGTTCACAATGAAGAATTAAAGGTGATCATGGAAGCGGATCCATCGTAAGCTACGTCAGAGTTAGCGGCAGGCTTCGGTGTGAGTAACAAAATAATTTTAATTCACTTGAAACAAATGAGAAATACCGCACGAATTGAATGAAACACACCGACAAACACTTGACACAGTGCAGTTTTCAGTGGTGAATGTTTGATGCACCAGTGCTGATGTCATACACTACAGCTTCCTAAGATCTTGCTATTACGGCAGATCTGAATTGTCAACAATTGCAAACCATTATTGAAAAGCTAGCCGTTAATACCGAAACTGGTCAATTGCTCTAGCCCACTGCTGCTTCATGACAACGTTAGACCCTATACTTCACGACAGACGGTCGCTAAATTAGAGGAGCTGCGATTGAAATGTCTCCGATACCCATCATGCGCCACGGACCTTGCTCCTACAGATTACCAACCTTTTTTCGGAATTTGGACAATTTCTTGCAAGAAAAAAAATTCAATTCCGCTTAGGCTGTCAAAAACGCTTGTAACGATTTTATTGATTCTTATTCCTAAAATTTTTTCAGCAATGGAATCAATGAACTACCTATAAAATGGCGACAGTGCATAGATAAAAAAAATATTTTTTTACTTTTTCCATATAATACGCTAATTTCATTAGTAAGGGCCTTATATTAGGTGAAATTCTTAATTTTGGAAATATTAAATATTTTTATTATAAGCGTGTGATCTAATCATTACTTATCTCATACAAGAATTTCTTTTATTTTGCCTATGAAATCCAGGGCAGAGAAAGCGACCAGATATATTCAAACTTCAAACTTTTGACAGTAAAAGATTAAATGAACCGAATGTGTTTTAAGTGTTTTAAGAATTATAGCAAACATACTCACTAGTCATCTCTATTCCATGTATTACAAATGTAATATTATCGATTCTGGATTCATATGTAGTTACTAGATTACGAGATATACAGGCAACACAACAACAAATTGTTTTGTACACTGATTTTGTTCCTGGGTCACCTGCAACAAGGTAAACACTCCTTCATCCATAAATCGGTTTATAAGTCCAGTTTCAACTGGCTACAAGCATTGTATAAGGGAGAGCTAGAAATGACAGTTTCACTATGCTTTAGTTAACAAATATATAAATTAAGGATCAGTGTCTATACGTCGTACACGTGTCGTTTATACGTACACCCATGAACTGACATGGAATACCTCGTTACCTGGAATTTGACCTGCGGAACCCTAAACTTATCATATATACAATACACAATAGCATTATGTTGTTATTTTACGGTGATTTCTATGAGGGCGTAGCCCGACAGGTTTAGCCGACCTACTCATCCTGCCGCAAAAAACCAGCTGCAAAGGGGTTATACTACTATTAAAATACTTCTTACTTATTTAGATCTTACCGCCTCTCCGTTATAGATAGAAGAAAAAAAGCAAGGACTCTTAAATACACACGATTTTTGCACGTATAGATTTATACACCTTTAAAATAAAATAAAATGATTTATATAACCATGTCCAAATAGTTTGAAAGGTAATACTTTTCTTAATACGTTCGCTTTTATTAGATCTTGTAAATGGCATACAATACATCGATTTTGATACCCCAGAGGTATCACGCAACATGAAAGACATCTGTTGAGATATGTTTGTATAATAATGGCCTAGTAGTAAACGCAACAGAATCTACATTACCATGCTATTACCATAACCATAAAATGGCGATTTAATTCCATGTCCGCCTCGTTCGATGCCAAGAACAAATTACAGACGCGTCAATGGACGAAATAATGTCAGCGGTAAAGTGAAAAACGGAATGTGATATTGTTTAATGCTATTGTATTACTATTTGACAATTAAATGGAAATTGCTTTCATTCGACTTTCATTAGGTCATCATCCGTATATGTCAATTTATATTTATTATTTTTTTCTGTATTTTGCAAATATTGAGCGTACAACTTTAGTATTTTTATTATATTAAATTAAACATTTGTGGTCATGGCTCTCGGATAGTACCTAATAATTTAATGTTCTAGTTTTTTATAATTTATCGTATTATTTGCTGAAACTGTTTGTGTTTTGTTAAGATTAAAACAAATTATAATGTAAAAAACGAAACGTTTTTTTTGTTGACACTATGATAAAACAATAGAACTTAAATATTTTCTATAGTGCACTATAATTGTATTGTATTAAAGTAACAGTTGTATTGTAGCTTATTATTATTATTATGTAGTTAAGTATTTTTATTGCTTGGATTCATGGAAATCAAATGATTGTAGGTATTAAAGTTGAAAGTAATTTGTCGTTTCTGTGCTGATACAAGATTAGTCTAAGTCCGCACCGAACGGCAACGTCTAAATAATTTTTCTAAGACATTAACAACTGCTCTACATTCGTGCTGAGCAGACAAAAAATGCGAAGGCGTGCAGTAAAGTAGATAAACAACAGCAGCCGTCAAATTTCCTCCCGACATTAATCACACTAACGTTCAGTAAGCTCTTCTTGTGACCACCAACGTGGTGTAAGTTAGACTGTGTTGTTTTGTTGTATATTATAAAGTTATATAGTTTTAGATAGCGTAATGCATTTATGGCCAACCTCATGACTCTTTTAGAGATTCTATGCTCCAATACTCCCATATTGGAGCATAGAATCTCTTCTAGAAATTTCATCGATTTTTTTTGTTTCCAACAAATGCAAATTTTCTTAAAATGTATGTTACAAGATCTAAAATTACAATAAACAACTCATTGATGTAATAGCGAATATTCCACATTATTCCGTGATCATGGTCATCCTGTTCGCATGCTTGCGCGGTCGCGCACTTTCTACTGCTAACGGTCGACGCGTGCTGCGCGCACCTGTCTCTCGACCTCAGTGATGTGTGGTTAGCGCTCTCGAGTCCCATTGCTTCATTATATTTGTGAAATTAATAAGCATAGACCTACGATAAACATCTGACGATGTTCTTCTAATCGATTTTTGTCTATTCGCACCTGTTTTTTACAACAAGTACACTCCGCAAATCAATTGGTAAAAGTTCTTACTCATCCACGCCTCCCCTTTAGATGTAACGACAATGCAGTCAGATCCAAGAAATGTAAAACACGGAACAAAAAAACAACAGAAAACATAGAAGGAAGACAAGAATGATGCTTCTGTTCTCCAAGTTCTACTGTTGGCACTTGACTGTACATTCTTGAATAGCGTATTAACCCTTAATACCCTTAGCTTTTATCAGCGTTATTGTAAGAAGTATTCTTAAAACTACTAAAATAATGTGTAAACGTGGTTGGTGCAGATGCAGATGCACTCCAAAATCAGAACAGAAAACTAGCGATTTGTTTCGCGTAAATATTAAATATATTATCGAATTTAGAGAGTGTAAAAAATATTAAAGTAATTGGTTATATACTACACTTGAGCCATATTCGAATTGCCAATTATTATTTGTTAAAATTTAATAGTTAAAATAAGTTTCTCCAAATAGACAATTCTACGCAGGTGAGCGTTGTGACGGGAAGACTTGCAAGAATTTATCGATGGGTATGCTTAATAAATTCAATTGGAAAACAGTCAAGCAAAATAGATCGCAATCAATAATTCAAGACTTGGTTATTACTTTCGTCAGGTACAAAAATAACGAGCTATCCTTTCAATAAAAAATTTAGATCGATTACTTCTTATCACAATAAACTATGAATAACTTTTCATTTCTATTAACGAACGATATCGTTGACCTCAAAAATGAGAACGTATTTTTATCTTAGTTCTTTTTAGAGAATGGATGTAGGCTTCCAAGTTCTTATGGGCATAATTAGTTGATTTTAATTAAAAATAAAGATGTTCTGATTTAAATTATACCCTTCACCAGTAGGAAATTGCAAAAGTAATAGATATATAGATTACACAGATTTTTTTCTTTTATTTTGTGATTAAGGTGGCAAACGCATTTCATCTGATCGTAAGTGATTTCTACAGCCTTTGATGAGGAAGCGTACTAAGATCGAAAGTTTCGTGAACTTGTAATAAGGGTCTCCGGATTATAATACTGACCAGTTGGGGTAACTTCAAGCGGACGCATACGAAAAATATCTACTATGCTGACATTACCTAAGAGTGATATTTCTCGGCCGAGTCAACTCATTCTTAAAGACAGTTTCTAACTGCATCTTGGTTCCATTATGTACTTTATTTCTCCAATCTTATCGCTTATACGTTACATCTGATATGCGAATGCTACAGCGATCGATTAAGTCTGTATACTCGAATACGTACGGACTTAATTAGATCCTGTTTATACCTTTTACTGTGAAATAAAGGCTAGACTTTCCAACAGTAAGCAAAAATTTGAAGTTAAGTGTACTTAAGTGTATATTCAACATTATTTACTTTCATCAACACAGCCAATATCAATAGTCCACTGTTGGGCATAGGCCTCACTATAGATTGCTACAAAACATCACAAAGACTTCCCGAAAACTTGTTTAGGTCGGCGCTTCATCTAGTGGGGGTCATCTTACTCTGTGATTACCGTCAATTATGGTTTCTACGAGCTATCTGGCTAGCCCATTGCCACTTCAGCTTGTTTATTCTATTTATTTGTAATGTTTAATTCACATTAGTTGCTTATCATTTTAACACTAGAAAGACGGCGAACAGTCAAATGACTTCATGTATTAATTTTAGAAAATTATTTATTTATATTATATTTTACATTTGAAAGTTTTATTACATTACAAGAACCACAAACCGGCTTATAACATCACATAGTTTATTCCTTTTATTTTTATATTTGCTAATATAACACTTCCGTCTTTTTCGATTCTCTTGGATCAGAGATAAGGAAGCTTTAGAAGTAGAAGGCGTAGGTAAAACACACGAGGGATCAAAACCGGAATGTTCTGCATCAATATGCATATTTCTACTATGTGCATTTGCTGAATCCAAAATGAATTTCCTGCGTTTTATGTTCACTCCTGTCAATTTCTTATGTAAAATATAAGAATTAATTCCCACTCGATCCAAAATATAAAAGTCACAAAATATATTTAAGCTTGGTAAAAAAGTTTTGGAATAAGCCAACTTGTAAATTGAAAATTCGGTTTCTAGTGTTAAAGAATAACTTCAACTTTATGCTCGCTAGTCGTAAAAGTTTGCGTGTTCCGTTGAAGGTGTTAAGGACCAAACAAAAGGGGTACAAGTGTTTAAAAAAAGCCAAAAATTTTCAATATTCAGAATCCTTTAGTTTAAAATGTCGAAAAGTTTACAGATTTTCTTGTAAATTCATCCCCTTATCGAAGAGATCTTGTTCTTAAATCTAATCCAGTGAAACTGTAAAAGTCAATAGGTGCAACAAACACATTTTTGTAATAAAATTGTGGACACTTAAAAAAAAACGTCTATAATCGTCGAACGTCATGATCTTATGTAATTTTAAAAGGGGTTAGTGCTATTTCCGTCACAATTTTAATTCCTCATTGATTTAATCATACGTTACGTCATACCAACGGGTCCCGAATTAACGGTCGGAGGGCCTGCCACGAGGCTCGCTAGCCGAGGGGATGCCGACAACAGGTGAATACGCACCTGCCCCAACCGTCCCTGCTTCCTTTATGCGTTTGACATTACGATGCCACGATTAGACTTGCGAGCGGCCGTTTCTAGATAAGTGTTTGTTGTCTTTAATTTTTGCTTGTGTCCTTGTATTAAATTATTGATAGGAAATTTTAAGTAGTCTAATTCGTTCGTTTTATGTTAATACTGCATGTCATTAAATCTTTTATTACATGTTATTACATTACTTTTATAAAATTATATAGCAGTGGAAGAGCTTCACAGCAGTTTGTTTCTAGTTGGAGAATTAATGGGTCAGCTCGAACGAGGCGGAACCACGCCCTCAATTAATACCAGCGTAAAATAGCAGCAGGTGAACTATGTACTCGTTTATTACCCCATATATAATAAAATAAATCAATCAAGTCTAGTTCCTTTAAGTATATTTCTAAACTCTTCTAACATAGTCGTTCTAGTTGTAACAACAATGAAACGATTATTTTAATTTTAAAATTAAAGATAATTTAAACACGCGATGTAATCTATTCGAAAATGATAATTTTAAATAAAAGTTAAATGATAGGTAATGTAATGAAAAATTCATAATACATTCAAAACATTATGATTGAATAGCAACCATGAAACAAACAGATAAAACAAAATCATCGGCACTAAAACAAATAAAATTAGAACGTGAGCTCACTACGTCTGCTCTACAATTTCATTTAACCATGACGTTAAATGAAAATAAGCTTTACAGGCTTAAAAGTAAAGACATATTGACGGTAAATGCGAGATTGTATTAGATTGCAGTGAAATTGCTCGACTGCCACGTGCCTTATTTAGACCAGTTCAAAGTGTTTTGCAGGTATTTACTAGGGACGTGTACATATTGAAGTTCAACGCCTTTTTAGCACCAACTTACAATGTGTTATGAAAGGATTTCGATGCGTGTTACGTAATCAAAATAATTATTTATGTTTGAACTTTGAAAGTTTCATATTTATAGTGAATTAATCGAAAATTTATTAGAAATTATATGATATACAAAATAAATATTTATTACAGAATAAATAAAATACTTCTTCTACAACTAAAATTTTCTTTGTCTGTATTTCAAATTCGAATTTGTCAACATCCTTTGCATAATATAGGAAATTAAAATTAAATAGATTTTTAGTATATAAAGGTTTATATAGAAAGTATATATAAGTTTCAGTTAGATTTACGTATATATAGGTTAACCACCAGTCAATTTGAAAAATGAGGTCCTCTTAAAGGTACCTGCATAAATAATTACTATGTGGAATCAGTTATTTCCGAACCGATACCGCCGATGCACCTTTCTTAAAGGCTGTCAATGCATCTGCGTCACCTCTGATGTTGATATTGGATTGACATCCTCCGTGGTGGGCGGTAATCACTTACCGTCAGGTGACCTGCTTGCTAACCTATTTTATGAAAAAAAAGCACAAGTTTTTTTATAATATTAGGGGTGACAAACTAGCACACAGTTCACCTAGAGGTGAGTGATGCGATTTGTTATCACCGTTGAGGACTGAGAAGGAATGCCTATTTATCTGCAATTGTGTCTTTGGATCCCTTCACTCGCTATACGAAATACAGCAGAATTATACTGTTCTATCAAGCTGGAATTTTGTGGGCACGTGGTCGTTCTCCAGTCCAGCCTATATATTCATATCGTAGCTAGGAACCAGCTACAGCGTGACTCTACCACGCACAACTAATGTGTGGAATCAGTTGTCGCCAGCGGTAATTCCGAACCGATACCATTTTTAAAATAAGAACTTACACATTTTTGAAGGCCGGTAGTGCATCTGCGTCTCCTCGTTATGGATGTCCATAGGCGGTGGTAATCACTTTCCTACAGATGAACTACTTGGTCGTTTGCCACCTATTTTATAAAAACTTAAAAGAAGATAACAAAAGAAATTGGTTCCTCTAATTTTCTCGTAAAAAATAACACTGCCTTAGGTATTTTTTCATATTTTACTACACGGAAGTATCTTTTGCCAGCCCTATATCAAAATCAGTTCAAACGTACGAGACGCGGTGTGATGATAGCCAATCATAATGGTTTTTGCACAAGCATCGGGTAAAATTACACCACGCTATATTTGTCTGCGGTTCCAGTGATCCAGATAGATGTGATTACAGTGTATATCTACGATTTTGATCGGAAACAAATATTGACTAGAGGTTTACTTTTATTTTTCGGTTCACTTCGGTTTTGTAACGTAAACAAGTCGCTTAGATCAGACCTGATTGTATGTTTGTTCAGATAGAAGGTTGAGGTGGGCTCAAATACTTATTATTTTGATTAGTGTCTGAATAATAAAAAGAATATATTTCTTATATAATGTATTTATTTAGTAAACACAATAGGCGTATGAGGAATTCATGTAAAGAAATACATTCACTAACAAAGATGCAATATAAAATTTACGATAAGGCGACAGGGCGATTCGGTTCATTGATGAAACAACTTCAATACAATTCAAACAATAATTTATCTCTCATCTAACGTTTCTTTCATCTGAACACTAACGTTTATATATAAACATTAACAGCCCTCGGTTAGGAATCGAACTCATAACCCACAAGAAAGCAGCCAAGTGCTCTGACTTTTAGGCCATGAGGTCATCAAACAAGATATTAGTAAAACGAAGGAATGCTTCAAAGGAAGGTACTTTTAAATTTAAAGCCAAGCCAAGCCAATTAAAAGTAAAGACATTTATGTACGAGTATATAGTAATACAAAGTACGTTAAGCGGTTAGCACCATGTTTCAAAGAAATTGCATCCTGAATCCTTGTTGAGAATTGATATAGGTGTTGCATCACAATCATCACTCACCATCAGGTGAGCTGTGTGTTCGATTTTGATAATAATATGTCATATGGTATCCCTTTATAGCTTATACATTGATGTAAGATATCTTTGTGGCATCATCTATCAAGTTTGGGGAATTTCTATGAATTTTTAACAACTAGTGACTGATGTTGCCGAATGAAATTTCTGATTACAAATTAAAAACTTAAGTAATCCATCTAAACATCTAAACTTTAACGTATAAAAATATTCTTGATACGTGACAGGCATAGAATTTTAAATTAAAAAGTAATATTAGTAAGTAATAATACTTTATACTGTCACACAGTCAGCTTAAAGCCCGGAACGAGTTTAAGCTGTAGCTTATGTATACGCGATTAAGTATCTCTATTTAGTCTTGTTTTTAGTTTTGTGGGAAGAAAATTACATCACCTTTCCTTTCTATTTATACTCAACTTGAAACAGATTTACGACAATCGTTCGACTAGTTGTTTATTATAAAAACTGTCTCGATTAGAAGCCCCTAAACTCCGGTCCTTTAGCGCCCATATAACATCTCACACAATTACAGTCGCCTACCGAGTCTCCGGAGCCAGGAATCGAGAATCATAAACACGGATTGCACCTTTACCGGAGTTATGCACGCAAAGCACGCCATCCCGACGTATTATACTCAAACGATAAATTACCTCTTCGCACCTCGATAGAGCTTTGTGCAAATCGAACATCGATGATTTATGAACAATTATCGATTAATTCAAGCAGCGATCGTAAGTTTAATCGAGATTATTAAGGAGCCGAGTCGGACGCGGAGTCCGACAGTAACTAAATCTCAACAATCGGTTATCATGCTTGTTAATTAACACTTTGATTTTGGCATTATCCACTACAGAAACTCTTGTACTGGACCCTTATTTTAGAAAGAATGTTTTAGGTTGTATTAATTCTGTTTTTTAGTTATTAACACTTTGAATTTAAAGTCGCATAATTTATTATTTATATCGAAAACTTTGAAGTTTAATCTCTTGTGATTTCTTTTGCTGTGGCAAGTTTTGCCTTTTAAAATATTCGGTCATATATCCATACAAATATACAAACATGCAAATATAATGTAAATAAATAACATAAATAATACTAAGACCCATTTCTTACACAGTACGAAAACAGAAGAAATGTTTACTTGTCGATTCATACAGAAATTATTAGAGCATAAGACTATTTTTCGTCCAATATTGGGTTCAAGTAAATACAAACCACTCACTGCAGATAAGATGCTAAGAGTTCAAATTCAGTAGACGATTCTTGCGAAGGTCTCATTATTTGAAAAATATACAACATGGTACATTTGTATTTAGTAATTATTAAGTAAATAACCAAATCTTGTAAGTGAGCAAGTCTGGTTGGCTCAAGCATTGGATAAATCTGTACCCTATTATCTCGAGGAAAGTCACCATGGCGTACAAGTAAATTACTTTGCAACAATTGGCTTGTTTGCAAATATTACTATACTAAAATTATCTTTGCCTTTCATCGGACGTAGACGTCACTTTCCAAGCACAGACTCTATTCAAATATCGAACACGATATCCTCGTTTAGATGATCCACTATTGAGACTATTTTAATAGCCGACCGGCCAACGAGCTGTGTGAGCGATTGTGTCGGCGCAAAGACGTGCGACCGATATGTTTTTTGTAGTCAAAATGGGAGCAGTACTCATCAGATAGCGTTACAAAAAGCCGATGACGGAGTCTTCACAAAGGCGCCACCGTCCCGCCTCGATTACGCCCTATGACAAAGCATTTTGCTCTGAACAACACTCCATATTGATCCAAACAACTCCTCTATTTTGTTTGGCCTTTATTAGATTTTTTTTGCTCCGTCGATAGGTGCGGAAGATGACCAGAATGCTGGAGCGTGCAAGCTGGATTTTGATTTATGTGTCGCGGCTCTAGTTAATCTGGAGGACGCAGTAGTTGGTACATTAGCTCCCGTGGCGCGATCTATGGCATTGTGCGCCCGCACCGATCTAAATTGTTGGTTTAATCGAGCTTTTTGTGATCACGGTTTGAATTGTGAATGCAATACTTTTCTGATTGTCCGATAAGTGCAAAAAGTAAAACGGGAACGTCAAAGAGTTACTTTACTATACATCTGAGATACCTTATGAATCGCATTGTTTCATAAACATCCAATTGGCTATTATTACAATGGGCGATAGCTTTGTACTTAAGATGATTATTTCGGTTGATGTTACTTTCTTATAATTTTCATTATGATTAGTTCCTTATTATTTTCTACTTAGTGGACCTTTCTTAGAAGTTGCCTTCAGTTTTGATCACTTACATAAGGCGGATGTTGTTGTGTGATGCCAATTAGGGATAAGCGTGAAATAATCTTAGTATGATTATTTTTAACACGTTCTCCATGAAGTGTGTTTTCAGAAAAGAAAAGAACTTAACGAAAAAACTAAACAGTCGTAATATTCCTTTAAATATATTTTAATTTTTATTTCTATGATAACGAAACACAATTAGAACTTTTATTTTTATTTTCGCTTTTCGTTTTCAGTTCATCAATGAACACTTACACCACTGGTGTTTATTATCGCTTGCAAATCATAAGGATATATTGACATAATTTTTACAGGGTACATTCTCTCCACAATTCTGAACTAGCTGCGGTTTGAGTGGGTTACCAGAAATGGGGTCCTACCATGTTTTCCGGAATACCAGCGTAATATGTCCTCCGTTTAGTGGAAAGAGAGTAACCGGAGAGTTTATTATTGGGGATAAAGCACCATGCTAGTTATCGGTGGTGATAATGGATCTCTATGAAGCCTTCGCAGAATACTGGATAAATATGCAGCAAATTACTTTAACAGCTTATCAGAGTAATGCACTAGAAATAAAATAGACCTAAATATTAATAAGTTTTAACACATTAAATTTGCGAAATGTGCGAAAATTTACCTATTATTCCATTAAAATACACTTTAAAAGGTGAAATTCTGGATGAAGTAGACACTATATCCGATCTGAGAGTACACTTTGATATTAACTTAATTCTCATATACACATGAACAAAATTGTTTCCAAAAGATCGGACTTACTTGGATTTATACTAAGAGACTAAGAATTTTAAAAAGTCAGTTACCAAGCTTATTATATACAACTCACTAGTTAGGATATACCACCTGGAATATTGTAGCGTTGTTTGGTCACCATTTTACAAAGCTACAGTTTCTGCAGTTTGTTTCTAACTGCAGAATGAATGGGTCAGCTCGACCGGGGAAGGACCACGTCCACACAGAATACGTCTGGTGAGTGTAGGGATCCGGAGACCCTTATATTATTGGTGACGAGGCGTTTCACCTCAGTCTTCAAGGGTGACAACGCATCTGCATTATGATTCCTTGTCAAGGATGAATGTAATTGTCATGGGCCGCAGAAATCAATTGACATCATGTGAGCACACCGTTCGTCGTTCGTTAATCTCAGTAATAAAAATAACTGGTTAAGCTTATAGCTGCAATATGTGCAGGAAGCTCAGATCTTACTCAGACCGATTGGCTATTTTAAATATATCTCGCTTGAAAATCGTAGAAAGATACTGGATATTGTGCTTATCAAGAAATTAGTTACTTGATAGTCCCGAATTGTTATGTAAAGTTTAATTTAATGGCTCTATTAGAGCTCAAAGACCAAAATATGTTAAACTTTTTCACTTACCTAATTCCTATGTGAAACCGTTTTAGCAAAAAAAATGATTTTGCAATAACCAATGCTGGCGTGATAAAAAAAGGTGTTTGTTCTTTTCATTTATGTTTTATAGGTATTGTTTTTTTTTATTTTTAATGTAGCTGCTACGAAAACAAAATATATTCTTTATATTTTTTTTATGCCTGCTGTTTTCCTGTAAGTAATGAGACAATTAGTTAGATTATGGTATTGTACTTTATAAAGTTATTATTGTACTCATTGTTGGAAAACCAAATTAAGTAAATGAATTAAAAATAAATGGTGCAGTGTTATCTCGTGAGTGTAGGGATCCGCATTACTGGTAAAGAGGCATTTCATCATAGTCCTCAAGGATCACAATGCGTCAGCATTCTTATTCCTTACCGTGAATGAATACGGGTGTAACGGGCCGTACACTTAACATCAAGTGAACTGTCTCGTTTGACACTTGTTCTAACAAAAAATACCTCCCTGTAATTTCTTAATAATGATTCTTTCTATTGACTTCTACTGAGAGTTCAGTTTAAAGAGGTCATCTTTTTTGCTAGCGTAGAATCATAACATGTGCATAACAAAAATTTTCCGCAGCATTGTAAAAATAAACCACTAATTTTGATTGAATAATTACCGAAACATTTGCTTATGATAGTAAACTACCCAATTTTATCTCGGTGGCATATTTACTAAATAAATGAATGTAATTGTATGTTTTTATTATTGGGATTATTTACTTATGGAGATAAATTCATCCAAGTTCAAATCCAATAAATGACTTTTGCAAAATAACCCTAGGTTTTCGACAAATAGTCTTACTGCTTAAAAACACAATCGGACACAAGTTAAGTATTGTATCATCAGTAATTGCATTGTAGTTTAGAATCAACGACTCAATTAAATAACTTGATCAATTGGTTTGGTAATTAAAGTGCTTTGGAACAAACATTTAGGTGGTCCAAATAAGACCACCCAAGGGAATTATATTCAACGAATGGAAAGGGTATAATTGATTTAGTGTCAACATTTATAAGGCTCTGACAAATGAAGTCATGCTTAGGCTGGTTCTTTTAAATATCTTGTAAAGACGCAGTTGGAACTCTTTTTCCCACGTAAGTAATATATCTAATATAACAAATAAAGTTAGTCTGTATAAGATTACTTAATTTAAACAAAGCTTTTAAAGAACTTTGAGACGCAACTAATTAAATTCAAATGTGATTGAATGTAATATATTTTGACATACGAATATCTCTCATCACTCACAATAAATTACCTAACCATTACTTAGTTTTTGGGTAAATGTAAATATTCTACCTATAACCAACATCAATTTTTTATGTTTATATATTTCTAGTATATTTATACTTCACTAAGTGATTGTAATATGGATTTGTCACCAATTTCTTTTAATTTTTCATTTTCGACACCATGTAATAAATAAGGTTTTAGTATATTTTGAATCTACATCCGACCTACACTAACTATTTCGCATTATCACTTTCGCACTATCATTTTTGTTTAGCACTCTTTCTCATTCACCCATTGCAACAAAAAAAAACATCCTGTATTAAACACAGAACATTGGTAACGACTAACTGAAATGCATTAATCATCGTTAAATTATCGATAATTATATTTTAACGTTAGTAATTTATCGACGTATGGACGCAACGAAGTGAAAGTATGAGCAATCCGTAACGAACATTGTAGTAAGATGTTAAATATAAATATATTATAGTTTCACTTAAAATATAATAATGAAATAGTTATCTTGTAAATTCATGGGTCGTTGGATAGGCGGCCGAAGAGTAATATTTGTGCATCACAAATTTTTAGATACAGGCGCAATTTATGATGTATGAATGTACATTTAGTGTATCTGACACTGCATATGAGACTTTCCCAAGTAAGGTAAAGTTAGAACAAGAAAGTACCACCGTTTTTAAAGTGGTTTTTCACACTACGGCGCAATAATATATTCCACATTGTTGATGTCATGTGGTAACAACCAGAAGATATCACTGTGGTCGAAATCGATCATGTGTGTTTTTTTATTACATTGAGAGTAACAAACGAGCACACAGTTCACCTGCTGGTAACCTGTCCTTGACAATCATAAAACAGATGCGTTGTCACCCTTAAGGACTGAGATGGAATGCCGCGTCACCAGTAATAAATGTCTCCCTGCACTGAAGGCGTGGTCCTACCCCTGTCGAGCTGCCCTTAATGGGTCTACTACTATGGTCTACTGGTAGCTATTACACTGGTAAATGGTTCCACTCGACCGGGTAAGGGCCACACCCTCACAGAATAAAAGCATTACGCTGCTGTGTTTCCAGTGTAGGATCCAGATTACTGTTGAAGAGGCATTTCATCTTAGTCTTCAAGGGTCACAATAGGTTTGCATTGTGATTCCTTATTGTGGGTGAACGATCACTTACCATTAGGTGAACTATGTGCTCATTTGTCACCGTCAAAACAATAAGAATCAAACTTTCCGAATTAGTATCTCAGAAATCAGCGCCCTCTCTTAGTTTTTTTTAAAGCAAGTAAACAAAATCAGAAACAGTAACTTTTTTGCGTAATATAATGCGTGTGCGAGTGTGTTAGCATGTGCGTGGTAGTATATAACTACGTCTAAATATATGCTCACTTATGTAAAATTCTATTATAAATTTGTTGTGTTGTATTAGAAACAATAATCAACTAATAGTTATGCCAGTGTATAGAGAATAGATTGTTTAATTGTAAAACAGTAGAAGTCTAGCTTCTAGTTTTGACCTTATGACCGATATTATTATTTAACCGGTAATGAGAAAGCTAATGCAAATTTAAACACACTTTGATCACCTTGTTTTACAAATATATAATATAATAGCAATTTTACTTTAATTGTGACTTCTGGTCGATCTGTTATGAGTTATCTAAATCAGGATTAATAACTTAAGTAACAGTGATAGAGCTACCGTTTGTTTCTAGCGTGAAATAGCAGCATAATTCTGCTGAGTTTCGTTTGGTGAATGTAGGGACCGGAGACCTTTATTATTGTATACGAGGCATTCCATCTCAGCCCTCAAGGGCGACAACGCATCTGCATTATGATTCCTTCTAAAGGATAAATATAGATGTCATGGGCCCAAGAATCACTTAACAACAGTTAAACTGTGTGTTCGTTTGTTACTTTCAAAGGAATAAAAACTTAATATGGTTTTTAAAGTCCTTACATCAATTCAAAGTTTTATAAGTCACAGAATCTCTCTACGGATCAAGGACACGGGGTAATGCGACCGTAAACTAGAAACAGTGCAAACGCATTAATAACCTTCTATTGCCCTTCCTTTGCTTCCTGCGCAAATAAAACGTTAGTGGTGCATTTATCGTCCCCATAGCAGCGTGTCCCGTCCCACGGGACCCCGCATGTTCCACGGCAGCGACAATTAAGACTTAATACCGCCAACTGAAGTTGTTTTATGCAAATCAGTACGAGGCTCGCGTGTCGGGACGCCTACTCGGTATTTGAACGGAGCTTCTATATTTAAAATGCTCTCTATAAATATTCTGAATGGTAAATTGTGATTGGGTTGTCAGCGTGACTGGATTTATGCATAGTGCAAAAAAATTCCATAGAATAGTTTTTTTAGGATAATCTATATATCTAAATATAGAACACTCTATTTAGAATAAAAGTTAAGCAATAAAGGTCCTACATTACTTTTGTAATATATTTTGTATGTTTTTTTCGCTGGTATTGCTGCTTTAATCAATAACCCGAAAAAAAAACAACGGTAATCTCACGAGGTTTTTTTTTTCATTTTATTACATAAATAATAAGTTATTATAATTCGTGATTTTTTATACGGTAAAGTCACACTTCAATTAAAAAGTATATGAAATAACATACAGTATATCATAGTATACTGCTGTCGTCCTTCTTTGTCCTCAGGGATAAAACCTTATACCGGGGCTGGGGGGAGGGGAAGTTATACGGGGGTGCAGTGGACTTTCTGCCATCAGATCCATAAAATTAAAATACCTTCTGCATCTTATCTGCTATTTCTAAATAATATAAAATAATACTGCACCGGTTCGGTCACTAAGATATCGCAAGTAACACTGATTTAATGCAGACAGTCTTTTAATAAGTGGATAACAGAATATGAGACCACCTTTTTTCCAAATAATGTTCATTATAATCCTTTAATCCTCTTACAAACTTGACTATACGAATCAGGATCGTGCAAAATGCTAGCACGTAAACTCTGCCTTCCCCTCTGGATGAAGTGTTTATATACGTATTTGTAATATAGAATCCGATGGCTGGTTTCAACAACGACAACGTTAATAGATATTTGCTTTGTATTTATGTTATAGATTTTTTTTTATTATTTTATTAAATTGAGAGTAACAAACACACATTTCATCTGATGGCAAACGATACCTGCGGCCCATGACATCTATATTCATCTATGACCAAGGAATCATAATGCAGATGCGTTGTCACCCTTAAGGACTGAGATGGAATGCCTCGTCACCAATAATAAAGGTCTTCAGACCCCCACACGACAGCATTATGCTGGTATTATCTGAGGGCGTGGTCCTACCCAAGTCGGCTGACCCATATATTCTGCAGCTAGAAACAAACTGCAGTGTAGCTCTACCACTGTCATAGATCCACGCGATCCAGCTATAAACTAGCCGTAGCGAGGGAAGGGGACCACACTTTCACTCAAAGACCTTACTAGAGGTGACGGGGTATTCGACCTTAGTCCTCGGAAACAATGTGTCTACATGTACACCTCCCATCGAGGATGTCGATGGGGTATCATTGAGTATCACTCACCATCTAATTAGCCATGGCCAAATAGAAAAAAAAAATGATGTTTCCTAGAAGATATATATGGTACATTATATATTTTACTGTGAGGCTTCTTTCTTCGTCTTATGGTTAAGGCAGACTAACGACGGAATGGCGGCTGAGCGACTCATTTAATAACAATTGAAATTCAACTTAAATAACTACGACATACAATTGGTAACCGAAATAAAACAATATTGGTTTGAGCCGCACAGTGTGACTTTATTTCACTATACTAATTTAAGTCGTATGCAAAATCACCACTCCGTCGGTCCGTGCTGACCCTTGCTGCCACTGTCGTCATACCTAATTTAAATATTTAAAAAAAATATATATTGCCAGTTGAAGTGTCGGATGCACTATCGTAGTATATGTATATTAATTATAGTAAAGTGATATTGTGCCAGATTGTATGGTGGTGGAAATGATCCTATGACCTTTTGTTCCTAATTTTATTGGTGAGCACAGAAGCTTATTGGTGTTTTGACTGAAGATACGAAAGTTTGTAACAAGACCAAGTGCAGTGTAAAGCGATCATCCTACGTTTTCAACTTTATTTGATAATCATTTACTAACAGGTAATCTGGATACTCATTTCATCACCAACACTCTACAACTCCACTTCACGGGCCTCACATTTGTTACGCCCTAAATTCAAAACGGGTGTTCTCTCATTTTTATATAATACATAAAGTGAAAATAGAGAAAACAGTTTAACAGATGAAACATATAAATGTGAAACGAATACGAGCATCCATTGTGGCATGCATACAAAACGCCACATATTTATACGCCAGGATGATACAATGAGATAAATGAAACAACTATTTATACGGCAGGATGATACAATGAGATAAATGAAACAACTATTTATACGGCAGGATGATACAATGAGATAAATGAAACAACTATTTATACGGCAGGATGATACAATGAGATAAATGAAACAACTATTTATACGGCAGGATGATACAATGAGATAAATGAAACAACTATTTATACGGCAGGATGATACAATGAGATAAATGAAACAACTATTATTTATACGGCAGGATGATGCAATGAGATAAATGGAAACAACTATTTATACGGCAGGATGATACAATGAGGTAAATGAAACAACTATTTATACGGCAGGATGATACAATGAGATAAATGAAACAACTATTTATACGGCAGGATGATACAATGAGATAAATGAAACAACTATTTAAAAGGATAATTAATGATGTATTTAAATAGTAACTTATATTTGTAGAAATATAAATACTTTTTATAAGTTAATAATTCGTATTAATATTAATTTGGACGGAACCATTCTTCACAATATACGTACGTACGTACACAGAGTAAGTACATGTATGAATTACATTTCACATAATTTCTATGTGGTACGTGATTAATATTATTTACAAAGAATTATATTAAGGCGGGTGATAAATAGTCTCTAAATTACTAAACCCTACTATATACATGCGTAAACACTTTATGATTTTATTCCATAAGAAAAATATATAAACCTATATATAAACTGCCTTACCACAAAAGGGAAAACATTTGATTAGCACAAGAAACCCCTCCATTTACTATCAGCTGTACCTCATATTAAGACGTATTATTCCCCGAATAAAATTAGTATTCTAAAAATGATTAGGGAATTCTATATTTACGTTCCATGGACACAGCTCACGTAATCTTAATACTTTTATAGGTGCCAGTTGATATTTCTCAACTGATAAATTAATTAGGAATAATCTACGACCGGAAGTAATTTTTTATCATATCTAAATCTATCTGTTACCCCACATGAACCTTGAATACTAAATTGATTTTGCAATATTTCATTATACAGTACGTACATAACTATATGTATTATGCATCGAAATTGAAGCCTAATATATATTATTGTACATTAAATATCTATAAAAATAATTTAACACTTACGTCTAATTAATGTCTAATATCACACTTTTAATAGATTGTAACATGTTACAGATGAAATTCTTGTTTATATACGAGTAGTAAACCTTCTATACCATACGTAATCGTATGTGAAATATAATATAATTTTTACACATTGTTACATAATTGCTTAGTAAAATGGTTAAATACTGGTGTTTCTCTTATATTCAATGAGGACAAGTATTTACACTGAAGTGATGCAGTGTAATATATTATTTTCAGGTGGCGTCCCGAGCACTGTTTCTTTGATGTTTAGCTGCAATAAAAATAAGTATTTAAGTCTTATGGATCAAAAATTAGATGATTAAAGAAGAAAGCTAGATTGTCCAGAAGAAATAGATACACTATAATAATATACACGCAATTAAAATTAGGCATAGATTACATTGAGAAACATGAAATATTTAGAGAATTTTATTCAAGGATTATTATTTTAAGACATTAGGTATGTGTACTCGTAAATAATAAATATAATAATAAAATAAAAGGATATTTTAAGTCTTACCAGTATGCAAAAACAGATGGTTTTTAAGATTGGTGTGTTTGGAGAATCCTCTAGAGCAGATATGGCATTTGTAAGGCCAAGAACCGCTGTGTACATACATATGGGACTTCAGATCTCCTGGAGTCGGGAACGACTTAGAACAGAGGCTGCATTTGTGGGGCTTTTCCTGTTGAATATGAATAAATGTAAGTATTTTTCATCGTGTATCAAACTTTGCTTAATACAGAATATATAAATTTTAAAACTAAGATGGTAACGGAAATGTTAATAAAGCTAATAAGCTGTATAGATATATATATATTATATCTATACAGCTATTCTAATACAAACTGACATCTATATTGGAATAGCTGTAAATAATTACGGCTATTGTCTAATCTTTATTACACAAACACAGACATACTCAACAAGTAAATGACGAAAATACGTATTTAAAAACAAAACGAATTCATCTAGATATCTTAGTCGACATCATTAATCCATAACTTCAGAATAAATAAACAGAAACTATTTATAAAGGCATAAGAAAACCAAACAAAATAATACCAACAACAGTAGAAAACTTTATTTTTCATTTGAGACCGTTGTAAAGGCTGTTCATAAAGCAACTCGTAATCTTGCACAAAGATAATGATCAGAAATAAAAAAGAGAAACAAAATCAATGTTGGAAGACAATAAAACGCCTAATAATCATCATCGTATCCAATATAATCAGAGTCATGACATTGCACATCATGCGTAGAGCGTGCAAATGAATTTATAATGCGGGTGCGATGCCTCGTTCAAACCCGTTGCGGTCGGCGAGTCCAGAAGTTCTAGTGAATGGCCGATTAAACTGGACTCTTGAATATGATACAGCGCTTTTCACTTTGTTAAGAAGGCATAATTGAAATTTTCAGCCTTTCTCACGGTATCGCATTTCAAAAACTTGATATATTTAAAATTTGAATTCTCATAATGTAATCGAAAATGTAGGAAGATTTATTTGGATGTTCAAACAGTATTTTCTTTTAGCAATCTTTGTGTATTCAAAAACCTAATATATATAAATATATATATATATATATATTTCATAAGTAATGAAATATAACAGAGTAAAACAATTCCGGAAGTAATAACCAACATCATGCATACATGAAATGAGACGAAGCGAATCCAAAGATGAAGTGGGATTCTTCCCTCAAATCCGTTATTGTACTTTTTTGATAATAACGACGTTTTAAAATCGTTGCAGTTATGTTTGATCATTAAACCTCAATGGTGGCAACTATAAAATGAAAAAGAATAAAGTTCTTAGACAATAGCGGCCAAGATTAGAGCATTAAAAGCAAATGTTTCTCCCAATTTTGACGGTATTTAAGTGGAACTGCCGAGCATCTGCGGTAGTACTTATAACGATCATTAGGCGACATTAGGTGTGGTCACAAATGACAAGTGTCTCAGTAAGTAAGAACACAGTAAATGAGAGGCACTTCTACACACGGATAAACTGTATCTAAATTTAAGGAAGCACGCACACTGAGTATTTTTTGGGCAACTTTTAAACCTTATATGTGAACTGCTTAGATTCTTAAGATTTTATGCTGTAGATGACTTAAATATCACTAAATTATAGTTAAAATATTACATAATTAGGATAATACATTTAAATAAAATATAATGTAACATTTCAACTCAAACAAATTTAAAACTTAAATGCAAGCCAATGAAGCACTTAGCTTATCTTGATAAGCAATGAAACTTGGTGTTCGTGTGAAAGTTAAATTTAAAGAATAATAAAGTATATTTTATGTCATAAGGGGTGACAATCAAGCACAGTTTCCTTGATGGTAAGTGATTTATTGTGCAGCAACATTTCATATCATCACAGCCTCGATAGGAAAGCATAATGCAGCTGCTTTTTCACTTTTAAGAATTAAGGTGGAATGCCTCATCGCTAGTAATAAGGTGGATTTCTTAAATTCTTTAGATGAAACACTGGAGTGTAGTATTCTGCAAAAGCGTGGTCCTGCTTCTGTCTAGTCGACCTATTCTTGTTACAGTTAGTTTAACTGTGGCGTGACTTTTTTCACTCTAGCATAGCACCTAAGTACTACATCAATTCATTTGGCTTACTCTTCGAAGCATCATTATTGCAATCTTGATGTAAAGATAGATATGGAAGTTGTGATTACGTTAATATTAAATTTGTGTGTTTTAAAATCTTAAAAAAAACAAATAAAACATTGTAAACGATTGAATTGACAATATGCCATTTTAAAAGAAATTTAAGACTTAATATCTCTTTTTATATGTTCATTGCACTATCTGTATTTAAATCCTCATGTATATTGCCTTATTTAATTGATTAAAGTGATTGTTCAATGTCAAAAATTACGATAATTAAGTCCGGACTAAAATTGCTCCCAATTACAGAGACCACTTTTGATCTCTCAATATCGTTATCGGACTTTGAAATAGAATTATAATAACAGGTTGCCCTCCCTCGTCTAAAAACTGTTGTTTTATTTATTTTAATTAGATAATAAAACAGCATTTAAGCAATTCTGACCTCTTGGTATTGCAAGATATATATTTTAATACATATTATTTTAAATTGAGCTTAGATATTTTTTAAATATAATACATATAAAATTAAATTTTCGCCCTGTCGTCGTTTTCTAGAAGCTAAAATAGTTAAACGTACCACTTAATTTTTTAAAACAATAATTTACGCCATAATCATTTTGTAGTAGCCATGATTATTATTTCATATACTTAGGTGTCCATATTAACAGTTACTTCATTTCCTCCACACTATTCAAATGTTAATCAAGTTATATAGAATAATCCAATTTCGTTGCCTAGGATAGATCCTCCCATTTAATTTTCGCTAGACCGCCCACAATCTACACGCATCAAAAATCTATAATTACTGTACCGAAGTCAATTTAAAAAGTGCCCCCGAAACATATTTAAACGCGTTAGTATCGTCCATATTTTATATGGACGGGTTGGCAAATCCCCAGTGGCTTAATCAAGGTGGTCGAAAAAAACGAGTCCCAACATTATTTCGACCTTTCTCGCTACCGAATATTGCAATATATAAATCAATAAACAAAGAACCATTAGTTGTCTGACAATTTCCGTTGGATAAATCACGATACCGGCAAAAAACTGGCCAGCCATCTCATGCGTACTCGGATAATGAAGGGATTCTTTATAATATAGTGAATAAACGTTGTACGATATTGAAACGATAAAGCTTTTAAAAAGTTAGAGGTTTTACAATTTAAATTATTAAAGATAATATTAACACTGTGGAATTATTAAATACTAATAATTAATATTTGTTTGCCTAATTATTATGTTAATAAATATCACTATTTAATAACATGATACTTTAAATGTTTTTGACGAAATTGTCGTATGCTCTTTTTTATGTTTGAATCTAAAATAATGTACATTTTCCCTGTCATTGCCTCCATTAAGTATTTACATAAAGTATTTGCTTCATCCAGATCATATAAAGCCAAGCAATCAATAAAAAAGTTTCTTTTTTAAAAATCGATTCGTATAAAATCGCTCCACTCTCGATAGCTAAATCGTTCGCTCGATCACCGATCCATTCTGCGTTCGTATCTCGTCGGTACAGTGACGTATGGCCAACTGATACGCCCGCACTGCGTTATGGAAATCGAATGCAAATGCGATGCGCGGCGCTTAATTTAACTAAATAAATTGATGCCACGGTAAAGTGCGTGCGGGGCTATTAGGTTTCGGTATTGCTCGTTAGGGTTTTTACCCGTCTGAATACACGAAACCCAAACGGTAGTAAAAATTAATTGCGTTTTGTTATACATTGTTGTTTATTAAGTTTTATATGAAAGTATTGCAATTGTGAACGATTGTAAATTATTATATTATTTTTCAAACTTCTACTGTCTTATGAGAAGAGTTATTTTGATTTTACAACTTATGACCTTTTTATTTATGGCCTATTAATTCTCGTTGTAAAGTACAAATATTAAATCTATACAGCATTTAAATTTCAAACCCTGAATCGTTGATGTCGATCTAGTATTCAAAATAATAAACACGATCATGACTTAGCTGGTTAGAGTCCACTACTGATCAAAGACGTTCTCCATACATCACTAATACTGCAAGTAATTTGGTAAATGTTTGTCTTTCCTACGTAGTATAATGCCGAAGTGGTATAAATTTAAGTCTTTGAATTCTGTAAGAAACATCTATAACAATCTAATCGTCTTTCAAGCTATACGGGCTAATTAATAACCGTAGCCCAATTATCTCGGTCCCTAGTTAATCAATATTATGGTGTCGGCTAAATCTGAATCGAGACAAGGCCCACATTAATTGGTCCCTCATATATCTTGTGATAGCTGGTATGATTGGCCCCAGATCAATGGACCTAAGTCCACGGCCAGTTTATTGGCTAAGTAATAAAAATAATAAAACAATCCTTTATGATGGATGAATGTGAAATTATTATACTCGTACACTCGAAGATGTAGATTGTGACAGAGGTGATCAACTACTGGGTGATTGTATGATGTTAATTTGTTTTGTTAATAAATTTTACTATTACCAAATTAATCAGATCAGTTAAAAAACTTTATGATATACCGTGTATGACTGATTCGGTTAAAAAAGTGGTTTATGATATACCGTGCACTATTAGAATAAACCTTTTGTAATCTTCATAAAAAATAATTCAATAGGATGCTTTCTATTGAAAAATCATAACAAATACGTAAACTAGTGGCAATTTCAAATGGTTACAAAAAATAATATTTCACTTCATTTTATCTTTCGTTAAAAATGGCATTTGAGAATGTTGATATCTCAATAATATATTTTAAGCTCCAGAATTAAGGTATCTCTGTTTTTTTTGTATGTGAATATTGCTGTTGGTCCAGAGACCTTTACAGCTTTATCTAATTAGACTCGCGAGCGAGAAGCCCGCTGAGTAGGGAGACAACGACGATGCTGCGAAGCTTGCGCGGAGACGGCTGCTGCCGGACCCCTCATAAGGTCCTCGACTCGAATCGCTATCTAAAGGGATGAATGCACGTGTAGGGTTCCGGAGATCAACTACCGAATGTGAGGCATTCCATCTCAGTCCTTGACAGCGCATGTGCGTATTAAGTCTTTATTAAAAATGGATGTAGATGTTCATGGGGAGCAGTCAACAATTACCATCACGTCAACTGTGTGCTTATATTTCACCGATATTTTTATAAAATAATAAATTGACTAATTTCAATAATTATAATATTGTTATTTCCCATTTTTGTTCATAATTGAGGCACGCCATATTTATAGACAAGCTATATCACGAACTTGGCTTAATCAGATCACGCTTTCGCTGATTTTCAGTGTTATATTTTAAACATTATATTTTACAGTGTATTAAAGTTTCTGTGTTTCGTCTGATTAGTGAAAGAAACACGAGATCACGGTGACGTGGCATTCCATTTGATGCTCAGCAGTGACAACGCATCTGCATTATGATTCCTCATCGATGATAAACGTGTATGTTATGGGTATAATACAGTTTTTTCATTTGTATCATATCATCTGGTGAACGTTTGACAGCCTTAATATCATATAAAAGAGTTTGAAAAGAAAAGTTTTTTATATTCTATGTACAAGGACATTAAAGCTGTTGTTTAAATTAAAAATAAGGTCTATGCAAGTAATTTTTTTTAAAGCTGTCCGATAAGATTCACTGTTTCGACTATAATATTCAAGTAATCCTTAAGTCATTATGTTATTGAATTTAAAGAGAAGTAGTATTTGCTTACAGAGCTCAACTAGTAAGTGTGAACCCACCCCAACCAGTTGGCTATTTCATTAAGTCACCTCTGTGGAATAATTTAATCAGTACGGACGGCAGCAAAAGAACGATAAAGCATGATTGATAGTGCTGTGTGGATGCGGCGATGCAATCGGCCAGATCGGACCGGGATCAAGTTTGTATGCGTTTTATAAGTGACTTTTTGTTCCATCGAGGTGAAGTGTGTTCGCGCCCATTAATTTAGAAGCTTGGAGTAATTTGCCAAATTCAACACAAGTTTTAGGATTTTAATTATAACAAGCACGCTCTTACTTTTTATCTACACGCATGGGGACTTTAGACGTGACAGAGGATAAACTTATCATTCTATATCGCTTATAGCTAATAATTTCTTTTACATTCTAAATACGGAAGTTTATTCGGATTCAAATTAAAAAAATATTCCAATATCAAACATAATAAATAATCAAAAAAACCTCGTAATTAGTTTTTAACAGTGTTTATCATTAATGATAAAAACTTTTTGATAAATTGAGATGAATTTGTTATTAACAAAACTACTCGTTAAGTCGGGCCTTTAGTGAAATTATAATTTAGCATGATGGATTGAGAGAGAAAGGAGTAGAAAGAACATGTCCACTCTTTGTCTCCCTTTGGGTACTTAAAAAGTTAGTAATTGGGGGCTGCGGTAGTTCAGTTTCCGGACGTTCTCTTTTAATTTTACCGTACGATTGTTTTTTGTTCAATTGCGATATCTGCTATTGGGCCCGAGGCCTCTCTAGCTTCGATGGAACAGACTCGCCGAGTAGGAAGGAACAAAGATGATGCTACCTCCTGGGCACTCTGAACCCTGTCGATGAAGGACAAATACGGCAAGCAGAGGGGGGCGAAAACAATCCGATAGCCCCTCATAAGGAGCTAAGAACCTCGGGTCGGATCGCATTCGTGTTAGGGATTGAAGTTACGCAACCCGATTTTCACTCCAGTTATCAGCACCAAAACTTATTAATTATTATTTTTACTATTAATTTCATTTTGAAGTGCTGATTTACCACGCGCTTGGCGTTAAAAGAAAACGTCATAAGGAATAAGCACGTGTAATTGAATTCTTATAAAAAATAATAATAAAGAAATTATTATAAGAAAATATTTGAAAGTCATGTAAAGTAAAACAATCAGTTTCGATAGCCACTTTACTAAAAGGACGATACGGTTTTTGATATATATTGTCAACCCATCGCGTCATAGTAACTATATTGGTCCATAAAATTTCCGCAGTGTTAGAAATTTTCATTCCCTTTGAAAATTTTTAGCACTGTGATAGCAGTGTCTAGATTATTTCTGAGCCCTCAATGCAAGTATACGAATTACCATCCTGCACCTTATACTTCCCATGGTAAAGGCGAAGGAAGAATTATGACAACATCTTTTCGCAAATGCAATGAATCGATGAAATAACTTGACGGTTGGACTCGCCCTTGTTTCAGAGCTAATGACAAAGAGTAAGGAAAAGTATTCTAGGCCAATCTGATACTTTGTTGTTTTTTAAAACAGGCAACTCCTACAGTACCGAAATAATTCCAAGTCAGATGACATAAGTTACAATTTAATTATAAGAACAAATAAATTAACTTCACTAATAAAAACATGTACAAGATTTTTATTCATTTTGTTGTTACATATTTTATATGCAGCAAATTTAATCCAACTTAACATATAAATCAATAACTGTACCACAAGATTACAACATCGTATGCAGGAATTTTAAAATTGACAGCTTACGCGTGATATGTAGTAGCTTGATAAGGGCTTATCCAAAACCTGAGTTGAATTAAATATAAAATCACTGTTAATAAACATAAAGCTTAAAATTGAACGTGTATTAAAGTCAATTAAGACTTTAATATTAGTAAAGCCCTACTGAAAGGCCAGTACTTAGTAAGCGTCTATACAACACTTTTTAATATTCATTTCATCGTGCCGCCACTAAAAGATAATGTCACGACCATCGTGTGCCGTTTAGATTGACTATTAGCTTCTTTTCAATTGTAGTCAAGTGTATTAAAATTGATAATGTTAAATTTGTCGGAACATCAATTGATTATGATGATTTTTCAAAGATTTCCATTGCGGTCATATCTTCACTTTGTCTGCAATGATGATAAAATGACAACAGTTGCCAGGAATATTTGTTTATTTAGTTGTAGAGGCGTGGACGGAGATAGAAAGAGGAATGCCTTTGTGGTAAGATCAGAAAGGTTTTTTTTTATTACACTAAAGCTAACTAACAAACGAGCATGCATTTGATTCCTGCTGCCTATAGCATCGACATCCATCCTTGACAACGAATCATGATGCAAACGCGTTGTCACCCATGAGGACTGAGATGGAATGCTACGTCACCAGTAATAAAGGTCTCCGGATCCCTGAACTCACCAAACGAAACACATTATGCTGCTAATTTACGCTGGTATTCTGTGAGGGCGTGGTTTTCTACCACAGTCGAGCTGACCCATTAATTCAGCACCTAGAAACAAACTGCAGTGTAGCTCTACCATTTTAGCACACTTCACTAGTATGAACGATTCTTTTGTTACACAAATATTCACTTACACATGTCCTCGAACCCACAACACTTGACACAGTAGCCAGGTTATCGGACCAGTCTGACGCCATGGCCGTCAGCTTAAAGGATTAGTGACCTGGCATATATACATATAAAATCACATGAATAGTAAGCGCCTTAGTGGACATTACTATAGATAAATAATATGGTAATACTGCAATTTACAGATACCAAGATTTTTCTTTATCCAGCTCGACCGGGCTAGGACAACGCCCTCAAAGAATAATGCTGTTGTGTTTCGTCTGGTGAGTATATGGATCCGGAGACGTTGATTATTGGTGACGAGGCATTCCAACTCAGTCCTCAAACATATTGTAGATGCGTTTTCACTACTAAAGAAGAAGATGGTAACAACTCATTACATAGTAGTGCTAAACTATTTTACGTTAGAATTCTGGACTTTACTACCCCGGTCGGACACGTGATGCAAATAGCACGTAGAAAAACAATCAAGTACCGAGTATCAAGTTGTATATAAATATTCGTAGTGGACAAATATAACGTGATAAGATCACATAACATTATCTGTATCAAAACCGTTAATTACAACGAAGTCCCGCAAAACCCACCATCACAATTGACACATCTGCATTTTTTACCAATGGCGAACGGTCTCGCCATTACTTCGCTCAAATGAAGCGGAAAATAGTATTTATCTGCACGCGTCGCATAACAATAAAAAGAAGCCCAAAGACACTTAAATAAAGTTTTATAAAGATCTGACGTATATTTTTGTATCGGGTATAAAGGACGGAATATATTACATCGTAGTAGGTAGTAGGTAATTGCCACCAATTTTACTCCGTCCAATTTCAACATTATTGTATTTTTTTATTTTGTTTTAGGTAAACCAACAATATTGCTTGAAAAAATACATTTGTTAAATTAAATTAATTGTTTTTTACTATGGGGCTAACCTAACATGTTTGTACATTTAATTACATGAACGAAACTAAATTGGAAAGTAAAATAAAAGAATATTGTAACTGTACATCAGTAAAGTAAAATAAAATAATTTAAAAAAAATATATTTTTATTATTGATTTTGAATGTCAAAGTGTAAATAAATTAAATTAAATTAAGCATGTATCGAATTAACTTATATTTTAAAACATTCAAAGTATTATGAGATGTTTAAATCATACTAAATAGCCTTGTAAAGCTCAATTATATAAAATAATTTAATATATACGAATTTTAAATGTAAGTTATCATTAAACCAACGCGGAAATTGCGACAGGGATAAAAACATACCTTTCTTCACCCACTCATTATTATTATTACCTTGTCAGGTCCATATTTAATACCATGTTTATGTAACGAAATGACACGGCGCACGCTCGCCGTCCCTGATTAAAATGAATTATGATTGTTGGCGATACACCATTGGTCATTATTTGTAAATCAACTGTATTGTTGAGCTTATTGCCTATAGGTGCTACCGGCACGGGCCTCATGATGGTTCTTTGATACGCAGGCGACGATTAAAGAAACGTCACTCGACGTTCCCGCGACAGAGGTCGTGTCATTTCAACTTTGAATCATATTATATATTAGAGATTACAAACGAGCATACAAGTTACCTGATATACATATTGTATAGACTGGGGCATATCAACACTTAACAAGGATTCAAGATGCATATGCGTTTTCACCTCTGAATACTGCGATGGAATACTTCATTACCTGTCATACTCTCACCATACGAAACATAGCTGCCTTATGTTGTTATTTTACGCTGGTATTCCGTGAAGGGATGGTTCTGCTGACCCATTCATGATATAGCTAAAAATAAGCAGCACCATGGCTTTACCGCTGGTGTTCAGCAACATTTATGGCTAGTATTAATTAAATTAGCGAGCTTATGGAAAGAGCTATGCTCGGAGTGTTTCGTAAGAATCGTATCCGGAACGAAGCAAAAAATAAAACCAACATAGCTCAACGAATTAGCAAGCTGAAGTGGCAGTGGGCAGGTCACATATGTCGGAGAACCTGTGGCAGCTTTGGCAGACAGGTTCTTGAGTGGACACCGCGAATCGGCAAACATGCGCCCAGTAACTAGGTGGTGAGATGACATTCGTAGGGCAGCGGGCAGAGACTGGAGAAGAAGAGCTGAAGACCGAGCTCAGTGGAGTTCCATGAGTCCAAGGTTCCAAGTTCCAAGTTTCAACCTATGCAAGGAATACAACCTTAAAAAGTCAACGGATAGGTGAGTCAGGATCGTGCTTGGTGTCAATCTGTGGATTGAAGTGACGATGTTCTTGTGGTATAATGAGCAATAAATGATTATTAAACTGTCCAATTATTACCAGTGACTGCATTTAAAAGATATCAGTAAAGGGGTACATTAATATTTAACTTACGTACATATGGCTACTCTCAAGTCTTTAATTTTAAGAAATTTCATTTCATTGTCATTCCATAGATAACTTTCAGTGAGACTTAAGAAAACATTTTTACTCTTTTGAAAGCTTCGTGGCGTAGAGTTCCATGCTTTTGCGTCATGTTTCCTGTGTTCGACTCCCACTAGCGATACAATGTTGGGTTCCACGTGTTAGTTTTCATTTTTGTAGAAATATTATTTGTTATATGTTCGTGATACTGTAGCCTTACCTTCCACCGACCTTATGATATAACCATTACATTGCAGGGATTGGGACTTCGATATGTGTGTCCATGCCCGCACGAATGCTCACTACACTATGATATGAAGAAGATATCGCCGTGGTCATCAATCGTCAAATATATGATTTTTTTCTGCTTTATTGCTAACTTGCGTTCTTAATGAGTCTTCGTTGTTTAAAGTGAACGCTCGAATTTTGAATACTACATTTTAAAATCAATGCTCAATCGCAAGTATCCTCGTTTGCTCATTACTTCGCCCCTTAAAAGCAAACAGGTTCGGTACAGTGTCAAATAATCTCGTTAATACTGGAACCGATGATGAATAAAATGATTCAATCGAAAATTTATATTGCCTCCAATCAAAATACTAAACTACATCGTATAATACAGTCATAACAAACTAGAAGCAATGTGTAAACGTCCGGAGTGCGTATGCTCGAAAGTCTATTGGACCAATAAATGCGTTGATTAACTTCCTGTGGCCCTATTTGATTTTGTCGTTTGATTTCTTCAAATAATTATTTATGACTTACTTTTATATGTCATGGCGAATGACCAATATCCGTTGTTACGTACGTTTTTTTAACTACCAGTAAAATACTGGCGGGCCACATCAGTATGTTCATACATTTCAATTTTATCATTAACTAAATTGACATCGTGAACTAATGTTGACATGAGATTTACTTTGATTATGCAAATGCTAATAGAGTTTATTTAATAATTATAAAAATAAGTCTTTATTGATGTCTATTAGGTAAATATAAGTAAAGCGTTATCAAATATTTACTTAATACTGAAACTTTTGGTTTTTTTTCAGAATCCATTTTATTTCCAAAGAATGCTAGCCGTGCTATTATTAACTAACACTCCAGTTGCTTGTGCTAGGATGGTTCACGATAATAGTCAAATGGCGGAATCGAACCTACGAACTTAAGTTTATATGTGATGTTTCATCGAACTCATTGGTCAATTTCCCAAAGTAAATACGAGTAAATGCTATTGTAAGATTTTACACAGATACAGTTCCTTAAATACATTACTAAAAGTGCTAAAAAGTAGCATATATTGATAGCGGCAGTGGAATCCATTAGAAGTTGTCGAAGCAAATATCAGCAATATCCCTTTGATTGTTTGAACAATAAAAATTTGTACTCATAAGAACCGCAAATTGCTGTAATATAATTAAATTATTTTTTACTTATACGATTTTTGAAACCATTGTCCGAGCAGGTGCAACGGACAGAGTGAGCGCACCGGTCTTTTAATGAGATTATAAAAACAATATGGCGCCGGCTGTAAAAGTGGGAATTTCTTTTTCCGAAGATGAAACTTTCTTATAATACTCTTATAAATATGCATTATTTTAACATGAGGTGACAAAGTACCTCGGGATTGGAATGATATCCACTAAAATTTATGTTTTAAATTATATTAATAAAGGAATCGGTCACCCCACGGAGTATCATATGAGTGTCATATAAGAATACTTTTTTTTATTACATTAAGAGGAACAAACGAGCACACAGTTCACCTGATGGTAAATTATTCCTGCGGCCCATGACATCCACATTCATCCTTAGCAAGGAATCATAATGCAGATGCGTTGTCACCCTTGAGGACTGAGATGGAATGCCTCGACACCAGTAATAAAGGTCTCCGGATCCCTACACTAGCCAGATGAAACACAGCAGCATTATATAGCTATTTCACGCTGGAATTCTGTGAGGGTATTACCCGGTCGAGCTGACCCATTCAATCTGCAGTTAGAAAGTAATTGCAGCGTAGCTCTACCACTGTTAAACTTAGTTTAAGTGGTTATTGGGTTAGGAACGTTAATTAATATTAACTAAATAGCATTATTTTAAGAAACGCATAAAATAAAAAGTATTCACATATGACACTTATATGATACTCACCTCTTAAATAAATATCGTTCCGAAAACGATTTAACTCGTTCCAAAGAGGCAGCTGAAAATTTAACACGTTTTACGTAAACAATATAAAACATATAGGTAGATCGTATTTAAATTGTGGGTAAGGGTGGATGCAAATATGTGCATTCGTGACGACCACCTAGCTATCTCCTGATTTATAGTTATGTACGCTGTATACATTACGGTCCACAGAGAAGAAAAAAGCGGCTCCGATATGTGAAATATAATTTGGTTGAAATTTAACCTTGTTGTTGACACTATTGTATCATTGCAGGTAGGTAATCATCATAATGTAGCCCATCACTAGTACATACCGCTTCTGCGGTAGGTCCATAGGTCCCATTACGTAAAATAGTATTTTTAATCATAACTATCCCAGAATATACTAACAATAAAGGAGATAGAGCCACGTAAGTTAAGTAACTATTATTCTAAACATAGAAAATAATATTCTAATAACAGCAATAGTTTAATCAATTTGCGTACACATAATTAGGCTCTTACCTCAGATACCTACAAATTTTTCCCCACTGCGATCTATAAGGCCATATAATACTTACGCTAAAGATATCTTAATTACTTTACATGTGCCTTTTTATAATATACTCGCATGCCACCTATTCTTTGTTGATACCTATGTCAGGAACTTTCATTTTTCTTCCGTAAGTGTCATCGATTGTAAAAGTTTCAACTAAAACGGATGAAAGATACGCGGGCGAATAAATGACTGACAATTATCCGATGCTAGTGACGCCTCACCTATTTTACGCTAATTTTTCAACGTCAAAAACTTTCACGCAAGTGCAAGATGTACAATTGTCCTAAATTGTACAATGTTTCCACTTAATCGGATGAACAATGGGCGTAGAACGCTAACACAGTAACTTTCAGGCAAGTGTCAACAGCAACTTGTACAATGCTTCCACTCAATCGTAGATTAACTATGGGAAGACGCATAGAAGAAAAACACAAACATTACTTTTTACACATAAGAAGAAGATATGTTCAATGAATAAAGAAAAGAATATTTTTTAAATATATTTGAACGCAGCGTTAGAACATAGAACTAGAAACGAGACGTTATAGGTTAGAACTAGAATAAATTAAGCATGGAATTACTTCAGCTAAATGCTTCAGCAATAAAAGTGATAAGCCTTTAACGAAAAAGTAAACCAACAATAAATGTTGCAATAATAAATGAATTTTGTAAAAATTAAAGTAAAATATTTGATTATATATTTTATTTATAGTATATAAGTAAAAACAATATAGTAATCGCTTCTAACGAGAATCTTGCACCAATCATGCTGTGTGTAACCACCAATCGTATAGACAAAACGTTCGTAGTTGTTGTCGATCCATTGACAGACAAGCAGTGACAAGAAACAAATAACGAACCCCTAACGAGTGCAAAGTGTCAAGGAGTATGCAAACTACGTCGATAAATTGGTTCGGCTTTTGGATAAGTGTAGCTGCGAAGACACGCGTCACGTGTCACGTCACCATATGATGTAGAAAAGGCGAAACTTAAATATATGTACATGTTTGGTACAATAGATATTTTTTTAACGTTGAGAGCAAATGAACACGATCATGAAATACATATTACCAAATAAACTATTAAAAATATTTTAAAGAATGCTAGCTTAACATTACTTATTTATTACCGTTAACAATTTCAACTTAAATGCTTGTGCTGGGAGATGGTTGTTCGTAAACTGTTCCCTAAAATATATCATCATTCTAAAGTGTCGTCACAAGTATTTATTATTTTGTAATTTATTACATAGATTGAGATCTAAGCTTTTGTAAAATGGTCTTGAAGTTATTACACGGTAAAAGACCACGTCTCGCAGAATATCAGCGTAAAATAGCAGCATTTTCGTCTGTGGATTGTAGGGATCCTGGAGAACTGGACCAGTAATAGGCTAAGATAATGAAGATCATGATGATAATAATTACTACACTGTGTGTGTAGACACACAAATAAATTCTGATATATGTATGTATATTCCATTTTCCTTAAGATAGTTTAAAAGAGCCTATTGTGAGTCATTCTTATCCATCAGCTCATTGTGAAAGATAGTTTATTACTAAGTATCTCATGATGTAACTCAGACTCGGTAAAGAGATTTTATTCACTTCCTTGACATCTGAAATATACTTGACTCTGAAATAAACTCAATGGGCAGTAAATCCCAGTTGAAGGATTCTGCCTCATTAGGAATCTTTACTTTTATTCATTTTGTACATACGCGAATTTTAATGGGGGTTGTGTCTGAACTTTATGATTTTTGCATTGTAAGTTAACCAAATTCTGTAGATATTATGCAGTGTTATTTGTAAGTTGATATTTGCTAGTTTCGGAGTGCTTTTCAGAATTTCCCTGATAGTAATTAGACGTATACGTATGTAAAAATATTAGAGCTGAAGATTTTTTAATGAAACATTATAAGTTTTTTACTAAAAGCTCCTTTATTGTCATACCAATACTTAACTAATATATAAAAGTGAAATTTTCTTTCTTGTTAGAATTTAATGTAGAGTTAAATTTATATATTCCTGTAACTAAGACCACATACAAGGTACTTATATAATGCTGTAGGTGTACCTTCATTATATGAACTAATTATTGCCAATGTTAGTTGCTAAGGATCATGCCAATGTGTAGGGGAAACTATTGCCCATTAGTGGACTAAGATGAGCTGTGATGGCATCATCATATCAGTTCATCACGATGCTGAGCTAGTTTGTTTAATAGTGATTGATGAGTATCGAAGTTTCAATTATTGATATAAAAACCGATTGTACTCCTGAGCAATAACGCATCTAATTCTGTTGATTATGTTCCTTCGAATTTTTTTTATAGAATAGATGGCAGTGCAAGCAGTTCATCTGATGGTAAGTGATTGCCTGAGTGCCTTTGAACAGAGAATCATAGAAGCGATACCGTCTTAAATATAATGTGAATGGCTAAGTGTCTTCGTCATTATATACAATAAATAGCAGTTGCAAATTTTGTTCGAACCTGTTATGTTATAACCAACAAAGTATTACTTAAATAATTATTTAAACAATAACAATATTTTTTTTGCCATTGTAGTGAAGGCCAATGGCTGATCGAAACAGGCATAATATGTTCAAACTAAAAAAAAAGTTTAGGCAAACATCCGAAATTCTCAAATTCCCACGAAGGAGCAAGGAACCGTGTCGCACAAGACGATATTGAAGACGTCGCGAGCAACAGAGCGTGGCTTCACACGCTCGTGTGTGAACTAACGCTATTTGAGATGACCAGACTATGGTATTTGATGCTCTACCGTTTTTTACCACATACTAATATGAATTTTAATTATTTATTTGATGTGATTATATAAATATATATTATTTTTGATTAACAGGGTTATCAGCTTCCTTTGTATATGATTGTTTGAAAAAAATCGTTTCATAGAACTTGAAAATTTACCATTTTCACGTGACCACTTATTAAAACAAGAAAGATCGGTAATAATTCATGGGTATATAAACCTTAGCGGCATAGACGTAAGTAAAAGTAATAAGAAGAGAATATATATTATAATAACATTTTTTAAGTCATTCGATCATTATGAAATGTTAATAGTGCTTAATAATTTTAAATAGCTCGACTAGAAAAAAGAAGTAAAACCTAATATTTAAAATGTTTTTAAAATCAACATTGGTAACATTCAATTAAGGTTGCCACATGATTGTGGAAAAAGAAAGAAGATATTCCTGTGAATTTCCAACTACTATACTATGACCAATATCAAGTTCCCGGAATTGACTCAACAGAACCTTTAAATCAAAAGAAATCCGTCAATCTGAATCATGGAAAAATTTATGTGCATTAATAATTACTCCATTGAGGTAGCAAGTGACTCTTCGCATGGATGCGTCACTGCCGACTCCCTTCAGTTCCCACGTTGACCTGACCCGGTAATTTATTGGCCCTTGAACACCGCCTTAGATACAACTACCTGTGACCGCAGGTGCTCCTTAAGAAATAAGGGTTGGCAGGACTAATCGCGCTCTAATTTTCTATAGATTTCAAATTATATAAAATATATAAAGTACCTCAAAGATAATACCTACCTGTTTTAGAAATGGTATAAAAAGAAAAAAAATATTTGTGGCTATGTCTGTAAAGTCTTTTTATTTTCTACAAAGATTTTGTATTGTTAATGAGAACTTATGTTTAATATGAATTTAAAAAATCCTATATTGAATACATAAACAAGTTTATGTAGGTAGTTATGTTTTAGCTGGTTGGTCACGTTTCAAAATATTGTATTATTTTCTGTTTTATCTCAATAATATATGTATTAGAAGTGCTATGATAAACTCAAATTTTGACCGTAACAAACGAGCACACAGTTCACGTGGTAAGTAATTCTTGCGGCCCATGACATCCTTGACAAGGAATGATAATGCAGATGCATTGTCTCCTTTAGGATTTAGATGGAATGCCTCTTCACCAGTTACCAGTAATAAAGGTCTCCGGATCCGTACACTCACCAGACGAAACACAGAAGCATTAAGCTGCTATTTCACGGTGGTATTCTGTGAGGGCGTGGTCCCCGGTCCGGCTGACCCATTAATTCTGCAGCTAGAAACAAACTGCATTGCAACTCTACCACTTTGTTTTGATTTTAAAAATAAACAATGTGACATGTTGTGAAATGTGTTACAAATAAACAGTGTTTCATATTGATTTAAATTTATTCGGAATTATTATTTTTATAACTTTTATTAAACTTTTTGTTAACTTTGACTAAACTTTGTTTTTCTCATTTAATAAATACATAACAATACATTCTTGTGACAGCCCTGTGCGCATTGACCGTGCACTGTTGTGTGATTTTCTTAAGTCGCGGACACATGAGGTCATAGTTAAGTAAGTAAAAACTTAAAGGGGCGTTATGGGAACTGAGCACGGTAACATCACCGTATAATGTTCACAAAGCTTTACCGACCTGTAATATGGCTCTTTGGAATATATTATCATCGCTTATGTGCAATTAAACCGGTGGATCATATTCTTCACTCTGAGAAAATATCGGTTGCTTTTGTCTACCAGATTTAATCATAAATACGATGTTCTATTCATAAAGGTTTATAGTTGGAGTAACGATGTTTGCAAGTTCTCGGTATGTATACATACATATATATATACAATCCATACATAAGTGCAAGCTCTAAGTTACTCAGCGTGTTATGTATATAACGCTGGTCGTTTCTCTAAATTTTCGAAAAGAGAAATTCCGACGACAAAAGAACACTGAAATATCATACAAAAATAAAAAACCGAAAATTATAAATACCCCAAAGAATTATAATATAATATGCGAAATAATTTAATATGCGATTTAACGATTATGGAAGAAAGCAGAGGCTGGCAAGCGTAGATACAGTGATCAGTATACAAAATTTTCTGCCACGCAGCACTTCTAAGTAAAATCAGTCTTCAATCAATCTTATTATGGAACGATTGATATAATGTTATCACTACAGTTTTGCAATCCATCGTTACGTAAAAAGCGAACATAAACAGAGAACCGGGTAGGAATGGTGCGGAATTATGTTTTGTCACGGAAGAATATGATTAATTAAATGATGTTGACGTAATTAAAAAAAATTAAGTAAGCAAAGTAATTATAAATAACTTCGCAGTATCATAATGGATCAAAAGGATACGCTATAGGAGCATGTGAATTATCATTAGAAAAACTATAATGGCACCATCTATTGTCTCATCAAGGATAACCCGTTTTTGTAGGGTTACGCAAACCAATTGTGTTAGACAATATAAGTTTCCGTGATTGAGAAAAATATATAAGCAATAGAATATGATTTTTAAACATCATAATCACGACCTTAGCTCGTGTTATATATGTTACTATGGTTAAATACGTATACACATATATACATATAAATATATATATGGATGTATGTTTGCTCGTACATGGGTTGTTATTATATATTTAATTTATATTTTAATAAATATATTGTTTAAAAACATTATGCCCCGTCATGCATTTTCTTTGTTTGGCAGAGAAATGCTCAACCAAAACAAAGAGAATGCCTTTTGTCGTTAGGGCCGCCTATTTGTGCAATTTTTTTTATCTACAAATAAAGTTAAGATTTTCAAAAATCAAATATTAGGATGATGTTCATGACATCTTATATTGACCATGGCAATGGCTTCTAGTAGACTAACATCATGTCTAACGGCCATGTCAAATCTATATATTCGTTGTGTAGCTACGCTCGATGTTGTCGAGTGACGAATATGTTTACCTAGGGTAAATATTAGTAGATAGTAAATAGTCTAGGTTAATAGGGTAAATAGTAGGTATTTGGTAACTCCAACATCGACTCAGAGGTGAATCGACGATACCAATTACGACATATCCTCTCGTTGAAAATCTCAAAAGCTAAATGTTTGAGGAGAAAAGTCTTTAATCAGTGCGTGTTGCCAGTGATGATATACCAACTGAAACGTGGTCCTCCACTACTCAGGATAGTGCTTTGTGGCAGTTTGTGCGGGACACCTAAGTTCAGCAGTGGACTAGTGATAGGTTAAGATGAATTTTTATTATATACAATAAAAATTAAATGTATCAAAGCAGTATCTAAAAGTTATAATTACAAAGATTTACTTCTTTAATTTTATTTATAATATAATAATTATTTACAAATCCATTGAATCCATCGTGTCAGGAATGAAGCTAATGTAATGGTTTACAAATAATTCCAAAGAACACACAACCTACAACCCGAGTTCCCACGCGCATGGTTCTTGAACCCCGGATTTTCTGCCCTCATGCACATTCACTATGTGGACACGACTTGAATTCTCGTAATGAAGTATGATTATATGGAACTAATGTCCAAGGTATCTTTATATGCAAAACTAAAGTATTGTAGAAATTTGCATTTTTATATGATATCAGGCTTCGACAAACAAATACACAATTAACCAGAACATTAGTTATTCTTGAGGCCTAAGAAATATTGTTAAGGAACCCGCAAATAACAACTTTAAACCAAAAAAACAGTTTTTGATTAACTGATATCAAGCGTGAGTAATAGTATATTTGGTTGGAAAAACCATTGTCAAATAAGCTTTGTAATTTAACTAGCCTCTGAAAACGATTCTCGAAGAGTTAAGTCATTCGAGAATCTTCTGGCAACGCTTGATGTAACAAAAGAAACAAAAGATCTCTACCAGCAATAGTAATCTACGTACCTTAATATGAGTCATCCGATGGTAATATAAATTCGAACTGGCTGTAAACCTCTTTCCGCAGTGTTGACACTGATGAGGCTTCTCTCCAGAGTGTATTCTCCTGTGTGTATTCAGACTACTGGATGTACTGAACCCCTTGTTGCACACCATACACACGTGAGGTTTTTCACCTTAAACAAATTTCGAAATAATAAGCCGGATCAGGGAAAAATGTTCCGCGAATGGCAACATTATTGTAAACATTATAAAGCTTCCCCACCGGTTGAATTTTGGGGATTCATAGAATGTCGCTATAATTGAATTTTTCAGAGTAATTTTGTTACTGTGTTCTGTATGAGTAAAAAGAAACGGACACACTTGTAATGCAGTTTAACGAACGGTCCAAGCCGAGGCTCCCTCTCGGGAGCCCTTGTCCTGGTCTGCCCTGTCTGCCCATATATAGAGGTCTCAACTGAGTGCCATAAGCACTCGTTGACCCTTCAACCCGGTGAAACTGTAAAAGCCCTCGGGCTAACAGCGACCATCAGCCCCAAAAAAAAGCAGTTTAACTTATTCCGCATCTACACGCATTCCGTGATGACGCATATTTATCTTAATGCCTTATCTAGGATGTATGGAAGTCTCATGAGTTGCTAAAAGTGAAATACTTTACTATTAAGTGTTCTAATTTATTACCTTTTGTAGCTCAAGAGAAACCAAATGATATAGTATGATACATATGTTATATATAAGAAAAAACAAGGATATATATTCATAATGATAATTATAGTATGTAAAAAGAATAGAATAAAAATTCTGTACTAAATTATACCTGTATGTGTGCGCATATGCCTCTTTAGCAGTGATGGTCGATCAAAAGCCTTCCCACACACTTCACAAGGTAGCAGCGCTCTTTCCGATTTCGCTGGTCTCCTTTGAATTTTCGGCGTCATTTCCAACAGCTCACTCGATGATGCAATGGACGAAGATGTTAAGGAGTCTCCTGATACTGATTTATGTTCATCCTCAGCTCCTGATGGCGGAGATATTGGTAGGAGCACTCGTGAGAGAAGGGAGGTAGATAAGTCTAACGGAGAATCTGTTGAAGAAAATATTTATAAATATCATAGTATAATTTAAGTACGTGCAATGCACATTCTTGATAACATCGAAATAAATATAATATTTTTAGTGTGTGTTAAGATGTTCGTAATGATATTAAAACGCCTTAAAATAACATTCCAATTTTCTAAATTAAAAAATCAGTTTTACTTCTCATTTCTATTGTATTTTAAAGGCCTTTCATTGTGTTTATAATAACTTGTACCTTGAGTAACTTAAAATTTGTAACTTGAGTATATTACACTTATATAGAATTATCTGTTATGTTACAGGGAAGCAACAATAGTAAACTTAAAATTCACCAAACCGAATTATTATGTTTTTTATATGTACGTCTGCTCCAATGAACTCTACGGCTTTCCGAAACTGGGTAGAAGACCCGCAATTAACGATTATTATTATGTATCTATACAACATATATCATTAGTATATCCCTTCTATTTATTCTGTAATGTAGCCTGTAGCCATAGCAATATTTTCTAGCCCTTTGACATGTTCACTAAGAGTATATTTATTACATTATTGCATAACATGTTAATTGATACATTGTTATTGCCGCCATTTGAAAATTGTAAGCTTATTTAGCGGGTAACGGTGATTAATATTTGTTGCAAAAGTAAAAATTATTAGAATAAACGCATCCTGGACTGCATTGACATGCCTAGGTATACGGAGCCTCATCATACACAAGACAGCAGAATTGGATGTGTGAAACCAAATATTATGTAAAGTAACGCTACAAGGCTAGGTCCAGAAATGTATTTCTTGACTGATGAGTTTAAATTATTTAATTATTGAATTGGTTTTAACTTAAAATTACCTATTATAATCATCACCATTTTATTACTAATTCATAACATATAGAGTTATATATATAAATTTGTAATAAATTATTGCATACAAAAAAAATCGCTGCATTAATGAATACAGGGATATAAATCGATTAATCAGTTCCTGTACTTAAATAATATAATTAAAACGAAACTTTTAGCATTCAAATTTGCTCCAATCAGAGCAAATAATGAAAGAATTAATTGACAACCGTAAAAGCGGTATTGTGGAAGTGTAGACAATTTATGTTTATTGAGTAACACATTTTTAAACCAGTCTCAAACATTCTGTTTTTTATTCCTGAAGACCCCGAAATATTTATCAATATATCTGGGTGTATATATAAATTACCATATATGTATAAATGTATATAAGCGTATATAAACATCATCTCAGCTCAATACTAATCGTTCATATTGCTATAAAGCACGACCCTGAGACCAGTAGCCATTGACTATTATAGGCCGTCCTTTATCTAACTGTGCAAAGACCTATAATGCATTTACCTGTACAAAATTTATGTCCGAAGATTTTCCCTGTAAATTATGGGGCGACAGTGATATGTCAATTCACATTGCCATGTGACTTCATTCTTTACCGCTTTGAGAAAACTCAGAGTGTCTCAGTAAGCTATTTAGGAGGACATGCTCGATGTTTCTTTGCGTGATAAAAGCTATAACAAGGACATCCACAATAGAACGGAAGAAAGGGTACCGAGATAGCTGTAGTAAATAATATAGTTATAAAACTATATGCGGCTTGTTTCAAAAATTAAAACATTTAATTAGTTACTTTGTGTTTCAGTTATAGATAAGATACTTGAGTTTCATTATCAGTGTTGAGTGTTCCATGATTGGCGGATAGAACACTGAATATGGAGCGACGCGTAAGACGATAGTATCTTTCCCGAGTCGCTTCATTTTACTCAGTCTATTTGTTTTGATTGCAAAACTTTATCGACTCCGTATAAAGTTATTTGAAGCCTTTGAAATAATTCAGTTGTACGTTTCTAACTTTAGTTTTCTATATAAGTTATTGAGTTGTTTTATTGTTTGCTTGCAACATCACAAATTAATTGGAATTGAAAACATCAATTAAATCTAATTAACCCTTTGATGAGGAAATTGAAACAATACACCATTCTGCTAAATAATATCATACTAAGCATGAATACATCCTGTAGCGATTTTGTCACTGCACAATAATAACATATTATTACATTGAGAGTAATAAACGAGCACACAGATCACCTTATGGTAAGCTATTCTTATTTCCTTAACATAAAGTAACAGTATTCTCAATAATTAATTATGATAAAAATATCAATTTCTGGTAAATGATCATCTTAGCTAATTAATGAACACCAGCTTTCGTTCTTGTCTAAAGATTCGTCTTCGTCTAAAGATGAAGACGTATTTTCGCCCCTGACTACTAAAATGGAGTACCACGTAGTATGCATTTATGTCTCCGTATTTTCACTGACCGTACGACACATAAACAGATACAGGAGTACGGTGGTATTTTACGTAGGTAGTCTGTGAAATTATGATCTTACCCACATTAGGCGGATTCAATTTCTAGCTACTGCTGGATTCCGCGACGTAACAAACAACTATAACTAAACTTCATAGTTACTTATTATGAGAAATATTGATTCAATTGGTTGTCCCAATCAGACAAAGTCCTATTAGTTAATAGTCTGATTTATTTAAATTGTCGATAACTTCCTGTAAGATTTTTAGAGTACTTATATTTTGCTTAATAGTTTTCTGTGCTGTCATCTTTGAAGCATTTTACAACATTTAGTACTAGTTAGTACAGTAGTTTATATGTAATGTATTATAAGTAACTGCTCAGCCGTGTCTCAAATTTATTTTTGTGCCTAATAAACTTCGTTTCATAAGTAAATTAGGCATCTTTTCGTTCGTTTCCTTTCAGTCCAAGTTATTATTTCCATCCTACTCCAACACCACCTTTAAATTATATTGAAAATATTATACTATGCAGTAATTAATGAATGAAGGTATATACTCGTGTACCTGCTTATTTAAGAAATAATTAAAATAACACCATTGAAAGAGAGTAGAGGGAAGTGTTTGGAGCATTTCCTCTTTGCAGAATATGCTCCCATGCTATGCCAACGCTATGTTTAGGAAGATCGGATATATATTTATATAAATATATATATATATAAATATATATATATATATACATATAGAATTGTATTCAAAAATGGTCTAAAAGAGATGGCCCCCTATATAAATTGAGAAGCTATATATGATACTAAGTGGCAGTAAACAACTGTTTGGTTTACTCGATAACTCAAGTCCTCTATATAGGAACAATATAAGAGATACGTTCATACAGGTACAGAGAGTTTCCGTCGACAGCTGCATTCGAATCGATATGGTCTCAGATCGGATCTGCCTTTATAGTGGCAAACGGTGCCGCTGTGTTATCTCCCCGCGTATATAACTGGCCAGTTAAGACGTGTTTATAATAATTCAGAATTATGGCCTAAGATAAACTCTAATTGAATTATTTGTATCTATTTGAAGAAAGACTGAGATGTTATGTAAGATATGATATCCAATTTTGTTATGTTAATTGCCATTTTAAGACAGGTAATTGCCACCGGCAAATAACTTTTTAAATAGTATTTCATTCAACTATTTGGTGTCCTACAGCTAAGCAAATATACCTTCGTATTACAGTTACTACATATTTATCATTTTTCTCCTTTCTTAAGTCTTTTTACGTTTTTATTATTCTAAGATATTTGCCGTATTCCGGTATCGAGTAAATTTTCGTAATGTTTTACAAATTAAAATACCGGTACATAAAATTTATTATTTTGATCAATATTCAGAAAATAATACATGTCTTTAGTAGAAAATTTCTACCGAGTCCTTCATTAATTAGATAACGTAATATCTTCGTCGCTTTTAAACCCGAAACAAATGACATTCGCGGAGGTTATTCACCAAAAAAAACGCTACCGCGCAAGCTGATGTCAAACTTTAAAAATTGTTTTCCATTAAATTGATAACACGTAATAAATCACATAGGGACAACGCCATTTCGCCGCGCGCTGATCGCTGCCTTACCACGATAAAAAAGCAATCACAAAACGCGCGACTACCGAAACGAGACGCCATCGAGGGGCGGAATGTTCTTTGATGTGGCCGCTCCCAGCAAGTGTCCACAGTAAAAGTAAATTAAGTAGTACCACTTTATATTAACAAAGGTACGCTGGAGAAATTAACACATACGCTGTGAATTATTTACTAACTGCTTCCATTAACCGGAACATTAGTTAATGATTTTTTACAGTAGACTATAATTCGTTTGGATTTTTTCTGTACTAACTGTAACGTCAAATCGTTAGATTGATAAAATATTATATTTCTTTTTCGATAGAGATAGCTCGAAATAAAAGCAATGAAATATATTTACTTTAAAAGTGTTCATAACGGACTCATTCAAGGATAAAAGTGAGATAGAGAATAGAGAATAATAGGTCGTTAATAAGATTTAAACTAGAATACTTTATTAAATACGAGTAGTTACAATGTATGTCACTTATACAAAGAAACGTAGTAGTGGTATGCTATTCTTTCACAGGTCAATCGATATGTGCTGTCATTGTATATATTTTTTATATATTACGGATCATTTAAAAATAACCATTATGGTTATTTTTCGCATTCCGATTTTGAGGCAGTCAAATTCTATTTGCAACGAACCAAAATCTTATTATCGCATCCACGCAGTCATTGCACGATGGCATAAAATAAAACAACATTTACATTTATAGATATTTTATAAGTTAAATACTTTTATATGATTTTAAGAGTGCTAGTATAAAAAATAAATGGCATTTTTTCAAAATAAATTCTCTATAAAACATGGGTATAAATTTAATCCCCAATTTCTCTGTTTCTAAATATTATATGATAATCCTTCAATAGATTGACCGCAAAATTTCACCTAATTTAAGTGGTGGAGCCAAGCTTTAGCTATAAACTGGATTTGACACAAATAGGTCGGTTCACCCGGGAAAAGACCACACTTTGACTTTCAATTTTTTTCCTTGATTCACTCATATATAGCGTATAATAATAGTGCAGCCCTATTATGTGGTTGGTAACCTTACTGCTAGTGATGAGACATTCCGTTTTATTCCTCAAGCATCTATATTATGAATCTTTTTAAAAGGATGATGTTTTTTTTGGGCTGATGGCCGCTGTTAGCTTTGGCTTGGCTTTTACAGTCTCGCCGGGTTGAGAGGTGACCGAGCGCTTATGGCGCTCAGTCGAGACCTCTATTAGTGGGTAACCAGCACATGGGCTCCCAAAAGGATGTATGTATCATGGGCTGAAGGAACTTTATCTGCAGATCAACTCTCCGTTCGTTCGTGGAATCACGCCATAACTTCCATATCGTTATCGTATTTTTTTAAATACAATTAAATTCTTAAAAATTAAATATAACTTGTATTAATTCAATTATGATGATAAACGAGCCGTTTATCATCATAATTGAATTAATAAGTTCATGAGATTGACTTAATGTTGATTGTTTGCAGGAAGGTCCTGAGATTCTTTTAGTAATCGGACGAAACATAGTAGCACTAAGCTTAAGCAGGTATTTTGAGATAGCGCTCGGTCTGAACTTTCCTCGCAACAGCTAGTTTTCATCTACGGAGTTACTCTAGCACGTGACATAAAGGCAGCAAAATTGCACACTGCAGTAAAATTTAGGAGTAGGCATTAGTTCTTACCTTTAAACTGATACGCCTAACGAGGCTTTGTCGTCTATCGCACTTCGCAATCAAATGTCGCCATGCGTCTCGTAAAACACGAACTCAATCTTTAGATATTCCATTCGCCTGTCCTATCAGCGTGCGAAAATATTCACAGATAATAAATCGACTGCTTTCTATTTGCCGCTCGTATAAATCTTAAGTATTTTGTTTTAAATATGAAGAAGTAACATGAACAAATTTAAATGTTTTAAAAGTAACTTAGAATAAAGGATGTTGGTCATATAAATTAACAGAAATATATGTGCATTCATTTAGCTTAATCTGCTTAATATTAATGCTACACAAACGATATAAACCGATATCTTAGTAGTCATTTTGATTTTCTACGATACTCTTTATCAAATATTAGCTAAGTCAACTAACCAATAAAACAATATGACGTTAAAACAATACATGTACACGTACATTTTAAAACAATAAACGTTATGACAATATTTTTTTTAAATATCATATAATATATAACTAAGAGGAATATATTTAGTTAAACGCATCCAAACATGTCGAGAGAATTAGCTATATCAATTACTACAACTACTTTCACCAAACCATCAACACTACGTGATGTTCGATGGATAAACGTTTTAGTGGTCATTTTCTAAAGATTGTATGTGGCATAATAAATACCTTAACACATATCGCGTGTAGATTATATATTCAGATGGTATTAATAGGAAGCATTTATTTTGTAATTTAAGAGTGTGTAAGGTATATTTCTTGAGTCGTTAATAGTATATCATTGAGACGATTTAAATGTATAGGTCGAACAATGCTATTTATCCGTATAGGACAAACTCTAGCTGTAGGCCTATATTTAGCATAAATCTATAGGGTGATGCCTATAATAATTTCGTCATGATCACCATCGCAACGGAGCATTACAACTCCTTTAAGGATAAACGTCCTCCACGAACTGTGCCGAAGCACGAATCTGCGTCATCTGATGCGATAGACCACAAACCTGAAAAAACTCGAATCTTTACAATTGACTTTCTCACTCACCTTCTAATATAGAGTCCATTGTCTGTCTGTACAAGTTGTTCCTCATCCTGACGAAGAATAGTTCCTCAGGTCGCTCAGGTAGGTAATAAACTATAAGTTCTGTATGGGCTGATACGGGCTTTACTGCTTCGTATACCGCTTCTCCTTTTACTTTGGTGCAGACTAAATTTACCTACAAAAAAAAATAAGACTCATTCTGAGTGAAATTATTATATATTGATATAATTATCAAATTTTCATCGATTTGAATTCTCGACAAAATATTCCTATATACCCTTCATTAGACAGATAGAGGAGAAATAGAAATAGAAATACGATAGAAGCTGGACACACAATTTAATGCAAGGTTTTTGTGTTTTACATTATGAAGAGATTATTTAATGTCTTATACAATTCGTGGTTAAAATCAAAGTATGTTAGTACTTGAACCAAAATTGAAACGCTCTCGCGGAACAGGGTAACGGTCCGAGCCGAGGCCTTGTGCTGGTTTCCCACTAAAAAAGGTCTCGACTGAGTGCCATAAGCGCTCGATCACCTCTCAACCCGGCGAAACTGTAAAAGCCCTCGGGCTAACAGCGGCCATCAGCCCGAAAAAAAAACGAAAAGAAGGGATAGTTTTTATAGTATTATATTTTTAACTGTATATTAGATTAGAGTATTATATATATTTAAAAGGCACTTACTTGTGGTCCATAGTTCTCCGACACGCGCAAAAACCTAACCCAGTTGCAATGTCGCACCTGCACTCCTCCCGAAGTGCACACTTCGTCGAAGAGGCCGAATCTATGACGAATCTGCAACAATATTACCAATTTTCATTAGTTCCCTTCACTTAGTCCGCATTAAATTCATACATCCAGATACAATTTTCTGTCTATTCAAACGATTAAGTATATGGAGGTCTATTCACCCTTGTGTCTTGGTGGTCCGGATCTGAAGCTTGTGTCTTACGGATCCCGAATTCTTTACAACACCCCTAAACCAATATTTATTAAATATAATACCTAATGCTATTCATTTTCTGAACTTTTCTCCGCTTTATCGTTATGTTTTTATCGTTATATTATATTGTAATACTGAATTATACGCAAATTATACCTTTTTTATAACAAATGGCCAGTGTTTGCCTACTATCCCATTTGATGGTAAGTGGTGATGTAGCCCTATATGGTAAACCTATTAGCTCAGTAAAAGCCTATTCACTCTTGCCTTGAAAACACCCAAGTTACATTAAGACAGAAATAAGGCAAGACTGGCAAACTATTCCGATCCCTTGCTGTGTGCATTAGGAAGGACGAGGTACAAACCGTTTCATGCTAATGCAAGGTATATGCAACAATGAAGTATTTATGTCCATATATCTGATCGTCCATTTAATGCATTTATAATTCTTATAAATGCAAATGATCGCTAAGTTTTAAAAAGTTATGGAATCTTTCCCCGAAGATTGAACTTTAGTTATAACCAAATCACAAGAGCCATATTAATACTAAAAAAAAACTTGGATTTATACGTTATTATTGCTATTTTCTATTGCTATATGCTATCAATATTTAAATATATTATATTAACATATTTATAGTCGGGAAATTTACAAACATGTGAATTTTGTCGCATTTATCTACGTTCATTATGTTAATAAAATAACAATTAAGCAAAGTGACTTCCTCAATATAAAATTAGCAATAGCGAATAAACTATGCTTTTAATCTTAAAATGCTCTCCCATATAACTTCAAACCATAAACATTTAATTTCCAAGTCCCCTATCTTAATTCATAGAGATATTCCTTAAATAATGGTTCGCATCAAGCGCACCGCGGGTGGAAATTATGTGAATGTATTTATAATCTCATAATCAATAAGATTTTCATTTAATATCATCTAGAATTATAAGCGAAAGAGTTAGAGTGCAATACGCTTAACTGCGCAGTGATAACAGGTATAAATTGTCCGCATTTCTCTAATAGAAGTTTCAACAGATTATTAAAATTATTACACAGACCCGTCAAAACCAGTAAAGATCTTCAAATCATCAAAATCTTCTTTATTACTATTTAATAGTATTCATAAGTTAATATGTATAATGGTCTAGGATCTATATAACCGAATAAAAGAATAATTGTAAAAGCTCGTTGTGTTCATTCAAAATATTATAGAATTAAATTAGCGACAGGATTAAAAAATATATCAATGACTGGTTGTCATGTTAAAATATTTTTAATATTTTTCTTTTTATATACTTATTCTATAAAATTACAAGAAAATATAATATGAACATTGTATAGATGTACCAAAAAATTCCAGATACACACACAATTTGACAGCTGTATATATTTAATAATCAGGACGAAGTGTTAATAAAACCTTGCCCCGTCTATACAAGTGTAGTCTATGACAGAGTTAGCTTTTAACTAACCGCCGACGCGTACCAATACGCTACGACGTGAAAATTACAACAAATAACACGAGCGAATCAAACGTGTGCACCGATCCGATCCTGGTGCAATTAACTGGTGAGATATAGTACCGAGGTATGCGGCCGCGTCGAATCTTTATTGGCTACTTTTAATTGAAGCTTTACCTTACTTTTATAAGAAATCGTGTACGCACGTGGCAGCTACAAATTAATTTTATAATAATTTCAAAGGCTATAAATGAAAATGGACAGGACTGGAGAGGTTATTGCGAGTTTAATAATAAATTAAACTAGTAGTATTTATACATATTTTTTGGAAATATTAATAATAATGGAGTATATCATTGATATTTGATGAAGAATTAGCACAAAGGTGTATCACTAACTATAAAGACTAAGAGGGTATGTCTAATAGTTAGAATTTTGGCCGTATAGTCTATTGTCAAAAATAATTCCTACTCATCCATTTAAAAATTCTCTGCCTGATAGATTACGTAACGTTGACTATGTACTACGATTGACGAGTAGTACGATTGACGAGTAGTACGATTGACGAGTAGTACGATTGACGAGTAGTACGATTGTGTCCGGCATAGCTCCAACGATCAGCAAGCTGAACTTACAGTTAAATTATTTAGTTAGTTTATTAAATTAATGAATTTTAGCATGACATTAAAGTTACTATCATTTCGGTTAACGATAAACCGAATATACTTAAATGCTTGTGTTAGGGGATGGTTCACGACAACAGTTAGATGGTGGATTCAAGCCAACAGCCGTAAGTTTGGCATACCATACCCTAAACGATTAGGCTATTGATGGTTCGAATAAGTCAGCCACCAGGCATTTACCAATGAGAATGAAACAGGGCTCCGGACTGACAACCGCAGGTAGTCCCACACCAGATATAGCGACAATAATACCTATGCAATTTTGCGGGAAGTGGTAGCTTAGCATCGTGGTCAAGGTAATCTAATGGGAAGGCTTATGTCCAGCAGTGGATAGTCCACCTATTGCCAGCCTGTGGTGTTGATAATAACGATAACGTTAAATCATAAATTAAAGGCTAACTTTTCTTTAGTCATTTAATTTAAAACTAAAGGGAATAAATCATTAACCTAATGATTTTTTGTAAAGCTTGGTGACAGTCGAAAGTATCCGCTCAGTTAACGAAGATATGTTCATTATATATTGGACTCAACATATATTATATAGATAGAAGAATTGACTCATAAAATAATCTAATCCATGAATACCTAACCTAACCCATAAAATAAGTGACAGTTGTCAAAATTAATAATAAGATGAAAATTATGAAATAGAAATAAAAATTACTTTCTTCCAATTTTATTGAGACGCTATAATTAAGTGTTATCTGATTGATATACCTGTTAAGATCAGTGTTAGTCGATAAACATTCAATTGAACATTCGTATAATGTGGGCATCACTATTTATAGCTCCTAAATATGTTAAGATATAATAAAAATGCAAATTTATACTAATATTGTACGCGTGCTCAATGATTGGATTGAACACAGCCTCTCCATCGGCACTCATGCATCGTCGGTGTTTTTTTTATTATTATTTATTGGGGACTTTTTTTCTATCTCTATTATTATTGTTATTTTTATAAAGAAGCTTTTATAATCATTACACCATAAATTACTTCATACAATTGTGTATTGGAATAAAGGTTGTGGACATTTTTACACTTAAGTTTAAAGTTTAAGTACAAAAAGTTTTAGTCAAATAAAGTTTTTAGTTTTTGTATGCTGTCTTTTTAATATACTTCAAATTTTAGTATCGTATCAATATTTATGAAAAAACCCTTTTAGTTAACGATGAGAAATAAAAGTGTTACCCAATACACAACAGAAATCGTTTACGAAAAAAGCGACTTAAAATTCCATCCGTACCTCACAAAATGAGCGAATGATCCAAATTTATTACGAGGGCCCCCAATCGATTCTGTATCGATTTTTAATCAATCTCCTAAATGGTCTCTATCAAATTTAATTGACGTCAGTCGTGAGAGCCCTAAAAAGCCTGCATGTATTGAACGACGCGCTCAAAAACAATTATTGAGACATAAGCTAGGGGTATCTCACTAATTGTATTTTTTTCATTCTTTTGAAAAATAACGGAACTTAAAATATATAACTGATATGTAAATACCAACAAAATTGGTTATTACCACATTTAATGTAAAACAATGTTTAACTAAACTTGTAATACGATATTAATCTATATAAATTATAGAAAATAAAGAAGAATTAAAAAAATATATAGACGAAACATTTTGTTAAGTATTACGCTGTCACGATAAAAATGTCGGTAAATAAAAGTTTATTTTAATAAAATTAAATGTGACAAATATGAGCGATGACTTCGGAGCGGTGACTCTAAAAAAGATTTACGATAAACATGCGTTGTCGCCCCTGTAGTTTGAAATGGAATGCTACGTAATTGGGTCTACGGTTCCCTAAGCTCACTAGCATCGTTGAGCTGTAGATGTAGATGTCATGGGATGCAGGAATCCCTTACCATCAAGTGAACTGTGTGCTCGTTTGTTACTCTCAATAAAAGATAGTTTGTAACTGTGGCGTGTGTCTATACCGTAAAAATCTTTAGAACGATCCAGAGACCTTTTACTATATGTATTTATATTAATTCTAACTCTAGGGAAGCTTCATAAAAGACAAATAATGCAATGATATGTAATAATATGTTCTATTCGATAACACTTTCTTGAATCATAAATTGATAATATGTGTATAGCACGAACGTTTGGTATGAACAATGATTATCCCACTAGGCAGTAGGAGTAAAGATAACCTATATTTATCTTCATAAAAAAAACTATGAATTTAAAAAAGAAATGACAAAGGACATGTTATTCATCATAAAATAATTAAATACAAAGGTTTTTCCACATTTTCTATTGTGTTTGCGATTCAGATTTATATTAAATTTGATAAAAACGTAGAGCTTAATTGGAAAGATACGAATTACTTTTAAATTAAAAATAATTTGGCAAATCTGAATTTTAAATATATTATAATAATATTTATTTACATTTCCACATAGATATGTTTGATCGATCGATTTGGACAGCAAGCAATTTATAAAATCAAATCGTCTGCACCGGGGGGCTTGTTGTATGGCAGACTGCGTACACGCGCTCACCGCTGGCAATCACGACTACAGAAGCTATTTGAGAGCTGGAGGCATGGACCAATGCAGTTGGAAATGCCTAAGTTTGTAGCCATGTATTGACTTATAATTTTGAATAGTAGTGAAGGAAATATTACATGATATTAAAATAAACATGTTATCGTTTCTACCTTCGTAATAATAAAGAAAATCTGAATCCTCAAACTTTTATCAAATGTTTTAGGTGATAGCAACTTTTGATTATTATAAATATTATAAAGTTGAACAAATGACATATAGAAGCGGAGAAAGCTTGAACCGTGGTGATGCTTAAGATATAAATACCTGGACAGTAAAGAAAATCAGTGAGGAAGTTTTGAACTTAGTGATGGAAGAAAGATGGCGACGATATGAAATTAAAGAAAAAATATTGGACGGTACAATAAATTTCTAAAAATTATAATTGAACAGAAGAGAGACAGAGGAAGGAGAAGGTAATTAATTATAAGCAAATTAAAGAGAAATACGGTGTCCAGAATGTGAAAATATTATCGAAGTATAAAAAGTTCTGAAGTGTGCCCTATTGACTAGAGCATAGTCTAACAATCCAAGAACTGCGATTTGTAATAAAATCCAGGAGCTTTATGATTTATGAGCTACAGATAGAGATAGATCCTTGATTCTTCCAACATTTTTATTCATTTAATTTAGTTTTTTTGTATAATGCAATAACAAGCAGGTACGTTACACCAGTAATTTTAGAGTTACATCGGCCGAAAGTATTTCGGATTATTAATGGAAAAATTATGAAAATGGCGGACGTAACAGCCGGCATTCACATGCGAGAGTAATACATTAATTTCATGATCGCGTTTTTAAACAGAAGCCAAAATCGACGTCCGTGCCCCGGGCCTGCATTACAGACGACTACGTATGCAGTGTAAGTTAAATTTAGAATGGGCACGTTTTCATTGTACAAAACAAGTAGACGGAGGGACATTGGTTCTTCGAAAATCGGAACGAGATCAATTCTCATACTAGCAAATCTTTTGTTTGGTAACTTTATACATTTTTTTTATTACAATGAGAGTAACAAACGACACACAGTTCACTTGAAGTGAGTCCTCCGACCCAGGACAGTAGTGTAGAGATCTACATTTATCCTTGTCAAGGACCTCTACACTGTCAACTACTATAACCATATCCATATCAATGCAGGATTGAGTCAAACTCACTTCCAAGTTTATTTCTAATATTTTTTATATAATAAATAAAGATTCTAAATAATATATAATAAATAAATAAAGAATTAATAAACTAAAATGGCAAAGGGGTTCAAATAGCTTATAGAACTGTTAATCGTTAGTAAAGAGTTTTTTATGTTACAATCTTACACTCAACTAAATGGAATGATGATCTCGTCACGACTGCATGAAGTCACTATATCTTGGTGGTTTAGGAAGTTTGCCATGAAGGAATCTGTACAAAATTAGACCTTCATTTTAGTGAAGTACTAAAGGTACGCTCAAAAGATGATGACGATAATAAATATTATGATCACACTGACTTCAGCGAAATATTTTTTTATGTTATTAAAAAAGTCCAGGAAGGAGAGCTGCGTGGGGTATATAATAGTGTCTTAAGTACTAGGTTGTAAGATACAGGGAGCGTTTGTTACAACGAGGCTGCTACATATCTCTTAGAACTGATAAAGAATAATGATTCTGTAGTGATCTACCTTGTGTTTGTAAATTGAGTATAGAAAAAACCAAGTCAGTGGATGTAGTTGGCTCAAGATAATGCTTCGTAATAATCTCTGAACAAACCTGTTTTTTTTGTTATATTAAGCACACAGTTCACCTGATGTTAAGTGATTCATTCGGCCCATTACATCTACATTCATCCTTGACAATGAATCATAATTCAGATGCGTTGTCACCCTTGAGGACTTTGATGGAATGCCCCGTCATCAGTAATATAGGACTCCGGATCCCTTCACTCACCAGGCACAGCGCACAGCACAGCAGCGTTATGCTGCTATTTCACGCCGGTATTCTGTCAGGGCGTGGTCCTATCCCGGTCGAGCTATTCATTCTGCAGTTAGAAACAAATCTACCACTATTAAAAATGTAACTAATGATGGATTAAGATGAATATGTTTGTTTAGTATTTGATCATAGCACCAATAAGAAATGGATCGATGGATATATATATAATAACTCACGATAACCACAATTCATAAATACTAGGGAAATATATTAATTATTAAATTTCTTATTTTATCGCGAATATTATAATACTAATAATACCCGTTTATTTTAATTCGCTACCATCAGTTTAATTTAGTTCAAATCGATAAATAATTAATACTGACAGCATCCGTGATCAAATATGACATGATGATGTTAGACACTTCCCCTCTTAAATTAAAAGGATATAAATTTAAACGAATAAAATCGAATAAATAAGTTTTGGTATATTATATTATTTATTTAATTCTATGATTATTATTAATTTAAAATAAATTAACATAAAATATTCTCCAATAAGAACATTTTTCCACAAGCTAAAGTGGACAATGGAGACCCGCCCCAGAGACATGAGCACGGCGGCCCCCCGAGGCGATCATTTGCCGCACTTCCACCAAATTGCGCGGCCGCGTTCGTGCGCGCGTGCTATTACACGCACAGAACGTCGGCTATCAATGAAACGGCTCGTTAGACCACTGGATACTGAATTATTATTGTTTAGACAGATGTGAGTGTTAAATGAAAAAAATAACCTCCACTAACATTCAGATTGCGACTATTTACTTTAATGAAATAAATATAGAACTCTTGTTCACTCAAACTCATCGGTATCTTTACCGATGTAATCAAGACGATTCTAAGATTTAATAGATTTCGGGAAGAAAACAGCTAAAATTTTAAGTTATTATTTTTTCGTATCTTATTCGTTTGTCACATTATAGTTTTAGTAACTTAAATATAGTCAGCCAGATCCAGATCCAGATCGAGAAGGATTGATCAGGTAATACTTCCAGAAGAACTAACAATCGAACTGTAACTGTATATACAAAATCATATTATCATAGAATATTATATTACCAACAAAATTTAAATCAATCACAGGTGCGTGTTAAGTTAGGGGGAGGGGGCCCTTTAGTCCCGGGCATAAGAATAGGACTAAGGTACCCTCTGCATGTAGTACAAGGCGACTAAAAGGGGACTTCGTGTTCGCAGGCAATCAAATCTGACCGTCCGGGCAAGTGGACCCGGGGAGGACGGAAACTCGAAATGGTCTCGAGTTGCCGTAGCACAGTGATGGTGCTAGGGGAGGCTTGACGTTGCACCGTGCAGAGGGGCTCCCGCGCGTTCCGTCAGAGATCCCGGAGCCCCTCCCAATGTACTGAGGATGACCACCGGGGAGGTGATAGTGGTTAGAAATACTACAAAACCTCCCCTAGGAGGCAGGGTATCTTTCGACCACATAACCTTGTCTCGCCCCCTTAAGGCAGAGTATCTTTCGAAGATCTCACACCCGAGAACAAAAAAAAGAGGGGGGGAGGGGGAATTCTGATTACTTAATTTAATCGAATATATATACGAGCTAAAGATGGACAGACGGTGTGGTGTATACCGTATTAAAATACTATTGTAACCAATACAGCACGTGCCTCGAGACAAGTGTCCGGAGCGATTTCTAAAACAACACGAAGTCGTGAAGGCCGCAGGTAAACAGTAATAACATCCCATTACTGCAACTGGACACTTCGTCCGTGTATAGGAGCGGCGTAAGGAACAAATTGACGTTATAAAAAAAATATGATTATTTCTTTAACTTGCTTATTTTCAACCTACATTTTTTTCTTATTACTAAATTTAATTCTCTAAATCGAATCTAAAGAATTGATGATTTCTTACTATTACAAAAATATGACAATTACGCAACATATACGAAATATATAAATGGTGAAATTAATTATATAAACAACTTGAGTCTTTGCTTTCTTTGATCCTCAAAAATAACAATGTTTAATTAATTATATAATTATATATATAATTAAGTAATTTAAATATATAAATAAAGTAATATGATGGCAAAATACAAAAAAATATATTGAAATAGACATATTTTTTAGTATTTTGCTTTTGTATTTTTGATAGACTAAAGAATAATAATAATTGTATCTCTAAACACAAAAACTAATAACAATTGAAGGGTAAGTGTTGAAGTTAACAATCACCCTCAGACAATAGTCTTAAAACAATATTCCTCGAAACTACTTGAAAACATAAAATTTTCCTCGAAAATATTTAAAAAAAACAATATTTTCAATTTTGTATAATACACTCAACATTAACAACTACTGATGCGTTATTATCGTTATTATGAGAAATGAATGCCAAATGAACCAAAAAAACTCATACTCATTAACTTTTCTTAAAAGTATGAATAGAGTCTATATTATTAAACAATAAACATTAATAATTAATAATAATAAAAATTGATTACATTTGAAGCTGTACAAACTTTAAAGAAAGTACGAGACGAGACATTCTCTTAAATCTTTTACCTTGTACCACACATGTCTGCAGGGCGACTGCTGTATCTCCAAACGGTACAGTCATGATTCAAATTGCATCTCATTTTGCACTCTACCCACCGGTTGCAGTGATTTCGTACCGATTGACAGGTAGTGCATTGCATTTGGAGGCAAATTATACCATGGAAGTATTTTTTAAGTGCCAAATTAACTTTAGGTACACAAGTTTCCTTTTATAAAGAAATTTGCCTTATTCATTATGATTTGGAATGCGTTTTATTTTATTTGGGACATTATATATATATATATATATATATATATATATATTATACAATCAATTACGTTATCTACATCTTACTCAAGTTGCATATGTATAAAAAATTATACTTCTTACTGCTATAATTTACTATTTTTTTTTTCTTCAAAAAAGGCATTTTTTATCTGTGATAAAGATGCAAAAATATGTGTCAATCTGTCGTTAAAATCCTATACCAATCTGCGTAGCGGTATGCGTTTCTCAGCGTTAGTTTGACAAGTGTGTGTGTGTTTACCCGAATAAAGCGCTTTGCTTCGTCTTTCATTATTCGTACAGCAAAGGACAAGAATAGTTTGCCCGCGTCTGTCTTTCACTCTGATTACAATATTATTAATATACATTTTAGAGTGAATAGACATTTGCTAAGCTAGTGTGCCTTACCATCCAGGACTGCATTTCCGCTTAACATCAGGTGGGATCGTGGTCAAGAACTTGCTTTGAAAGTTAAAAAAAAAATCTTAACCACAAGCACTGGTTAGTTGCCGATTAACATTTCGTAGTACTATTAGTTCTAGTTGATTTAACTGCGCTAGACAGTCAAATTTATTATTTATTATATATATAATAGAATAGAAAACTGTAGCAGTATAATATACATACGATCTCATAGTAATTAGATTAAATTTATCATAAAGTTGGTCATATGGTAAATTTAAAAAGGTTAAACCCATAATGTCAATGTGGGTAAAACGTTTTAACTTGGATATATTTTTTTATAAAATACGGTAGGATAATATGTGAGAATACCTTTTAGTACATTATTTCTACTACCAGATCAGTAAACCAATAATTTGTGTGTTACACATGTACTGATCAGGATTTGAAGTTAAAATTGTAATTATCTTGTCGTCAAATCACAATGATCGGATTATCTTAGATTATAGATATTCCGTGTATTGTTATAGATACTACAAGCGGCCAGGTCCTTAATATCACATGATTCATAAACAGTGGTTTGGTTCAACACTTATTCTCATTATTTCTTTTAGAGTAACATCATTCGGAGAGGCCCATTATGATCTTATCCCTGTCGAACCACTGCCCAGCCATACACATCTGTCAGACGCCTTTACGTGCTGTGTACGAAGTCTTGCTTTTACCATAATGGAAGCAGTTCGCTGCCGCTTGTTATCCAAGCTTACACAGGTTACCATCGAAATGCCCATGCGTGGTGGTTATTGGTCTGAGTCTGTATGTGAGTCTCCCATCCAGTTGCTGCATCTAGGCCTGGAGGACGAAGAGGCCTGTCTTGATGATGCATATCTCTCTCCTCTGAATCGAACGGCACGTCACTAATGTGTTTTATCGTGCCTACTGTTTAAAGGCCTCAAGAACCACTTCAAGGTACTACCACTCTAATGTTTGCACTATCGCATACATGTCATGTACGAATACATCCAGACGTAGGAAGCAATCCAGGATTCTCACCGTCTTAAATACAAAAAATAAACTTACTATGCCATAGGTATTTTAATTACTTACCACCTTTATTAAGTCAATTAACATTTTTCATCAAAATTGCGAAACTTTTATTACCATAGACAACATAAATAACACTGCGCACCAAACCGTAAATTACATGGCACATCACTAAATGTTTGATTAATTGAATTACGCTTCGTGACACGCTAATCACCTGTTATTGTTGTAAATTGGTGTTTACTCGGTGATTGCGTGCGATACCGACCATAACGAACAAGGCGCAACGCTTCACGCACGGGTATACCACGTGCTTTGCGGGGGTGGTTGTTGATGCGTGGTATTCACACTTTATTTAAGAATACCTTTTAGTACATTATTTCTACTACCATATCAATAAACCAATAATTTGTGTGTTACACATGTACTGATCAGGATTTGAAGATAAAATTGTAATTATCTTGTCGTCAAATCACAATGATCGGATTATCTTAGATTATAGATATTCCGTGTATTGTTATAGATACTACAAGCGGCCCGGCCCTTAATATCACATGATTCATAAACAGTGGTTTGGTTCAACACTTATTCTCATTATTTCTTTTAGAGTAACATCATTCGGAGAGGCCCATTATGATCTTATCCCTGTCGAACCACTGCCCAGCCATACACATCTGTCAGACGCCTTTCCGTGCTGTGTACGAAGTCTTGCTTTTACCATAATGGAAGCAGTTCGCTGCCGCTTCTTATCCAAGCTTACACAGGTTACCATCGAAATGCCCATGCGTGGTGGTTATTGGTCTGAGTCTGTATGTGAGTCTCCCATCCAGTTGCTGCCTCTAGGCCCGGAGGACGAAGAGGCCTGCCTTAATGATGCATATCTCTCTCCTCTGAATCGAACGGCACGTCACTAATGTGTTTTATCGTGCCTACTGTTTAAAGGCCTCAAGAACCACTTCAAGGTACTACCACTCTAATGTTTGCACTATCGCATACATGTCATGTACGAATACATCCAGACGTAGGAAGCAATTCAGGATTCTCACCGTCTTAAATACAAAAAATAAACTTACTATGCCATAGGTATTTTAATTACTTACCACCTTTATTAAGTCAATTAACATTTCATCAAAATTGCGAAACTTTTATTACCATAGACAACATAAATAACACTGCGCACCAAACCGTAAATTACATGGCACATCACTAAATGTTTGATTAATTGAATTACGCTTCGTGACACGCTAATCACCTGTTATTGTTGTAAATTGGTGTTTACTCGGTGATTGCGTGCGATACCGACCATAACGAACAAGGCGCAACGCTTCACGCACGGGTATACCACGTGCTTTGCGGGGGTGGTTGTTGATGCGTGGTATTCACACTTTATTTAAGAATACCTTTTAGCTCTTTGATATTACTATGTTTAAAAATATAGCATAGAACGTAATACATGAGATAAAGGATCAATTATACAACTCATACACACTATTATCCATCCTCGATGAGAAATCACGATGGAGTTGTGCTATCCCCTCTTAGAATTACAAGGGATGCCTCGTAACTAGAATTGTTATGTCGCTAACGATGAGAAACGACCACAGTTAACTTGATGGTAAGTTATATCTACGGCACATCTACATCTATCCCCATGCGTTATCACCCTTAAGGATGGAGATAAAATGCTTCGTTTCCAGTAATTGGTTCTCCGGTTCCATACACTCTCCTTAGTATAATAGTATTCTGTGAGTGCCTGGCCCTACGACTGACTCTATACATTAGGTCACCGGCATCCAGCACGAACCATACGGAACATAGAAGTGTTTATCTGCTATTTTACGCTAACATATCGAAAGCGTGATCCTGACTGAGACTCTCTCTACCTAATTTTTAGACATAGCATTACTTTTTTAGACATAGCTCCACCATACATATATTCTTGCAATGATACTTATATTTTATCAATAGCCCACTACTTTTTTTAATATATACCGAAAATAAATTCATTAAAAACGTTACCTTAGTGTATGAATACAAATCAAACAACAGTTGTTACACTCTTTTCATTGTACTAATAAATAATAAGATTAAGAATCAATATTTTTTCTTGAATATCTTATTGAAATATATATTTTCTTACAAATATATAAATCTACATTGTAAATAATAGAAGCGTCAATCAATAGCCTGGTGATCTGCGAAATTTATTTATTTCAAATCCGTCATGCGAGTATTGTCACATCAAACTCATCGAGTATTGTAACATCTCGTAAAACTTGCATTTTTAGGTTAGTCAGAGTGGTTAACCAGAATATCGAAAGCACTTTCAAAGCACACACAAGTATTCTTTACAAAAATAAATAATAAATTATATAGAAAATATGTAGATTGTTATCAAAGAGGGCGATTTAGGAATCAGGTGCACTACCTGACTAGGGGAATGATATTTCACGGTCCGATATACCACGTGCGGTTATATATGGGGTGAGTACTAGACCGTGTAATTGTCAACACCTCTTAATGATATGTAAATATGATAATTGTTGTGTTATTATGTCGCAATTTGTTTTTATCTGAGGACTTGAATGTTGACGTAGGTTTAGGTCTAAGATTCTCATATTCGTTAATATACGTAATAACCCTTACGTTATTTAAAATGATTATAATTGTATACTAAATTATTTACACACCCATGTAATATCATTCATCATGTTTCAATTAACTTTATTTTATTAAATTATATAATTCGGTTTCATCCTTGCGTTAGAAAAAATTCTTCAGAGAACCGCTTCAAAGTCTTCATAAGTTTACATCTTAAATTAGTATGGATTAGTTAATGAGTATAATTAGTAATCGGCTAGTACCGTTGTTATTAAACATGTATGTATTAGGTCTTTACCCATGAAATTGCCATTCTTCAGTATTGGCCATTTCATACCAAAAAAAAGTTTTGATTGGCTGTGAATTCTATATTAAAATTAATTTTGTTTTTAAAAACATGACGTTCTTTTTTACAAAGTTAGTCTTTTGTTTGTTGATTAGCTTTGTATTTTCATTGCGTTTGAACATTTTTCGTCGTAATGGCGACCACCTACGCTGTTTGGTGGTCTAGGGCCGGTGTGATTCATCACAGTTTTTTATCAAACGGCATGAGCATTATTGCAGATGTGTACTGTGAAGAACTGAAGACAATGATGGAGAAGTTCGCACACCAGCTTTGGTCAATCGGTCGCTTTTCCTACACGACAACGCGCGACCCCGTACTGCACAACAGACAGTCTCCAAGCTGCAAGAGTTGGAGTTGGAAACTCCCCTCATCCACCGTACATACCAGGCCTTACACTCACCGACTATTACTTTTCCATAATTTGAACAACTTTTTAGCAGGAAAATAATTCAATTCCCGAGAGGAAGTACAAAATGCTTTTGAACAGCTTGTTACCTCCCATCCAGCTGATTTTTACAAGAAGGGCATCAATAAACTACCACTGCGTTGGCAAAGATGCATCGACTACATGGGTGTTTACTTTGAATAACAGAAATAAAAAAGTTTGAAAAAAGAAATGCTTATTTCATACAAAACGTCAATTTCATAGGTAAAGACCTATTATATATATATTATTAAATATCCGTGTCTTTAACACAGTTTCCGAATCTTATTGCACATGCATTAAATCGGGCACGATGCTTTTTTTATTTGATTTGTACAAATGTTTATCTGTGTCTTATCGTCTTATAACATATCCCGCTAGTTTCTTGCTGAAAAATGAATGAGTCAGCTTGACTGGGGAAGAATTACGCCAGGATAAAATAAGTGTAGGGCTCTAAGGACCCAATTGCAGGTAACAACGCAATATTATTGGATAATGTATGTCAATATCATGGACCGCAGTTTACCAGGACTATTAAATGAATTCAATGTCACCCTGTATATAAAAAAAACCAGGTACAAATCTTGTTTTCGTTTGTCCGTAATGTAATTAATAAATTTCAGACTATATTTCATGATGTTACTATTGAAGAACTGTTCAAATTCAACAGAGAACAGTAATCACGTAGATGTTAATTTGGTCACAGAGTGTGACTAACTTACACCATAACGTGCTTTGTGCAGCTCTCAAAGGTTTATAAAGCGTTAAATTGGATTACCCGTTGTTTGTCGCCGAACTACGGTGGGCCGTTACGGCCATAAAAACGTGATGTTCAGGTAGTTGAAGTTTTTTTTTATTTATTTATAAACTGTTAACTATTAAATATTCTTTTTAAAAATTATTTTGTTTCGACTAAACAATACTAAACAATAAAAAATTTTGTGAGTAGCACACTTTTTTCTTCGTTAATGAAAGTTGAATCTTACAACGTGAAAAATGAGGATTCAAACGCCTTCGTAATTTAACAATCCATGTGTTTAATAAAATAAGACACTGTTAGTTAAATAAGACAATTTCATTTAGCTAATAAAAATGATAATTAAAAAACTTATCTTTAAAACCTTTATAACTTCCTACAACTATTTCTTGAAGAATCATGAGTTCATCTTATAAAAGCGAAAGGTTAGTATGCACATAGTTTTATAAACTCGCAACTAACACAGTGTTTAGAATATCGTGTAAGAAATCATCAGAGCATACTTTGAACATGTCAAGTAATAAAGATAAAATAAAAATCAATCATGGTATGTACTCCCGATTGAGAGCGACCCCGACGATGTATTTTATTTATTACCAGAAGACATCAAGTGACATTTTACAGTTATAGAGCTACGCTGCAGCTTCTTTTTAGCTGCAAAATGAATGGTTCAGCTCGACATGGATAGGGCAACGCCCTCACAGAATACCAACGTAAAATAGCAGCTTAATGCTGCTGTGTCTAGTGAGTACAGGGATCCGGAGACTTTTATTACTGAAGACGAGGCATTTCATCTCAGTCCTCAGGGGACAACGTATTTATATTATGATTCCTTGTCGAGGATGAATGTAGATGTCATGGGCCGCAGGAATAACTTTACATCAGGTGAACTGTGTGCTTTTTTGTTACTCTCAATGTAGTGAAAAAAAAACTGAGAAGGATGTATTATAGTGACGTAGGCAAATGCGATTGAACTGTATTGCATAACAGTCAGGAACAAAAGTCATATTAAACTAAACCAGACCTAAAACGAACGAGTTATAATCTACAAATATTAACCCTCGGTTGGAAAGTGAAAATAGGACCCACGTCGCGGCGTACCGATTACTAATAAATACCACAGTATTTTAAAGTCGACGGGTAGGGAAAAATCGAAACAAGAAAGCGGGTAACGAACTCGATGATACTCCGAACAGAATGCTGTTCTTACAATCAACCCGTCACAATTTTAATCAAGGGCTGCGGTGAATTCTATCGCCTTTTTCTGTTCTCGGATTCCTTTGTGACGTTATAATTACGTTAAATAACAGGGCGGGGCTTGGTCGACCGAATTTGCTTCCTCGCGAACTTTATGTCCGTCCTTTGAACACGCACACTAGATGTGTTAAACATAAAAAATGGATTTGATTTAGTAGCCTTCTGAGGTTAAAGAGTATCATTGTAAATTTTAAAATTAATTAAGTATAATAAGATATAACTTTTAATAACAATATAGTCAAAAAAAAAACTCAGAGAAAAAACTCATTTGACTCATTTTTCTGCCTTGCTTCAAATTTAATTAACAAACACATAGAACAACATGACTTTGATATCTTTAACTCAAAAATCACCACCATAAAAAAAACATTGACTAGAAATTGGTCTGATACTGTAGCTTAACATACTCTTTTTACTATTTCTTTTTTGATTCTGTATATTTGTTTTATGTTCAAGCAAATGTTGTTGTTTTCTTTATTTTTTAAAATTAAGTCTGTATACATATATTATAAAAGCATTGCGGTGAAGTATCTGTACTTATGGGGTCTATTTTTAGATACTTCTATGTGAAAACATGTTACTAGCTTATTTATAGTATGTATATAAACCTAAGTTATTTTGTATTTTGCTGTATGTTTTCCAAATAAAATAAAATAAAAAAATAAAATAAATATTTCGGAAAGACTATAAATACGATTAACTGGATTCCTTATAACCGTAAATAAAACCACTAAAACAAACGCATTACTATTTTAAAACATTTATTTCGACGATGTTATTGAACTTTATCGAATTTAACTAATGATCACAACTTTTCATTAATAATATATTCTAGTGCTGAAAGCTTTGCGCAAATATAGATAAAGTCGGACGTGTTTGTTTACATTTATCTAGTACAACTAGAATGGTCCCGATATATGTACTAACATGTTATGATGGTAAAGCTACACTGCAGTTTGTTTCCAGCTGCTGAATTAATGGGTCAGCTCGATCGAGGCCACGCCTTCAAAGTATACCAACTTAAAATACCACCATAATGCTGTTGCATTTCGTCTGTTGAGTGTTGGGATCCAAAGACTGTTATAACTGGTGACGAGGCATTCTATCTCAGTTCTCAAGGGTGACAACCTATCTGTATTATGATTCCTTGTCAAGGAGGAGTATAGATGTCATGGGTCGCTTGAATGGAATCACTTACCATGTGGTAACTGTATGCTAGTTTGTTTCTCTCAAGGTTATAAAAAAAAACATATCCATCCGGCAATTTATAATGCACGATCGAGAAAAAGTTTGATCTGACATAGATATGCTAGGCATATATCGTTACAATAAAGCTCCTAACAACAGCGAATTCTCTATTATAAAAGAAATACACATCAAATTCTACGAAGATGAATCTCATAATTATTACTACTAGTAGGTGCGTTACCCATAATTTAAATATTCCGCGGTGATTAACTAAATAAAATCGTGACAAGCGTTCAAATTGATAAATATGAAAATTGAGCGGGACCGTTAAAAATTTTACTGCGAGGAATTAAGTACAATCTACACGCACTTCCAGCACTCCCAGTAAGTCTCGTGCCAAGAGCTTTGTAATTATTTTATAATTGCCAGGTCGGGTATTGTCTCGGTAGCAGATACAAGTCTAAAAGTAAACCTTTATCTTCACTAAAATTTTGTTTTTTGGAAACCGAGACAATTTATATAACATAAAATTTAAATGGTTGAAATATTGACTTTGGTTAATAATAAATTATATCACATGTAATTACAGACTTACAGGATATATCATTCATCTCATTTAAAGAATGAAATTATTAACAGCCTATCAATAGTCCATTGTTGACTTAAGTTTCTGCAAATTAAGATAGATTTAGCGTAACTTGGCGATTCATTAATTTCTCAAAACCACGTGCTTGTGCATCAGTTAGATCTTATGAACACACTGATGAGTTTCACTGAGTTGAGAGATGACCGAGCGCTTATGGCACTCAGGCGAGAACTCTTTCAGTGGGTAACCAGCACAAAGGCTCCCGAGAGGGAGCCTTGGCTTGTACCGTTACCCTGTTTTGCTCTCCGACTGACTCGAGAGTGCCCGAGAGCCAGACCTAGGCTCGGTCAGTTGTTTCTGACTAAGAATCTACGATGACTCCTCACAATACTCATAGGTGGATTTTCTAACGTCCCTCTTCATTATTATTTTAGGACAGTCCAATTGCTGACATCGGCCTCTATCTAGCAGTCCAACTCAGTTCAGTCTTCAGCTTCACTGTACCTTTTAAGAAAAAAACTCTTATTTTGTTTTTTTAATAAAGGAATATAATATATATAACACAAACAAAGGTAATATCGAAACTGTTAGATCAATTATTTATAAAAAATTGTCACAATGTTATTTTAGCAGATTATATCTTATTGTTAAATTATGGGAATAGTCCCTTCCCTGGATATTATAGGGATGCTATTATAGAAGTTGCAACAGACATACATTTATTTTTGACTGGTACCACTGCAAAATACAAAATGATATGGTCATCATCTAGTGTTTATGTTTATGGAGAAACAATCTCCATATTTCTTAGTCTACTTACGATATCGTAGAAAATAATATTGGCACAAAAATTAAAATAACAGTTAATTTATTTTATTTTCAGTAAACAAAATAGTATTAAGTTATATTATAACGATAAAACTATAAATAATATTCAACAAAATTGTTATACTATTATTGTGGTGAATGTATTTTTCTACCATACAATTTTTAATTTTAAACTTCCACAGATGTCTGTAATGCCTCTGGCTATGCGATCGGTAATTCTTGCGGTTCTTTTAAATCAACTTTCAAATAATAGGTGCTGTTATAGATTTTTAAAAGTTATTACCGATAAATGACAAGATAAAAAGCAAGATGCTAATTGCAAGTAAATTATTGGCGAAATACCGGCCGCAGAATGATATATAGACTGGTGATAGTTTAAAAATGTATAGACGTGCAATTAAGCACAAATATTTATATTGACCTGAGGTGTAACGATTTTGAAAATTATGGAAGATTAATTGAACTATATCTTCTTGTAAAGCTCTATTGTTGCTGACTTAAAGAACGTAGTAAACTGATGATGTCTTTCTCTTGACGTTACTTCGAATAATACAATTTTTTTATAGATTATACACAGAAGTGCCCAAGCGACGTCTTTAAACTCTTCCTGTCCATTTATTTTGATTTCACTTCATTTAGAACTGTTATATTTTTCCTCCTTTACAATTTCACCTCGTATATCGAAAATCCATTACCTAAAAATTAAATTATAAAAATTAAATTATAATACTAAATACCGATATCCCTTCGATATCGCATCTATATCTTTACTATCGAGATCACTTCGAATCAATCGTCTCGTTTCCAGACTTGAAATTGGATAGCCCCCCCAACAAGCCAGTTTTCAAAAAGGCTATGTAGACTACATACACACTATTGGCCAGATTACGCTTCGCCTGGTGATTGTGGACTATGAGAAAGCGCTTGATTTTTTGATTGCCGCAGTTGAGTGAAGCGGTTTTCAGGCTCTTCAGGAGTTACAAATTGACTGCCGGAATATTTAGGTGCTGAGGTGTTAGTACAACATGTCTTTCCAAGTGCAGTCCAGCAGTACGAAACGTATCCAATTACAGAAAGGTGATAGACAGTGCCAGTGTAATATTCTCGAAACTCTTATCAGTGGTCAACGAAGTGGGCATTGGGAAGATGTTGGATTGAGTGTATGGACGTCAATGGCAAAAACATTAACCTCTTTCGTTTTGCTGACGACATAGCCATTATAACAGATTCACTGAGGGACCTTAGCACTATGCTCAATAGTGTCTCTCAACGGTTAGATCTTAAGATAAACATCACGATACGAAAATCATGTCTAAATGTCTATATCATACCTCTACCGGTTTTTGTTGGGAGCACTATACTCAAAAAACATCAGGCAAATAGCCCCGGTTCGGCAAGGCACTTTGACGCAGAGGTCAATCGACGAATCCAACTCGGAAGGACAGCGTTCGGGAACACATCTTCTCGTCCAACACCTCTCAATGGCTAAAGAAATAAAAGTCTTTAACCAATGCTTGTTGCCAGTGATAATTTACAGTACAGCGACCATGTCTCCTTCACAGCCGGCCGTATTAGAAAGTTCAGAGTCACGGAGTGTGTGATGATTGCTGTTGGTCCAGAGACCTTTATAGCTTTATCTAATTAGACTCGCGAGCGGGAGGCCCACTGATTAGGACTATGAATAATGCGAACTATGAAGCGGGCTATGCTCGATATTTCTCTGCGTGACAGAGTAAGAACCAGGGTGACTGATATAGCTCAAAAGATCAGTAAGCTGTAGTGGCAATGGGCTGGCCGTGGAGCTCGATGAACCGATAATCAATGTGGAAGAAAGGTTGTTGAAGGGGACGACTGTGGCGTGACCTTGGACTGGCAGTCGCAATTTAGGACGATTGAGCGACGACCAATGCAAGTTTGCTGGAAGTCGATGGATGCAGGTGGACCAGGATCATGCTTTGTGGCAAGCTATGGGGGAGTTGTATATTCAGCAGCTGAGTATGAATAGCCTTGATGATAGTGAAGATGATGAATCGCCTTAATTCAACACCAAAAAAAGGGACTTTAGGATGGAAAAAGCAAATTTAAATTAAAAAAAAATACTTAAGAAACATTTAATATATACATTACCTTAAACTAGATTTTATACTAATTGCACTCTATTTTCAATATCCTACATAGTTTAATTTATTTGTTTTATCCTTCCGAGATCCTACAGTCAAACTGTTTGCATAGAGTTTTGTGGGACACTGTTATCCTAAGATTATCATGTACCTTTTATAATTCTAATAAATAAATAAATATTTCGTTTGAGTTGTTCCCAATGACTAATTAATATTGTTTAACTACAAAATCCACCACACATCCTTAATATAGTGTCACTCGTTAATATTCATGAAGGACGTCGAACACGGGTCTAAAATATTAAACAGGTTAATAAAACGAAGAGTATACTATTCCGTACTATCTTGTTAAGTTTGCGAAGCGTATAAAAACAGAATCTTTATATACTTACTTCATATCTTAACACTTTTAATAATTTATAGCGTAGAGTATGATTCAGCCAAAAGGTTCTTTAACATGAATGGGATAAAATACAAATATAAGCTTGCCTTTAAGGAATTCACGCAAGTTTATATGATGCTCCGCCTATCCTACAAGTGATCGGGATAGACAGAGCATCATACTTATGGGTGACAGTGGTTAACAGAGGAAGAGCCACTCTGCAGTTTGTTTCTAGCTGCAGAATGAATGGGACAACTTGACCGGGTCAGGACAACGCCCTCGCAGAATAGCAGCGTAAAATATCAGCATAATGCTGTTGTGATTCGTTTGGTAAATGTAGGGATCCGGAGGCCTTTATTACTGGTGATAATGCATTCCATCTCAGTCCTCAAGGGTGACAGCGCATCTGCATAATGATTCCTTCTCAAGGATGAATGTACATAAATGTCATGGGCCGTAGTAATCACTTGTCATCAGGTGAACTGTCTGCTCGTTTGGTATTCTAAATGCAATAAAAAAATTAAAGGTAGACTGGGTTATAAGGGCTTCTAACACCACAGACCGTTCGTATATCCATAGGTGGGGGGGTTTGCCTAGTTTCAAAAGAAGAATGTCCATTAGAAGGAACAAACTGCTCGTTGATGGCTAAGATAACAAAAATCAGATGCCATTTGTTTAAAAAAATACTTCATGGTTCTACTTCATATGAACGTTATAATATCTTCAGTTTAAAACAACAATCCGCAAAGACAACCCTGGCATAAAAGTAACCATGCAATTTTTAAAACCGCACAGACATCTTACTTGTGGCTTTCAAGAACAAAGAAAGTAATAAAGAAATAATCGAAATGGATCGTGACATAGATAAAAGCATAACGAGAGAGGTCTTAGGAATTCAATTAAGAATTTTATTGCACGCCGAGTAAATACAAAAACATGTTCCGAGCTCGTTGCGACACGAAATAAAAACTCTTAATTTATCCGCTGCGTCTGATCAATTATGCGCGGGCGACACGGGCGTATTACCTGCTTTTATATTCATTACTGGTTTAAAACTAGAGCTGTTATCCGAAACGGTACGGAGAAATTAGTAGATCGTAAACATATTTGTATTACCGTTAACTGAGGATGTAGGATGGACTGTCATGGTAGTATGACACATATTAATATAATATTAAATTCATGTCTCTTGTAACTAAATCTAGTAATTCTTAAGGTTTATGAAAGAAATTCATAATTAAAATAGCTAAGTGTCAAAGATTACTAACGATCTAGTTATCATGCACGCAAATCACAACTTGATACAAGTAGGCAGAAACTGGTTTTTATTTTTCGGATTCTTCCGGGAAAAGAAAATAAAACTTGCAAAAATCTGCGTCCGTTTTATGCCGATATCCCAATCTCATCTGAGTCCTAAGTGAAACCACTATATTTATAAATTCCCGTTGGAATAAAACAGAGTGCTTATTTATTTATGTTTCTATTTTAATTATCAGTAAAATTGGATTTTTTTCCATTATTATGTTAATTATAATGATATTCATATTCTCGACTGAACACATTTTAACTAATCACTTCCAATTTATTTTCAGTCGATAATTAAGACAGTACATAGAGATAATCTATCGTATTAAGGTACGCACCAGTTACCTATGGTTAGTCGAGCGTCTAGCTGTGATAAATGAGTATTGCTTAGTACAGATCGAATTAGCATTCCGGATTGTACCGTTAGCCGATACAGATTCTTTGTTGGACGTATTAATAATCAAATCTACGAAACTCGTCTCTGTACTTACATCATTTACCTTCAGGCATGACGGCGTCTTCGATTCAAATCTAACGATGCCATCTGCTCGTAAAGAATCATGGACAGTACTTTTTTAATATTCATCGACGCGTGATTGCATGTGAAAATAATTCATCACTTAATTATTTTACATACGAACTTAGGTTCCATATGAACGACTAAAATAATTATTCTTTATAAGTTTATCCTTATATATGGCGAAGATGAGTGTTCAACAGTACAGTTCATCATCTCCGATGAATTGTGATGATGTAAATGTAATCGATCATCCTACTTCACATTATTGGTATCATAAAGCCAAAAGATTTTCTATTTATAAATTTTAACAATGGTTAAGAGACAGTAGACTACAGATCTTAAATAAGCAGACTGATGAAACCAGCTCACCGACCCCTTAGTTCCGTGAGCCCTGTGTCCGATGAAGCTGTAAGAGCCGCATAGGCTAACAGCATCAACATCAACAGAATCTAGACAGACTGATGACAGACGGTATATCCTTCTGATTCGGTAGAGGTTCATATTCAAAAGATGAGTATTTGACCTGTCCTACGGTACAACATTATATCTAGAAAAATAATTCACCATCATATCCAATTTTAACAATTTCCTTAACCGCTGAGCATGTGGTAAATAATTAGCATAAGCGCATATTAAAATTATTATCCGCCAGAAAGTGTTAGCAATGTGCAAACGGAGAGGAAACAGTCGGCGAAATACAAACGAATCGTTACAATTTCCAAAAAAAGCCGAGATAAAATAAACGAGTTGACCAAAATGAAGCCATAAATTTTCGAATGCGGTGCTTTTAGTCTCAGATCTAACAAATTAACAGCCGATTAAGCTACCGATTTCGGTTAGAAATGCTCTCGATGTACGTTAATGCGAAGCAACAAATAATATTGATAGGGGAATTACACTCGGCGACAGAAGGTATAGTGTTGTAAATGTATTTTGTTCGAATTTCATGCAGATGTAACAATCATTCATTTTGACAAATAATTAACATATTTCAAATGACCACAGACATAAAAAACTATACTCAATTAAATCAGAAGTTATGTGTCTTGGTTACATTAAATTGGGATATAATTGTTTTTTTTTAAATAACACAGTTCCCCAAATTTTTTTATAATAAAACAATAATGTTTAGGCAAGTCAATATTACAAATATATAATATTTACAAATATATGATATTTACAATATTTAAAGTTCAAATTGTAATATATTTTTGCATGCATAATAATTGATGGTTGCTGTTAAACACTAAATACGTATCTACAGTTATAAAATATTAGTAGGAGTTACATCAAATACCGTTTTTAATTTGGAGTAATTAAATAACTAATTGTTAAACTAACAAAACCTCAAAAATATGTTAAGAAAATAAGGATTTAAAGAGCTTCAAATAAGAACTTGTGTTCTTGACTGTACCTCATAAATTTGAATGCCGTATGTAGCGACAGTCATATTTGTGTAAGAGATAAGTTTTTTTATGATATTAGGGATGACACACCAGCGCAAAGTTCACCTGTTGGTAAATGGTTCATGTGGGCCACAACACCCATATGCATTCATCATTCTTATAGGCAATCATAAAGCAGATGCGTTATCACTCCTGAGCAGTTAAGAGCAGAACACAGCAAGATAGATCATAAGATGAGTAATAAGATCTCTGGTTTCATTATTTCTCGAGACTTGATTTCTCAGTAACACTTGACTACTATTTTTATTGCAATTCCATTACCGTTCTATTCGTGCTAGAGCTAGTTCATACCTGCGGCGTGGCTCTACCACGCACAATAATATCAAGTAGTTAATAATGTTATTAGTTATTTACATAATGACTTACAACATTAATAAGTTTATTAATGTTGTATGTAAGTCATTCTTAACTCCATTTTAATCCATCTATGATGTAATAGATAAATATAAAACTGGGTATATACATACACACATATATATATGTATAATTATACTCGTATATATATATATATATATATATATATATATATATACATATATATATATATATATCTATTTATATATATGTTTGTACCCAGCGTTATACTTCAAACACATAACTTAAAAAAAGTTCTTCTGACTTACTACTACTATCAGAATTTTAAAAAAAATTAGATAGTTGACTGAAAATTATCTGCATTCTAATGTGTGTTAAGTAAATATATTTTTCTGTGTTATCGTATTTAGACTCGGTTGCCTAATGTACCCAGAATCCTATACTGACTGACGATACTCAGCCGAAGCCGAGATTGTAGACAAATATTTCGCTATATCTTAAATTTATATTGGTTAGGCTTCTAAAACACCGCTCTGAGAAAAAAAAAAAACATTAAAAAATTTAATCATGGTGATTAATGGTTCGATCATGACAAATATTTAGATATGTTTTATCAATCATTTGCATTTTACAAGATCGTTAAACTTCTTTCACAGGAAGCGCAAAGTCGTATATTAGAAGTAAGAAACGTCGCGAAACTAGATTGTAATAAATTGTCAACACGTGAGAACGTGAAAATGTATGGCGTGGCATAGTCCGAAATAACCTGGATCCTGGAATAATTTATTGATTACAAATTGTATTTTGGAGTAATTAAAATGAACACATTTATGATTTCGTCTTCATCAATGAAGACTATTTAGAAACGTTCACTGTAATTAATATTTCACAGTTCAGTTGCAATAAATTCTTTTACCATATTGTGGGATTCAATTAACTGTTTACAAATTACATATTTAATTTAGTTTTAATTATGAGGCGATAGATGAAGATCCGTTAATATATGTCAAATCAAACAAAAAGATATAATAGACATCATAATTTATATACTATATGATGGTGTTGATGAATAATATATATATATATATATATATATATATATATATATATATATATATATATTTATATATATAAATGTTATAAATGATATTCGGCGTAAGTAAATAAACACATAAGTACGAGTAATAAAATCGAGTTAGATCCCCGGCACCGATGAAATTGTTAATTGCAATTTTAAGTGCTAATTTATCGCGGTCCGCCAATCTGTAGTGTAGCCGCGCGGAGAACTGTATATTATGCCCTGCAATGGGGTTTATAGCACAACAAATACAGAAAAAAAAGACAGGTCACCTTTGAAGACTGAGATGGAACACCTTTGCTCCAATAATAAAGGTCTGGATCCCTGCACTTACCAGATGAAACACATTATGCTGATATTTTACGCTGGTATTCTGTGAGGGCGTGATCCTACCTGTCGAGCTGATCCATCCGTTCTGCAGCTCTACCACTGTTGTGTGTAAATATTTGTGTATGTAGTACTTTTAAATTAGTTGCTTGAGTTAGAATTTAATTTTCACTTCGACATCTCTCATAGATCTGACGATGTAGCTATAACAATAAATTGGTTAATAAAAACTAGTAACTTTACTCGTCCATTCGTGACACGCTCGCCCGTAAATATTAATACTGTAATCGAATATTGGACTACTCGACACTACCGGTAATTCTCTCAAAGATTAAGTTGCGTGGGATACTCTAGATAACTTAAAAACAAAAAAACACATACAATTAATACTATTTTTCATGCATGTGTTAAGTTTGGAATATATCTTATATTATATTTCACAGTTCACGTGTCATTCAAGATTTTATAATTTTGTAGATGATTTTTTACGCTGTTTCTGATCCTTTTTCTACGACTGATCGACTGATGGCCACTTTTACAGCTGTATGAATGTAGATGTCATGGGACGCAAGTATAACTTAACATCAGGTGAACTGTGTGCTCGTTTGTGACTATCAATGTAATTAAAAAAAATGTATCGACACTAACGCGAGGATAGTAATATTAACATAACCAACTTCTCTATCCACTGTGCGATCAATTCCAGCGCAAGCTTTTTTTTAAAAAGTAATAAACGCAAGTATCTACTGGCAAAAACACTAAGCATACATAAAATAATAGCTTATTATATAGATCCCATTATTAGATCTTTATAATGGTAGATATCTCCTTCCTGCAGAAAATATTGAAACAATCCATTAAGTGGAATTGTAGATTGGCCGTCCTCGAAATATAGTTCAATAAATCTTCGCGTCTTCCTTCAGCAATAAATAATTGCAATAAACAAATTTCAGTAGTGCCCGCATCGGAGATCAAACTTCCTTGTTCGAAATTAAACGCGAGCGCCCGAACACTAACGTATTGTATAAGTATACATAATTAAATATTTGCATAAAAATTTGGGAATAGCCTTTTTAAAACAATTAATTAGTTCTGCCTTTTACTGCTAAATAAATGTTTTCACTTAATAAAACTTAGCATAATATAAATGTGGCTAAACAAACTGCGTGGACTTTTATGCATAATTGTTTTTTTATTCGCAAGCCTGAGTTTCATCAATTAACAAAGTTGCAGACTCCCGTTTCTTATATGCAAAACATTCAACGTTAGCTCAGCCTCACTTATTAATCAGCTAATTATCGACTTATACGCTATTTAAAAATCACCCAGTATCAAAAGACGCCCGCTATTTTGGTGTCTAATACGATTTGTCGAAATAAAATGTCCACATAAACTCGGTAAAAATTGATCGGCATGATCACCGGCTTATTTCAAAAGCTCTAGTGGAGTAATGTAATATATTTTATATAATATAATATATAAATAATAATTGTAACTTCCTCCGTTCGTTAAAGGGAAGTTCAAATGAAGGGAAAATATTTATATTGTAATATTTAACGCTATATTTATACCCTATAGAGATGAAATGGAAACAAATTCTTTCGATATTATGTGATAATCAACTGTGTCTTTTTCTTTGTATAAAGGAGAAGGACATAAAAGACGATTCAGATATTAACTTTTCAGACAAAATTCAATTTAAAACAAATTTAATAAAAAAAATACTGACCGAAAGCATTTGTGCAATTTTCACTGAACGAAAAAAAAATCGATAAATATACATTAACCAATTTAACCTGTGCGTATTGGGAAAACCAGTGTTCACATATTGGATATGTCTGCCTTATATAGTATTTAATGCCGAAAGATGTTATTTCTTTGCGATCGGTGCTTGCTGGAGCAATATCGCCTTCTTCCTTTAGGAGCGGACCACTCGATCAGAAGGATTCATATTTATTCATAAACTCTGGATAACTTGCAAATGGGCACGGAAACCAGTCCAGTGAGATCTGGTTTATGATGGAACAGGGTAGAGTAGGACAAAGTGTAAAATGGCGGGCAGTTAAACTAAAACGCCGGGATAATAAGCTGTATAATAAAGGTACAAACGATCCTATCAATTTGTTGGGGATAATGTTTTTACTGATGTGGACTTTTATATTGTGATAAGTATTTGTACTGTGTTTATATTTTATAACTTATTTATTTACTTAGTTGAATAATTCATACTGATCTATATATAACGCTTTATGGGACCTCGATAGCCCATTGATAAAACGTTTGATCGTTTTATATAGTTCATAGGGTCCTAGGGTCGTGGCCTGATGCTTATAATTTTAATTACAATATTAATTGCTGATTTACGAAGTGCTTGACGGTCAAGGGAAAAAATAAAATGTATTTAAATATTCTTATGATTTTAAATTGCAATTTATGGCTTCTTGTACGGCGTGCTGTAAAGTTTGAGGACAGAACAAGAACACTGTGAATTTAAATATAATGTAAACTCACTAATTCCGACAAATTATATCTGTCTGTACGTTCAGTTGTTAAGTGATATATATATATATATATATATATATATATATATATATCATAAACCAACGTTACTAAACAAAACAGAAAGTGTAACCTGGGTGAACCTATAATAGACCAATCAATACTTACTTCCATGATACCAATAATCTGATTGTCTTAATTGAAAGTTTTATTTGACTTTTTGGATTCAAAAATCTTTGATTGATTGACTTGACTGATTTGATTGGTCATGTCTAAGAAAACAAAGCACGTATCCTATAACTACTTATCAAAATTCACATCATTTACAACATTTGGCGGATTGACCCGATCGGGGAGGGAACCACGTATACACTGAATATTAGCGTAAAGTGGCATCGTATAGATCCTGTGTATCGTTTGGTGTGTTTAGGGATTCGGATCAATTCTTAAGGGTAACAACACAGAACATGCATCTTAAATATTTGCTGAGGATGGATGTACGCGTAAGTGTTTATGGACTCTATTCGTCACTTATCATCAGCGGAACTATATGCCCGTTTATCACCATTCGTGACTCGTGAACTCACGACCGCCAACATTTTCCAAACCCTACACATTCTTGTGACGTTATAGTATATTATATTTATATCTTTGTGGAATAATTAATACAAAACAATAATAATTATTTAAATCATATAAAAACTATCCTGACTACCTGTGTCTAGTCCATCAATATTGAATGTCGACAAGTAATACGGTGAAATATGAGTGATTCCATTGCGGTTGCTCATGAACATGAGAAGGTTACTGGTTTGTGGGCACGGATGAGCACAAGTTTAGACCAAGGTTATTTTTTTTTCAGAATCAGATACCAGGCAAACGGAACAAAACGTTTAAAATTAATCTGTTATCGAAGAACAGATAATAACAATCATGAATAGGATTTATTTATAAAATAATCACGCCAGATCTACAAACTGGAAAAAGCATACATGGCAAAGGGGTCGATCTGACTGGGGATGAACATAGAATGCTAGAGTAGAATACCGATGCTGTGCTGTGAGGATTGGAATCGATCATATCATCAATTTCTATATTGAGCTCTCAATGCACTAGGAACTTATAATTCAGTGTCATCTTTAAGTCGAGCAGTTGTTATTAAAGGCTATCAATATTACAACAAACATGTAGATCTGGGTTATAAACCAGAAGTCGTATGCTAATGAAATTGTCGTTTGTATAAGAGGAAGCCTCGTCCGGTCGATAAAGTTGCCACGTTACATTTGGATATGTGCGTTCACACGGTTAACGACAGTTTCCGCTACGTTTTCCGTCAAAATTAGTGACTTATATCGTAACCATGCATCGAATGTACGATTGAATTATCTCCAATAGAGAAAAAAAATGTTAGATAAAGTTGCTCTATTTGTAATTTAAAATGAAAGTAGTTAATATATGGGCAGTTCTATAAACTGGTATGTCCCGTACTGGGGGCAAATAAACTTCGAGTTTTACAAGTATACGATGCATGTTAATTGGTAAAAAATATTTTTAACAACGCATTGATTACGAATGTTTTGCTATCGTCTATTTAATGTTTATGTTGCATAATTTACAATTCTCTGTTCCTCATGTCGTTTCAATTTACAAATTATTGATTGAAGGTTTTCAATTGATGATAAATGTAAATTATTTTTTATCACCATTTTTCAAATTAAAGTAAAACGACCAATCAACACATATTAAAACGACAAATGGACGAGTAGCTTAGTATTTGTTCAACCATTGTAAAAGATATTTATGTTCCGACTTCTTTTACACTAATTTTCATAAATTTATCATAGTGCACACAAAATTGAACCCTACGCCTTTGGTTTCTAACGTTAAGTTAATTTAGTAAGCTGTTTGGCTTGTAGAGACATCATAGTATTATTTACGACACAATAATGTTCGGCGTTAGAAGCATCACTTGATTATAACTGTGATTAAGAAAAATCTCACATTTGTCAACTTTAATGAGGCGGTATTTCCGTATTGGAAATGGCCCTGCTTCTTCGCTTAATTCATTCTGGTTCAGATAAGTAAAAGTGAATTCGATTTTATATAATATTAAGTAATCTTACTGATATTCATTAGCTTTATAATCGTGGTATCTACATTTTGCTTAGGTAACCTTTTCATTTGCAACAGTTTTGAATAAACCATATGCCCTTTTTATCTCTATGACAAAGCTATACTGAAGTGTTTTGTTATTTAATATCTCGATTTTTGTAAGATTTTTATCCTTCACCCCTTGACTTACGTATAAAATGCAATGTCATTTAAAGTTCTGCAATAAAAAAAAACATAAATTTTGTAATGCAGCCAACGCCGTTAACTTTATTGTTTTCTTTGTGTAATACTGGTGTTGTATACGAAATTAACGAGAAAGATGGTAACTATTAATATAATTATGTTCACGTAGCGATCTGTTTGAATATTACGAGTCCTATATTGAACTCAATTTTAGAGTATTTTAACTTGGTTAGGAAAGTTCAAATAAGTTATTCCAGTCTAAGTATACCTTAAAAAAAGTGACCAGTAATCGAACGAAGCAACATTGATTAATACAGCATTACGTACATAGCCCCGCTAGGTGGCTAATGCGTTTGACCTTACATCTACGGGTGTTAGCGTTTGAACTATGCTCTTAATATTCAAACACAAATCATCACGCAAACGTTTCCCATTACCCCATCAAGCGGCAGTCACGACAAATTGTATTAACATTAAAACAATCCATCAATCCACACGTACGATTCTATAATGATCGCAAACCATTACCGAATTTGTAAGTAACACGCTCTTTTGATTTGAATAATACACTGCGATGGTCACGAAAACATTGCAACAGCAGCTAGTTAATTTGTTCCATTATAGAGGAGTACGTGTGATGTATAGACGCACGTCAACGATCAAATCTTTGTAACTATAAACACTCATTTCACAATTAGCGGACGTTATTTGAATAAATTTGCGTCAATTTTCAATAGCACGGACATAAATCTAATTATCATTACATTTGTGCATTAGAAATAACAGCGTCTATAACATATTTTATAACTTGAAAGATAATATATCAAAGTTATAATGAAAGTTCGAAGTGAGGAGCTTGTTTACGCGATTTGATTTTTATGGTCCGTTCATAACCTTATTACAAATTGTTCGAATGTAATTTATAAAAAGTTTTAACAAGACAAGCTTTCTATTACTGTATACGATTTATGGATGCATATGTAGCGCTAGTAATTTTACTACTTAGAATAATTGTTATCGCTTTAATAATATCATAAATAAAGCATGGTTAAGCCAAAATTTAAATCGTAATAACATTAAAATGCTGCAACTGTTTCAAATAGAAGACAAATGACAGGCAAGATATCTCCCCACATATCTGTAAATGTTCTATACAGCAAAGAAAAAAACATGAGAAAAAGACACGAGATGAGACAATCAAAAATCTAAAACAAAGTCCGTTAAATTAAAAAGGACTTACAAGCGAACAGTAGCCACGCTACATATTGTTTTAAGCAATAGAATGAATGGGTCGGCTCGACCGATGAAAGACCACGCCTTCACAGAATATCAGTAATATCATCATAATACTGAAACGTTCCGTATGTCAATTGTAGGCATCCGTAAACCCAGTAACTGGTAGACTATATTAATCCTTAGGAGCGACAATACATATGCTACATTGTTGGTCCAAAGACCTCTACAGCTTTATCTAACTAGACTCGCGACCGGGAGGCCCGCTGATTAGGGACACAACGACGATGCTGCGAAACTGCCGCTGCACTACCACCGCACACCGGACTCCGGTGGATGAAGAGCGTCGAGGACAACAGAGGGGGGCGATCATACGATCCGAGGGCACCTTATAAGGAGGTATGAAACCTCGACTCGGATCGCTATCTAAAGGGAAGACGGAGAATTGATGTAAGTGTTTATTGGCTATAGTGATTACTTACCACCTTGTGAACAATGGCCTCGTTTGTCCTTCTCAATTTCATAAAAAAATGTTTAATATCAAATCAAAATAAACACATCAATAAATTATTGAGAGTAAATCCTTAATAACTTAACAAGTTATTTCCCACACTCAATTCCTTTTTTCCATATGTCTCAAGAACCAGATTGGATGTCGTCACCGATCTGAACGGATGTCCTGCCTTTTGATCAGAGATTAGCATAATTGACAATTTAGTGTTCCTCTAGTTCGGAGTTTGTTTATTTTTACATATTTAATGAAAGTGAATATGGGATTGGTCGGCATCGTCGACATCTCAGGTTAATGACCGATGACGACTGTGAGAACTAAATACAATGCTATTTTGATACTCAAGATTTTAAGACTTCAATAGTCATTATCAAATTCGTAACGTTACGCTAAAATTTCTAAACGGTTTTTTTTTCACATTGTAAGAATGTCATTTGTAAAAAGATTTTATTAGCTTCATCCGTTTATAAAGGTAATGGAATTCTTTATCGCTCACTTCCAAACGCCTGAATAATTTAAAATTTTCCCGACCTGTTAAGAATCGACAACAATACAATTGATGACTAAGCTATTGTTATTGTTGTTTTAGTTTTTTTAAACAGTGTTTATTAATTTGTATATTTATGATTAATATTTTTAAAAAAGCAACAAGTAAATCGTCTTTTGTTTAATTTTAGCTCGTAAACGATTTTAAATATATTTATTATTGCGCAAAACACACAAATAACAAATAGTAACAATAGTTATTTAGCTATAGAAGTCGACAAACCTTTACAAAAGTTGTCGGCTGCAGCATGAGGAAAGAACCATGCACTCACAAAATACAAGCGTGAAATAGCAGTATAGAAAGAATTCGAGATTTCATCCCTCATCATCTCGATGTTTGGCAAAAAACCACCGTACGCTTTAAACGAAACAACAACAACTACTCTGTGGAAGCTGGCTCCAGCGGTATTTCACAACCGATACGAATTATGGACCTACATGACAATAAACGTGTAGTTCAAGGTTGTCAGCGCATCTAGTTCTTTTCTGGTGGTGCGAATGTTCATAGGCAGCGGTGATCACTTACCTTCGAAAAAAATCTTATGGTAAAAACTTTCGATGAAATTTCGGTTCCCAATAACTGAAGGCGATCAGTGAGTTCCACAGATAGATCTTGGAAGGTAGGAGCCAAGGTGCAATGGCACCTTTTGGCTGAAAAAAGACACTCCTGTGTTTTGATGGCATTCAATCTCACAAGATTGGCGTCGCCCCAATTGGAAACCTCTTGTAATGTGAGACTCATTCGCTCTACCATGGCTCTTCTTTGGGACTGGAAGGTTTTTCCTTGGAAGTTTCGTAAGGATTTGGGGATCAAATTACATGACATTCGGAATTCCATTTAAACATCAGGTAAGACAACGCATTTACCTACATAAATCTAGAAAGCCTGTGTCGTAGTCATCGTTTAAGAACAGCCCCTAATATTAATTAAAAATATGTATTAAGTAGTTCAATTTACATTTCAAGATTAACATTTTCTAATTAAACTTATGTTTATAACTTAGGAGATTTAGAATTTATCTTGAACTAGATATAGCGTAACATGTTATTCACGAGAAGGTAATTTAACTCTTCACGGTAAGCTCACTCTTACTTTATTATTGAAATCTTTTTTTTTATTACATTGGGAGTAACAAACGAGGACACAGTTCACCTGATGATAAGTGATTCCTACGGTCCATGACATCTACATACATCCATGACAAGGATTAATAATGCAAATGCGTTGTTAACATTGAGGACTGAGTGGGAATACCTCGTCACCAATAATAAAAGTCTCTGGGTCGATAAATAAATATAGATTTAATTAAACCGGAATAAATGTTTCACATTTCATTCTTTTTATATTTGGCAAGAAAAACAATAATTTTAAGTACTCTCAATAAATATGTCCTTCCTTGTGGACGTCCCAACGCTCGTGTGTTGAATGCAATGAAATATTTACAATATTGAATATTTAAGCTGCTTAAGCTTTAAGAGGAATCGACACAAAAACAACAAAAAAAAGTTTGTGAAGCTCGTTGTCAAGTACCTCTTATTGTTTGTATTTTTTTACACTTTTTTTATAATTGTTTTGTCTATTGTTTTTCTTATTGTTTGCACACACAATATCAGCTTGATGTAGGAGCATAACGCTTCTATGACCCAATTATAGGTAACAATAAATTCTAAGGGGTGATAACATATGTGCATCTTTAACTTTGTTTATATCTTGTTGAGGATAGATGTAGATTTCAAAAGCTGCAAGTATCACTTGCCATCAGGTGGATTGCTCGCTCCATAGTCTTCCTTAATATTATCAAAAATTATCTTTAAAGTTGCTCTTTGTATAATTTTTCTTACAAATATACAATATAATATAGAACATACATAATACATTCATATTTTTTACTGATCACTTATTTTCATAAACAACGGATATTATCTCAACTTTTTTATTGACCACAATACAATTAAGTTCCCCATTGAGACCTTTTTCATGGACGGGTACAATCATCCATTCAAAAGGTAACTTTTCAAATTTGCACCGCAACATAATGCCAGTTTTGCGCCATTAACGCACTCTCGCTAACGATGCGTTGGATTGTACGTTTCCGGACAACTTTTTTCTGCCTTTCTTTTTTTTCGATGAATGGTGATAGTCTATTGTAAGGGACCAAATACGATAAATGAATTTGTCATAATTTTATTAATTATTAAATTTAAAGTAACAAGGCTATATTTATTTGATTGTGTATGGAAGGGAAGTAAACTAAAAGAGAGAGATATATGTCTAGCTATATATATATATTTATTTATTTATTTGATTTACATATATACCTAGTCTGGCCATAAGTTCTGTTACAAATGAAAATGTTAATATTAAGTGTAATATTATTAGGATTTAGCCAGAGGGGGGCCAGTCTTCAGCTCTTATAAAGTCCGGAACGTTGGTTTCAAGCCAGGCTTGGGTAGTTCGTGCCTTGACCAAGTGCAGAGTCTTGACTTCTGGAAAGTCCACGGTATACTTTTAAAAAGTTTATTGCTGAGAAGTTTCACAACATGATCAAAGACTGTATCTTGATACACTTTGGCTGAAGTTTACACACAAACAAATGTAGTTTTGTGACTCCTTGATAAGACACGCCCCACCAAACCATCACTGACGCAGGATGATTACCACGTTGTACCTTTCCGACCACTTGAGCAGCTTCTTTAGAACTGTGAGCGTGTACGCCTTATCATATTGTTTATTCTATCATTTGGTTTCAATCATGAAAATTTTTTCATCGGTAAAGAGGATATTTCTGTGCCTTTCACCTGCGTATTGCGATAGAAGGCGTTTTGATCGATCCACTCTCTTTAATTGTAAAGATTGATTTAGGGCACGTCCTGTATATCGACGATAAGCACTGAGCTTCAGGTCTTGTTTTATAATACGAGACAGTACTAGCGGGAATCTTCATTTCTCGCGATAAGATTTTTTGCTTCCTAATGGGGTTTCGACTAATTCTGGATTTATAATTTCTGGATATATATATAACTGTGTTAAAGATCGCCTTGCACAAAGTGGGTATGAAGCCGTCTGTCATATTCCAGACACTTCAAAAGCTTGGTATCAGCCATATGTTTGTATATCAACAACACAATTATTATTATTACAACAATCTCTTGTCAAATGTAATGTATACTAAACTATAGTATTGGTAAAGCTATAGTATTTGTAAACAAAGCTTAATGTCAATAAACCGCTCCATTTCCAATGTCCACAAATAACACTTTCTAGCAATGAACAACAGCAAATTGATTTTCAACAAATAATTATATTTTATTGGAGCCACTTTTAACGATAACACTGCCAACATAACTCTGCCGAACCCTAACTAACTAGTCGGACTAGTGAACCATACAGCTGTCTTATACATCTGTATTTGGTCTAATAAATAATTGAAGATATTGAATAATAATAGCCACCTTTAAAATTAAACAACTTTACAAGTATGTTTTATTTAGCTGTCTCTAGATTGTGTTAAAAAACAATTGTTGCCTCTGATTACCATTAGGACGTTAATTATACAATAACATTATATAATAAATTTTATTCAAATAAAAATAAAATTTTATTCCAATCTGGATATAAAGAAAGCTAAGTAATATATATATGAAAAATATAAGCTACTACTCTGCACCTGAAGATTTTAAATCCCGAATAAGGAATGTTAACCTCATCGCTGTATACAGAGCACAAATTTGGGTCTACGTCGATCCGCTATTTAGATGCTTTTAGTAGTTAATTTGAGCTTTTTACTTTATCCTAAAAACGACAACTTAATGTACTATTACATGTCAGATATAAGCTATATAATATAAGCTACTACTCTGCACCTGAAGATTTTAAATCCCGAATAAGGAATGTTAACCTCATCGCTGTATACAGAGCACAAATTTGGGTCTACGTCGATCCGCTATTTAGATGCTTTTAGTAGTTAATTTGAGCTTTTTACTTTATCCTAAAAACGACAACTTAATGTACTATTACATGTCAGATATAAGCTATATAATATAAGCTACTACTCTGCACCTGAAGATTTTAAATCCCGAATAAGGAATGTTAACCTCATCGCTGTATACAGAGCACAAATTTGGGTCTACGTCGAACCGCTATTTAGATGCTTTTAGTAGTTAATTTGAGCTTTTTACTTTATCCTAAAAACGACAACTTAATGTACTATTACATGTCAGATATAAGCTATATAATATAAGCTACTACTCTGCACCTGAAGATTTTAAATCCCGAATAAGGAATGTTAACCTCATCGCTGTATATAGAGCACATATTTGGGTCTACGTGATCCGCTATTTAGATGCTTTTAGTAGTTAATTTGAGCTTTTTACTTTATCCTAAAAACGACAACTTAATGTACTATTACATGTCAGATATAAGCTATATAATATAAGCTACTACTCTGCACCTGAAGATTTTAAATCCCGAATAAGGAATGTTAACCTCATCGCTGTATATAGAGCACATATTTAATTAATGTTGTCGCATAAAAATGTATATATAAATTACATCATAGTATCCTTAAATTAAAAAATTTAAATCACCAAAAAAGAAAAAAACAATTATATTTATTTATTCTATAAGGTTGTATTTTTATAAAAAAAAACTTGATGCGCTGAATGCCTAAATGTTACACTTTCTTTCTATGTTTATGTATTAATTCTCTAGTAATGTGCTTCATAATAAAGAAAATTCCACATACCTAATCACCTAACGCTCTAATTTTATTTACTATCGACGTCATTATTTATTAACTACTCAATCTGAATTTATAACGCCACAACAAAATAACCAAACGCCCGCTTCGCCCATAAATAAGGGATAATGAAACTTTGTGTAAAACGCTCGCAGCGTCTGTGTGGTGGTTACCTAATTTACAAATAACGAGTCCGTTGGTTTCGCTTCCGTTGTTTATTGATTCCAACTTCGCTTTGAAATTAATAATCTTGATAATATATTTCATATTTATATACAATAATACATTTCAAGGCACAATAGTAACAAAGGTACCTCACCAAATAGAATCTCCTTTAGAGATAAAAAAAGGGTAGTTGTAGAGCTATGCTGCAGTTTGTTTCTAGCTGCAAAATGAATTGATCAGCTCGACCGGGGAAGGGCCACGCTCTCTCAGAATACTAGCGTGATATAGCAGTATTACGCTGCTATATTTCGTCTATTGAGTGTAGGGATCCGGAGACTTAGTTACTGGTGAAGAGGCATTCCATCTCAATCCTTAAGGGTGACAACGCATTATGATTCGTTGATGGTTGTAGATGTCATGGGCCGCAGGAGTCACTTACCATCAGGTGAACTATGTGCTCGTTTGTTACTGTCATATAATGACAAAAAAGGTATCCAAGCACCTAATTACTGACGTTTTGACGCATTCTTAGGCCTTAGGGGTTGCGCTATCATTCCTTATCGAGCAGAAAGATAAACACAATTTATCAGAAAATAATTGAGCGAAGCGGCCTCTGACACATAAGTGATAAAGTACCAATAAAGAGATAAGTCACACCTGTAGTTGGATTTAATGTCACACAATATTATATAAATATCATAAATGATGTATGTAAATTTTGTCTTATAATTTTGATAAACCTGAGAAAGCAATATTCAAGCAACCTTTGCAATGATTGGCTTCTTCTCCATCTTTGTGTACCTTTCTTAGTATTTGCGGGACCGCGTTCGTGGAATTTCCGCGCTTACTATTTCCCTCCACTGTTTCTTGCATAACCAACATTTTTATCTTACGTCTGACTCGTCTCTTTCTAGTAATCTTGCCCATCAGTATAAGTCGAAAGTGTTCAGATATATATATATATATATATATATATCTACTCGTATTTTCGTCTGTGTGATGGGCAAGAACTGACGGTTCTAGGTGATTCAATGCAGGGTTCTGTGGATCTAACTTACGTCTGTAACGCCACATTTATATGCTTTCACACGTTTACTTAGATCTTTGATTGTAAAAACCTAAAATCCGTATAAAAGCTCGAGCCAAATATAAAAAGTGCAAATAGTGCAAGTATCGACAGTAAAAACATTTCGATTACAGAGAATCTTCTTCTTTATGTAAAATGTATTTCTGGCGATATCAATATGAATCTTAACCTCTATAGTACTGTACCAAACTCGGATGTCTAAACATTTATATTTGCGCACTCTCTTCAGACAATACGGACGGATATCGCGGGATCCAAAGCAGCATTTAGTGACAACAATATACTTGTTAATCCATCTTGAGTCCAGCCCTTACACGTTGCACCATCTTCTATGATTAGCTCTCTGTCACCGTTTTAAGAATTGTATTGTCAGCAATCCGTCATACTTTAACGCTACAGACCAAGTCTTCTACAGTTCTCTGTTAAGGTCTTCTGAATATATTAAAAAGTGTAGGAAATAGAATGCAACCTAGTCTAACACCTTTTTAGATCTCCACGAACTTAAATTTTTCAAGTACACATTCTGTAAGATTCTGATGCATTTATCATCAAAGCTAAAGTATTTCAAGCGTGCAGTAAATTCCTAAAACAACCTTGGTTCTTATATATTGTTCGTGCAAGACTTTTTTCCTAGAAGTATCCAAGAGCAGGTGATCATTTTCATACTCCACTATATAGCTGTCATACTAGCGGATAGTACACGAAACTTTCAATTATGAATGCCTAAACTCATACTGCTTTTTCAATTCGAAATATAGTACATGCTGCTACAACAATCGAAATTCAAAATATATTTTAAGGATTTCGCAGTTGTTTATTAAAATCGCATTCAATGAAGACGTTGCGAAGATAAAATGCAAATGAAGCTGCTTATAATGCAATTAATATTCCAAGACATTATTTTATTAATTAGGCGCCAAAAAAACTCTCAGTAATATTATATTACGCTTTTTGAATGTAGCGTTTCATTTAATTGCCTATTTTTGTGAGTTTACGAACAATAGGTGATTATGTTCTTTTATAGAAAGCTAGAGGCACTGCGGGGTGGTCATTGTGTTTGGGCGATGGTACCATCCAAAGATTATCGATGAATTGTGTCTATTATCGAAATATCAATTAAACATCGATTCAAGCGACTAACAAGGGACCATCTGTTTTCAATTAATTAAAATCCTATGAATAAACGTCGATAGATCGGCTCGGGTCAACAATTTTTATTTCATTTTATTTCTGTGACGCACCTTTGTAATTGGAGTGTGTTACAAACTTTTTGATGGTGATATTATAAAATGATGGCTGTCTACATGTGTAGGGAACGTACCTAATTTTATTGAGCACATTGTACGTAATTTGTAAATCTGTTATCGAAGATGTTTTTATGGTTTTAGATGTTATAATTATACACCTCTCTAAAAAGAGACCTTTACTGCTGCGGGATTTATATAAACAAGCTGTTAAGTAATTTACTTTAATTTTATATGTATAGATATAGTTTAAATTTACCTTTTAACATTTTAACTGCATTATAAAACAATTAAAAACATAAGATATAGAAACAATCACCCAAAAACTAAAATGGAATGCCCCATCCCTACATGGTAGGGTAAAAGAATAATCACGCAAGCTGGTTACGGGGCATTTCACGTTATCCTCGTGGGTTTACTATAACGTTTCATTATTGAGATTGTTTATTAAGGATGAGTGCACGTCCTATGAAACGTAGTATTCACTTACCATTAGTTAACTTTGTGCTTGTTTGTCACGTTATTTAGTAAAAAAAGTTCTGGCCTTTTCATCAAGAGTACTTAGATCTAAAGTATGGTATTCCATACTTTAGATCTAAGTACTATATCTGTATCCGTATAATAATATGGATTTGCAACCGAACAATTTCTACCAAAATGTATAAAAAATCATTTCAATAAATGATCAGAATGGATCCAATATAAGGAGGTGGAGATGACCTGGAACTAACGGTTGTGAATGTGAAGTGTGCTAAGAGAATATCGGCACAAAATATTAGTATTTTTAGGAATAGAAAAGTTAATGAGAGAACCAATAATAAATTGTGATTCACTGTAGTGGATATTTACAATGTCTAAAAATAGGAAGAGCTGAAAATATTAGTATTTTTAGGAATAGAATAGTTAATGAGAGAACCATTAATAAATGGTGATTCACTGTAGCGGTTATTTACAGTGTCTAAAAATAGGGAGAGCTGAAATTCAAGTAATGGTACGTTCCTTTAAAGTTAACTCTCTGCCTAAAGCAATGCCATCGTTCAAATTTCATCGTTTTGGTCAAAATTCATTACACACAAATATATTTATCCTTCTCTAAACTCTATACCATAGAACATGACAGTAACATAAAGGTGTACACATCAAAGATAATGAACTAATTCAAAGCTTCGCCTACCAAACAAAAGAGTTACTTAAATCAACCAAGAAATTATAAAGAAATCATATCTTCTGTTTTGAAAGTAAGTTGAAAAGGAGCAGTTCAGTTTACATAAGGAGCGTAAGTGCTTTATTTACATGTATATAGTTTTTATGTCAAATTCTGTGACACTACGGACATTACATATAAGTTTTATTTGCAGAATGTGACTTTACCATCGCAACCAACCTATCGAAAGTAGTTCACTTGAATATATAAGCTAAAATATTAGGTCATAAACATAAAATGGTAATGCAGCGGCGATATCCAGCTCAGCTTGCTCTAGGACATTGCAATTGAAAATCCGCATAGATCGTAATAATATCAAGTTAGAAAAGCATTCATGCAATCTGTATGTTTCAAAATATATTTTTTTAACTGTAATTTAAAATTATCCATAAGTACAATTACTTTTAATAATTATATCAATTTAAATGCTTAACGAAATATTCTAATGTATAAGAACAATATTGAATTATATGAAACTGAAGGGATCAATGAAATACTAAAACAAAAATGAGCAGCATAACCACTGCAACCCGTGAAAAAATTAATTACTAATAAACATTTTCGTCCCACTCTAGGTAGAAAAAAAAAAGTCAACGTAGAACGTGTTTCAGCACAATATTTTCTTACCTATATACAAAACCAGACCGAATACCAGTAAATTATAATTACAATACAAGTATTGTCGGAAGAATGTAAAGTTTATATATAACACCAAGGTTTCATATAATTTTGAATTTTAGGTAAATGCATTGATCTGTTCATCAATGCACTTACCTTAAATTATATAATTAAAATTATGAATAATAATAATAAAAATCATTGCACTCAACCAAATTTACCACACCTTTGCCACTTGAGGTAATTAGACTAAAAAGAACAAGTAATAGATACAGATTATCATAATGAAATCTGTTATAACTGATCACCTCGTTCAAGCATAACACCATCCATGAATACTTAAAATAACTTGCACCGCTTCTGGGTAAGTTTCGCATAAGCCTGACCACTTAACTCACTCGCATAAATACACAATGATGTGTTATTGTATTATGCAAATTTTGACTTGTTTATCTGCATCATCATATAAAGTAGATACACAAAGTGAAATGTTTTGAAGATTTCACTTTGTGTATCTACTGAAAAATCAATATTGTACAGTAAGCTAGATAACCTTTGTAAGCCCGACAGGCAGCCCCCGTCCACTTGATGTTAAGTGTTATCGAAACGAAAGGGAGGAATAGAAACCAAACATTTGACGAGGAAAGAAACCGTAGGCTTCGTTACTAGTGACGAAGATTTCCATATTCTTCAGGGATGACAACGATTCCTACTTAGCAGGCCCTCTGCTCACAAGTCTACTTCGTTAAAGTTTTAACGGTTTCTAGACCAACAGCATCACTACAAGATATAATATATATATATCGACATATAAAAAGTAGAATAAAGGATTCACACCTCAGAATAATATGAAAAATTGTTTCTCTTTCGATTCTTGACTTTTTCCACTTTTCCGCTTTAGAATATTAAAAATTTCTAACTGTTATCTAATACCCCCGAATGTACTTCGTATATGAGAAATCATTTGATTGTCACCTACAAAAAGCTCAATTTCTTCGCCCTAATATTTGAAAAGACAATGCAATAAATGTTACCTTATTTGGTATTACTTGCTAAATATGTACACATATAAAATTTCTTCTTCTTGAAGTGTTTTTTGATTTCATTACAATTTTGATTTATCTCAAAGTCGTAAAAACTTTTCCTTGCAACGTGATTACGTACCTTGAAAGTTCTCCATATAAAGCGAAAAGGAAAGCACAAAAAAAAGGGTTCACCAAACATTTGGCTTCCGGCAAGGCACAAGACAATATGCGAATAAAAACCACTTTTCCATACGGGTTCGTCGCCACACAATCGTGGAAAAACTCATGTGACGCAATCGTAAGGTGAAACATGTAATTATCTCATAGCGAATGAATGGACTTTCGCTTTTGTGTACGAACAATGAGCTTAGCTCTCTTCTAATGTGGTAACTTATTTCGTTTTTACCTCATATTACTTTTGTTGGACGATTAAAAGCGCGGTGACTTCTCATTACGATTAAGACTGTATGAACTTTTCTAAAGACTATATTATTTTTTTTATAGACTGTATGTTATATTACTTCCATTATTATGTAGTATTAATGTTGATTGTATTTTTTTATAATAAATGATACGATAATATTGTGATTGACCACTTCTTGTCAATTTCCATAATTGGAGTTAATTTCCAAGCTCAGTAAAAATTTAATCTTCTCTCTCTGTACTATTATGTGATTAAATGTGGTCTTTTAATTAATTGCCTAATTTTTATACCCACTTTAAATTTGGAATTGGAAAAAAGGATTTGACCCTTACTTATTTAATTCATATTAATTAAGATCTTATAGCTTTTTTGGTAATAAGTGATCAACTCTTAGATAGAAACATCAGCACCGTGGAGCAATAATGACGCAGATATATTGATTTTTTTTATAGAATAGGTGGCAAACGAGTAATCAGCCCACGCGATGGCAAGAGATAGCCGCCGCCCATAAACATCCGCAACACCAGAGGAGTCGCAAATGCGTAACTGGCCTTCAAGGAAGGCGTAGTCTCTTTTCTTAAAGGTGCCTAAGTCGTATCGGTTTCTCTGATTCTGATCCTCCTGAGTCCCAAGATGTAATGCCTAATCTCCGGATCTCAATTCTCTAATGTTACTTTGAAGACGTTTTATAAAGGCATGGTAATTTCCCAAAACTAATTATGAGTATTTAAATTCCACAGATAACGTACAATTGAATCTATTGTGAGGTTCAATAGCCTAATGGCTTAGAGTATGGTCGGCGAAACTTATCGTGGTATCTTGGACTCCACCATTCATGATTGTCGTGAACCGTATGTAATCACAAGTATACAGGCTTAGTTGTAGTAGTTCACGGGGATGCTAGTAATTTAATAGCATTGCTAGTTTTCTTTTAAAATAGAAAGAACAAAATCGTTTAAATTTAAGTCCAGAGTTTTTATTTATACTCGTGTACATATATACGCCAGCAATAGCAAAAAACTATCGCTAATATAAACATCGTCCATACGTTACGGCTTCTCATTAGAGACTCATATTCATATTATAATTAAAGGCATCCATAAACTGCGATCAGTAATTACCGACATACGGCTAATTGATGAATCACGCTCGAAAATAATTTGTTTTAACTGTACACTGGATAAAATCGAATGAAAGGTAATATAAGAAACTATCTAGTGCTGTATTAAGGTGACTATACACCAGAGCGTTAAACGCATAAACCTTAAGCAATATTTAAATCATTTATAATGACAGTTAAAGATTATTTGACCGTCATCTAATTATACAACCTGCCTGCTTAAACAGACTATATCCTATTTAAGTCACTGTAGTTTCTAGAAGCAGAGGGATCTGTAAGGTGACAACGCATCTGCATTATGATTCTTGTCAAGGATGAATGTAGATGTCATGGGCCACGGGAGTCACTAGAGATCAGGTAAGCTGAGTGCTCGTTTGTTACTCTCATTGTAATAAAAAAACTTAATAAATGTTCTTTTGGAAAGCACATAAGCCTTCATGTGTGTCATAGAATATTCATTATTTACCAAAAAAGATTAAGATCCCACGATCGTCGTTTATTTTGTTAACTTCAACATTTCAACAGTTTTTATCTCTATTATTATTTAGTATCCAGGAGTACGAAATCAAAACAAGCCTGTAAATAACAAAATACCAACATCATCACTCTATGTAAAAAGTTCACACAATGAATAACAGAATAATATATGGAGTATATATATTATTTGTCGTAATCGGGGTAGACAGAGATAGAGAATGGTTATCAACAGAACAAAATTACGAATATTACAAAACATTTAGAGAATATAACAACTTCGACATAGTAAAAACAAAAAATAATTAATTATACCAAATACCGCAAAACTCCAATCACGTCTCATCTGTTTCAGTTATTATTTATGAAAGCGTCGTAGCGGGGTAAGGAGGCGTTCATACGTGAACGATACTCTGAGATCGAGTCTCAGGTGCGGCTTTCGCAAACGACCTGACACTGCGTATGAAATAGCATAGCCTTTGCTTATACTATACTTAATTAAGTGTACACTAGACGTTGGTTTTAATACAACACAGATTTCAATTATATCTTATTTAGAAGACCTCCCCCTCCCCCCCACCCAAACCTCATGCAAAGTTTCCTGAGCTACTTGAATATAATATTTCTTGCAAAGATCGTAAATAAATATAAATAAGTAGAAGTAATTAGATACAATAGTGTGGACCCCCCCCCACTATTGCATTTAATCTTGCTACTTTAGCTTAAGTTGTTTGTTTGTTCTTCATAAGATTGGATTATATCACGGAGAGAAAGGGCATAGCATAGCCCTAATGATAAAGCTTTGATCATAGGCTTGGGTAATTAAAATTTTCACTGATATAGCTTCGCTGCAGTGTATTTCCAGCTCCGGTAAAATGGGCAATTCCAATAAATGCATTTCCATAATGCAATTATTGCTGAATTTCATTAAACTTACTGTTTTACTAGAGATAAAAAGGTTTATGTAAACTATATCTTGTACTAAACTAAACTAAACACTACACAATTATATTCTTGATCTATGACAATTTCATCAAATTCAATACAATCCTTTTCCTAATGAATTTGTTAAAACTACAATACATCCTCATTCTTATTAAATCATTGTCTTTGTCGTAGTTACTCGAAGTCGCTGCAGCAATTTTTTTTCCGCCATTTATACATTTTCCGGCGGCATAGGGACGATTGAGTGACGGTGATGAGGAACCGATGGAGTGACGACCTATGCAATCTGCGGCAGTATTTAGGGGAGACCTGGAGGCCTTCAGCAATGGACTAATGATAGCCTAAAATGATGTGGTTGATGATAATGAATGCATTTTAGAGGTCATATCAAACCCTTTCTGAACATATTTTTTGTTAAACAGTCAAAGATTGTAGCTTAAAAATAAATGGGGAGGCCCATTTATTTTTAAACGTGTTCTTTTAACATGACTCTCATTTAAACATGCCATACTAAAACAAATGGTTGCTGCTATTATTAAAAATATTATCATTAGCAACTTCGTTCGTTGTAATTATATATACATAATGTTTACCTTAATCAAAAATCAGGCCTAGGCAAATAAATTTGTATAATACAGTTTGTTATACATATTTTGAAAGCGTAACAAATATTTTAATTAACTAAAACGCCTTAGTAATGAAGCCGTACTGACAGAGCTCATACACAACTGTGTATTTATGAGTAATAAAACTGAGCAATTCATTAGCACGCACACCAGTTTTGTAATAATTGAATAGCAACATTAAATTGCTTATATACGATAAAATGGGTCTGCAGCAAAGTAACACCGGTCGACGGCTGTTGCGGTCTAGGGATCGCATCCCATGTTAAGGCCGTATACAATTTTACAATGTTGTCTTTCACTTTAGTACTCGTATTAAGTTTGACATGTGGCATAGTGATCAGAGTCACTGGATATTGTGTCGTGATTCTTGATTTCGATTACAAGCCGAAGAGCAATATTTGATATTATTAAGACAAATTATTATATTTCAGGTCTGGTTGTGTTGGATGTACGTCACATATTCCTGGCTCAATATCTAACCAATCTTGCGTCACATTGAGCTTTCAAAGATGAATGATGTATCAGTCTATCACCTCTATGCTTTCAAAGATGAATGATGTATCAGTCTATCACCTCTATGCTTGCGCAAAAGCCACTATAAATGCTGCGTTGTGCATGGCGTCTAGTAAAAAATAGAATAATAATAAGAGTACCAGCTTTATTATCAATTATAAAGTAAAGCAAAACTTTTGTAATTTATTGACGTATAAAGTTTGAAAACCTTTTTTTGTTTGCCTTTGTATTGTAGGCGAAAAATCTTGTTACTTTCATTATAAATCAATATAATCCAGCTCTATTTCTGAACCATGTATTATCAAATAATATATTAGCAGCGTAAATATTACCAATCGTGCGTATTATCAATCGGTTGTATACAACCTTTGCCTACCATGTTAAGGATACATAAGGTAGTAGAACCACGCTGTGGCTAGTTTCTAGCTACAATATTACTGAATCGACATCTGGTGAACTGTGTGATCGTTTTTCACACGTAATATGTGAAAGGAACAATGAGGCAAGTGAGAAAACATTTAAGCAATAAAATATATCTAACGAAACTAACATCAAATAACGTATTCAGGACGTGTGTACGTATGTGTCTGCATCGTATGGGTGTATATAAGTTACCGTTCTTGTTAGAACTTGAATTAATATAGAATTAGCATTAAGTTCCAGAAATTAACAACAAAGTATCTTTAAATTGGCTTAAGTACGTAGCACGTAAATTGCACGATGGTGCGTCCGATAAGTAAATCCAATGGAATATTTTTACACTTTCTGATCATTTTATTATACAAGTCAAGCAATGTAAACCGTACAATTAATTCAAATTTGTTCCCCAGGAATGTACAAGAAAAGGTTTTGGCATAAATTGCCAATTAACTGCCTTTTTAATAATAATTATCTCAGCGGGAAGCGAACGCCGCAAAAGTCCATATTACTATAAACGTAGTATGAACGACCCTCCCCATAAGTCACTTAAGCCCAGGACTGCTTACTACTTACTAATTACTTGCAGAACATTAATGGTAATTAGAAAACACTTGTTAAAGCAAATAAACACCGTATTACTATAACGATAAGCATTCAATTAAAAACTCAGCGTGAAAAATAAATGAAAACAGAACATAGAAGCAGATATATTCTGTCAGAAAGATCTAAAAAAATATCGGCAATAAGGGAATTTGCCAAATATATATGATTAAAAAAGATTCATGATTATTTTCTATAATTAAACGGTCGTGAATGATTGCAAGTTGAATTATGAAAATTCTGCTTAATAACCTTATATGTAAAATAACAATAAAAGTTATAGAAAGCCTGTTTTTTTTAAACATTTATACATAAAACGAAGTACGAACTATAGTAAACAATTTTTTTTTTATAATAACCATCTAGTAATTTATGATTTTCTTAATTACATTTATCAAAATGTTTTATGAAATTATAGACGGAAACACCTTTGTTCTCTTGTTTAATTATACAAAGGCGAAGAAAACGTGTGAATAATGTATCATGTTCACACAATTACGTTTAAAAATCGTAAAATGAAGAGATTATGACCAAGTGAATTCGAATACACTTTAATTTTAAAACGACGGCCCTTCTAGATTTTGTTTTAGTTAAAACAAAAGAAATTTAGTTAAACTATAATTCAATATAAAACAATCAACGCTATAAAGAGCCATAAACGATCCGTTAGTAAAATGTAATAAAAGAAATGGCTACTTAACTTGGTAACAAAGAAACAGTTACCAAAACGTCTTATTACATTAATATCATTTACTTCCAAACGATTCAACGTTAGACAGATCGACCCGAAACTCTTCAGGTTTTGAAAGCGTTGATAGAGACGGCGTAACGCCATTATAAATGGCCGTTGTCAAAATATTCCGAACAATTGTAATTAGGTTCTTGTATGGAACAAAGCCGTGGTAAAGTAACGAACGGATCGGCGCGTGCGTCGAAACCTACAAAAAGCTACCTGTTGTTGCGGTATAAGTTATAGAAAAAAGCGACACTATTATTGAAGCTATGTACTTTATATGATATTTTTTTCTTTTTTTATGTAACTGAGGGTGACAAGCACACACATCACCGAATGGTAAGTGACTGATACAGCTCATAAATATCTTAATCCATATTCAGTAAAGATTTAAAACGCACATTAAGAGCTAAGGATTGATAAAGCCTGTGGAATCAACTATCGCCCGCAGAGGTGTTTGCGAACCGATGCTACTTAGGGACCTTCAAGAAAAGATACACTTTTCTTAAAGACCGACAGCGCATCTGTGACACCTCTGATGTTGCAGATGTTCATGGATAGGAGTGATCACTTATCATCATACCACCTACTTGCCCGTTTGCCACCTATTCTATAAAAAAAACCCAGTAACTGGGACCCTAGATCTCCACACTCAACATACGCAACTCATTTGCATTATGCTGCTATTTAACGCTGGTTTTAGGGCACGTTCTATATTTATATATGTATGTTTTCATGATACAGCTAGAAATAAGGTATAGCATCGCTCTACAATTTTTAAAATACATCTGCCAATAATGTATTGGTATTTCAGTAATATGATAGAGAATTTTTTGACTCGTTTTAATTGAGTGCACTATAAAATTAAATATTTTATGCATAGAAAAAATCGCTTACTCCTTTACTTTGTATACTCTACAGTGGCGGGCTCAATGAACGACTAACGAAGTGAAATTAATTACTAATACGTAAGTACGAAGGCAAATATACCTTTAATATAGTATGGACTTGTCTAATGCTTTGATCCTATAAAAAATATAAAAGATAAGGAAATTTTACACATTGGCTTTATCAATGTTTGTGGTGCTTCCATATGTATTTGTCTTTGATGCTGCCTCCATATTACCTTTCTAAGTGCCTATAAAAGCTTATCATCTTATTAACATGGTACGGAATCTACTTGAGATGTACAATGCTGTTTAGGTGTAAAAGAGTTTGCAATTACGACCGGGACTTCTTTATAGTTTTATTTTGATACACAAACTATATACGCGAACTTATTTTTACGAAATTACTCGTTATGGTGACACAGCACATGGTTGATGATGTTAATCTGCGGCCCATGGGACTCAGACACATTGACCTTTGCCTACTTGTGTCAAAATTTAAAAAGCCATCAGTCAACTTGCTCCTGTATTTTGCTCTTTATTCTTCTATATCTTTTTTTCGTTTTATTTATACATGAGCCTGGGCCTCATACCCCTTCTCGCGGGAGAAAGGAGTTTTTATCTAATCTCCTTGTCATCAACATTGGAACTGTGTTAAGTTGATTAGTTAATAATCTGTCGATACCTACATCTTAATCCATGCCTTCTAATCAAGATGGATTGCTTCCGTATCGATGCACAGTATTTTGCGAAACGCAGCAGTGACACAGCTATTTAACACTGATTTTCTACAAAAGCTCAGTCCTCCTTCGAATGAAATCGAAGATCTTATTACCGGGATATACCTTCTGAGTCGTCAGGGGCGACAGCGCATCTGCATTATGATTTATTTAATGTCAAAGACAGGTGTCATGAGTTACAGAAATCAGCTACTATCAGGTCAACCATGTGTTTATGAGAATTTTCAATATTTTTGAGGTTGGACACAGTCATCGATTGCCATCAGGTGAAAAAAAAACGTGTATTCTGTAATTACTCCTTACATTGAACATTATTAGTATGCGATCTACAAACCCATCCAACTACAAACACTTTTAAAAATTTAAAATCTTAATAAATGTTTTTTTTTTTATAGAACAGGTGGCAATTGAGCATGCACCTCACCTGACAATAAGCCCACTGCCCATGAACATCCGCGACACGAGACGAATAGCAGATGCACTGAGGCCTTTAAGATAGGTGTAGGCCCTTTTCTTGAAGTTTCTCAAGTCGTACCGGTGGGAAAATACCGCTGGCGACAGCGTATTCCACAGAGTAGGTGTGCACGGGCGAAAATTTGCGTAAAGCGTATTGTGGTGGATTGCAAATCATCGAGATGATGACGATATAATTTTGAATTTTGAATGATATTAAAATTATGTTTAAATTCAGCGGCTAAAATGAAACCGAACGACTCCTTAAATCACTCCCCATGGTAAAACCAGTATATACTACTCCTATACATAGTATGAATATTAGAACATTTTAGGCGCCATCGGTGATATATAATGGAAAAAAGGCAAGGAGAGTCTACAAAACAGTATATAATTACACGGTACACATATTACACAATATGATATAATAAACGGAGAAGTGCCATTCATAACATCGGTGCATGAACGGAAGCACTTTTTTATAGCCAACAGTGTAAGCATTCCTTCAATTAATTCTTCAAATAACGAAAGGTATTAATATCCAACGGAGCAAGTGGTCAATGGCCATCGTTTGCACGTTCTTACTTTTTACACAACATCGCGCACCCGGCATCGCTCGCCGAAACCAGTTGATTAAAGAGAAAGTACGTGTTCCAACATTAATACACCTGTATTAATGTTGATATGATCACTTCCGCTTAACTAACGCCGCGGGTGCCATTTTTGTTGATAATTATTTATGTAAACGCGAATACGGATAATTTGGAAACTTGCATCGATTTATAAGCAAATTTAAAATGTACTTATTTTATCTTAATCTACTACTATCTTCTGTTTTGGAAATCCGCACAACGTATGTATATCTTGAATCCTTGTTGAGGACGAATGTAGATGTCATGGGATGCAGTTATCGCGTATACAGAGGAAGCAAGTGTTGTCCGTATTTCACATTGGCCCTAGACAATAACCGCTTACTTTACAATTTAATTTTCGTTCATCGTTTAACAAATTCTCTGTACATATAACATCTGAATATGTACAAAGAGTTTTTTATAAATTATTAAACGGTACAACATTTCAAATCAATTTCAATTTGTATTTCTTTTGCAGTATTTATAATTCCTGAGTATATAAAAAAATAAGAAAAGTTATAAAATAAAGTTAATAATACTTCTTGTTCAACGTTATCTCCAGGACATATGCCAACATAATACAGTGTCCCGACTTTAAATACTTTTAGCGTCTAATGATTTTATAATATTATGAACTAAATAATATAAATAAAAAAAAAATTGGAACTCTTCTCGTAAAGAGACACAGTGGTCATCCACAATTAAGATAGCCTCCCAAACGCGACTCTATCTTCTCTTAAACGTAATTTATTTAACTGAGAATTTATTCAACTATTACCAGTGAGAGAAAAATAAAATATAATGTTGTACTTATGGTGGATTTTGAACACGGCGATATCTTTTGGTTATCATTGACCAAATGACAATAGCAGCAGGCCACTCACTTGTTTCCTTCCCTAATTCGATGTTATCAATTATAACACATGTGCAATAAATTCTGAGGGAGGTTCAGACAGTATTAAAGACATAAGACATACATACAATACACTTAGACCCGAAACTATTTGTAACACACGAATATTGTTTCTAGGCTGGGAATAGCTAAGTACTCCAATTATTACGCCACGCGGCAAACAAATAAAATATAATAATAAAAACACGATAATAATAGTAAATTGCAATTTCTAACAAAATTATGATATAAAAAAAAATATTATACAGTTCTATTCATAAATATACCAGACAATTGTCTCTACATCCGCAATAGGTTAAAAACTCAATAGGTAATCTTTCAAAAACCACAATCGAGTCCAGTTAGAACCAATATTCGCTCCCTCACGTTTGATGTTGGTTGCCAACGAGATGAGGGTTTTTATGTCCGTACAAACAAAAACTGTATCGTATTTTAACCGCATGATTGTGGGCCTTCGTGCGGCGAGCTACTATACAGAAATGCAGGAAGCAGAAAGGTTCTACGCGAATAAAAATATTCTAAGCTAGCCACGTCGACGATTTCACACACCCATAGGTGTATCATCTACCCTCACGAGTTCTTAAAATTGGCACATCTTTTTATTCATCAACAGACTTAAATTATGTAATCGTTTAATGACAGGCCCCAAGTTTGTCTCAACATGTCACTGAAAACCACATCCAAGTTGCATCATGTACTAATGCATGTACAAATGCAGAGACAAACAGACAAATATCCGCTTAAAATTTAAATTCATGTATTGCTCAATATCAATTTTATACATAGTTCATACATCATAAAACGTTCTTTTTCATTTTCAAGTTGGTACTAAAACTAATAAAGGTTAACGCATTTTTCAAAATGACAATAAAATATTGGCTTTGACTTTGCTGTTTTGATGAGAGAAACCGTATACCTTATTATGAGTGACAATTCAATTCATCCTAGTTCTCGGGTGTGAATAAAGGCGTATCCGTAGATCCACCTACATATCCTATGTGGCCCGGTCCATTATCACTTCAGATAACTATGTCTTTTACTCTAGGATATATCGGTGACTCTAGTCTGCAGATGTCAATATTCCAGATTATATCTCAGAGAGCATTTAGATGATCGAGGGCGTGTTAATCAGATTTAGCATTGATCTGTGATAGAATAGATTATGACTATAATGAATTATCTCGATCCTCTGAAGCTAAATAATATATGTAATTAATATATTTATATATATACTTAATATATATTTAAACATATTTTCAATCATGGATTTAAGAATTTCGGGCTGATGGCCCTGTTAGCCCGAAGGCTTTTACAGTTTCATCGGGTTGAGAGATGACTGAGCGCTTATGCCGCTCAGTCGAAACCTCTATTAGTGGGTTACCAGCACAAGGGCCTCCAAGAGGGAGCTTCGGCTTGGACCGTTACCCTGTTCCGCGAGAGCGTCAGACTCGAGGGTGCCACAGAGGACCGAACGTCAGTTGCTTCTGACTAAGAATTAATCACGGATACGGTTTGTTTATCTATGGCAAGAATTTTTATAAATAAATATAACGGCTAAGCGATAATATAAGAAAATTATAAAGATACATCACTCTTCTCTCTACTCATATGTAATGGTTTGCGGGTATCAAATTCAACCCTTAACTAAAAAAGCGAAAATATAATTGATTTACGATCTGGACGAATTGTCATTTTCTCGTTGTATCTGACATAGAACTTTTCGCCTAATGGTAAACTAATCTGCAACCATTGAGAAATTGACATCCATTTATTTAGGATTTATAATGCAGATGCTATGTCTTTCCTGAGGACTGAGATGGGATGTCACTATCCACGGTCTTCAACTTCTAATCAGATAAAACAGAGCATCATCTAGATATTATTTCATGCTGATATTCCATAATAGCGTCTCAAAATCCTAACTATTCGTGATATATCTGGAGTATAGATGCAGCTTCTAATAAAATCCGAACTATAATTCGAACATATTTTTGTAGTAAACGATTCGATGCAAAATATGAAAGCAACTTACTAACAACAATCTATGTTCACAACAACAAACGAAATATCCCATAACTAAATATCCTCGTCCAAATATAGCCACTATATTTCTTGTTTATTATCAGAAAATGTCAATAACGCAGGATAATTAACAGGTTAATTAATTAATAGGGCCATTAGTCCTTCCGTAAACATGAAAAAATTCATTCATCCAGGTCTTTCTTAATTCAATGTACAGTCAATGCGATAAGTTCGGAGAAAGATTTTATAGCAGTCTAAGCAATACAGGATAATAACCATACACCCAGACCCAAAACCCCACAACCGCCCACGAGAACCCATGGACCCGCGAACCACTGGTCTTTATGACCACTGAACCGCAAGTGATTTACATCTTTATACTGATGCTCACACAGAAGCCTTGTATTTATTGAATCTATCAATAAAATCATTGATTCTCTTTCATAATTTTCACATCTCTAATGCTAAATTAATCAGTTAATGATATTAAAGCTTAATTAATTTAAATCTAACTCACTATCTACAATCGAACCTGTCGTGTCGAAAGTGTTTTTATGTGTTAAATATTAATCATGCCTTTAAATAAGACAAGTTCTGTCAGAAAACTATTTCTGTGTTTAATTAATAATTAAAAGATATTGCAAAAAAATTTTTTTATCCAATGTAGGAATTATGTTTATTTATTTATATTTAATACGAACTATAGTTTTTTTTAAATATATACTCATTGTTAATAAGATTTATTTTCCTTTTACTTAATAGTAACTAATTGAGAATAGACAATATATTTCTTAGGTATGAACTTAAGAATATAAATTTAACTTAAAAATGCTATCAATAAACATAACATTTATAAAAAAAACTCAATACAGAATTCCGATTGACAATTTAATCAATTCCGAAACAGCTATTTTTATATCAAATATCATTCATAGTAGAAATGTTAATTTACGATAAATCAAAATGAACGCGAGATGTATAATAAATTAAATACATTAAACTCTTGATGTTTTTAGAGTGATCTTGTTGTCTATATTAACAAACTAATAAAATTTTTACATCTGCTTTTGATTATTAAGATATATTATCAAATGATAGACAGTGTAAACAATTTATAGTATCTTATATATGAAAGTGATGAAAATGACGTTTCATTAATTATACAAATAGTTTAATAACATCGCTGATAAACTATTTAAATTAATAATAATAGTTTTATAAGATTAGCCTTGATATTCATTTATCATTAATTTACTTTTAATAAAAGTGTATGGAATCTACAATAAATTTTTCATTTCTCTCATCTCTCCCATTCTAATTTAAGTTATAATAAAATAGTTAATTATTTTATAATTAATTCCGTATAAACTTAATTAAAATTAAATAATGATTATTCAAGTGTATATATAATAGTTTGCCTAAAGTTTTTTTCACCGTTTACTGTATGTTTACTCAGACAAAACAAGAAAAAGATAAAATGACAATATTATGACATTAATAAAATAATAAAAGATAATTTTTATATAAGAATAAATAACGTAGAATCAGAAGCAGAAACATAATAAACAAAAAAATAATTTGAATACTGTATTAGAGAATTTTTTTTTTTAAATTCTTGTAATAACTAGATAGAATAGATAGAGTGATTAAGAACACCTAGGCAAATATTTTAATAATACATTATGTTACTTACATCATGATCCGGAACATAGGAGTAAACGTGAAGCTTGTCAATCCTAATTGTACCCTGAAAAGGGTACAGCAGAGAGCCTCGTTGCAATTCTGTGGAAGTCCAAACGCTGACAGATGCTTCCCGACCTCTCGCACCCCCTGGCCTTAGAGCTAAGCTCAACTCCTGAGGTATAAGAACTAGAGTCTCCATTGTCACTGGCACATAACGTACTTACTCAGCGATTAATAAATAATTAAAAAAAACGTTCCGAAACAAGTCCACCTACATCCAATATGTCATGAATGAGTAATCCCTGAGAATGCGGCCGGACTCTTCCATCATTGTTAATGAGGATAAATAAATTATTACAAATAAAAATCTCCTCGGCCCGTCTTTCCGATTATCAGGCGGCAATGTCGTCAACAAAATATCGATTCCGTGTGATCGATCGTCCGATGAAATGTCGGGTTGTATAAATCACTGCGAGGGTCCGCTCATGCTCAGCTCAGAAAGTTCACTCGATTTTGAATTCAGAACACTTAATGTTTCCGTTTTCTGTTCAATATTTTTATCGAAGTTCATTCAACTCGTCCGGTAGTGTTCATTCAGCACATAGGGCGGGTACGTCACAGCGCGAACGAAGGATGCGCGCGCGCTCTTCTCTGAACGTGCACTGAAGGAAGCGCTAACATTGACCTTAGCCACGGCCGTGATCGCGTTTACAGTTCATTTTTTGTTCGATAAAAAGGAGAGGAGTAAGCCCTACAACCTGTTTCGGTAGTTGTCTCGTACGATTTGCAACCTTCTTAATACGTGTTATGAATCATTTAGGTTGTAGATGTAAGTTTGTAAGGTGTAGAGTAAGGTGCTCCCCTCCAAAGGCGGCACCTGCATTCGCGCGCCGCCCGCCAGAGCGGCGCGGAGGCTCGCGCGGTGCGCCTGGGCACCTGATTTCGCTTTTTATGCTACCTGACTTTTTTATCGGACTTTTCTAACATCTGCTGCGTCATAGAAGCTTTTAAAGTCGAACCTTTAAATGATAAGCAATTTATTATGCTGATTAGAAAATAATAAGTGAAAATATATTTTTTTAATCGTTTTATGGGTCGTTTTGAATTAGAGGTTGCAAAAAATCCTTGGTATAAAATTTTGCTTTGTTTAACTTTGACTTTTAATAGTATCAAGTAATGATGTTATTATTATAAAAACTTTATATTTAATAGTAATAGTTATTGAGACACGTTTGAAAATCTGTATAAACATAAATCAAGGTGTGAATATCTCTACATCACCGAAATCTTGTTTAAATATAAATAACTATACCAAATTGTTGAATTGTATCGTATTTTTTTTTGTAGAATAAGTGGCAAATTAGCTCATCTCTCTCTCTGTCATAAATTAAATCATCTCTCCCCATGAACATACGCAACATGAGAGGAGTAGCAGATGCGCTGCCGGCCTTTAAGAAAGATGTAGGCTCTTTACTTGAAGTCCCTAAGTCGTATCGGTTCGGAAATACCGCTGGTGACAGCTGATATCTCAAAGTAATTGTTCAAGGCAGAAAATTTCGCGTGAAGCGCACAGTGGTGGAATGCTAATCATCGAAATTATGAGGATGAAATTTTTAATGCTGTCTTGATGTACCATGTTTAAACTAAGCGTGTGGAATAAATCCAATCAACTCCTTTGAACACTCCCCATGGTATATTCGATAATAAAGGAAAAGCTACCACGGGGAGCTTGGTAAATTTGGGCTTTACTTAATGGTAAATTTATGATATTAATATTTATCAAAACACAATAATTTTTAATCTTAGTGACCATATAGAAATGTGTATAATTAAAAGCCAAAGCGAGAAATACAGTAGACAATAGAAATGTCATCTTAATATAAATAACCGTATTGGACATGATGCATATATTATTTGTATACACTAAGACACCTCACTCTTTCATCTTAGTAACAACTCAAATCAAATTCCCTCGAGTTGTTATTTTTAATTCAGTCAAGGAAAGAAACGATCTCATCGGATCATAAATGGTCACTATGTCCAAAGAACACCTACATCCTACATACATTTTCACTAAGGACGTGGTGTTAAAAAGATAAGGCAATTTAACTTTTTTTTTTCAGTTTAATGATGCTTGATAAGGCGCGGCGAGTGTAATAAAAGACTCGGTATGTAACCATGGAAGGTTCTCAATGCAATGTCAGGAACTCGGTAATAATATACCAACAGTTACACTTAGAATTCACATCCAAACATTATTTTTCAATAAATATTCGTAAAGGTTTGCAAACAATCCAAAGTAATTGATACCTAGTTATTACAGTACTACATTATTACGTCATTGTAAAGTATATTTATTGGACAGCGGTAGAGCTACACTGAAGTTTGTTTCTAGCTGTTGAATGAATGTGTCAGCTCGACTGGGGTAGGACTACGCCCTGACAGAATACCAGAGTAAAATTGCATCATAATGCTGCTGTGTTTCATCTCGTGAGGGGTCCGGAGACCTATATTGCTGGAGACGAGGCATTCCATCTCAATCCTCAAGGGCGATAACGCATCTGCATTATGATTCCTTGTCAAGGATGAATGTAGATGTCATGGGCCGAAGCAGGAATCACTTGTCATTAAGTGAACTGTGTGCTCCTCTGTCAATCCCAATTGAAATAAAATAATGCCCAGTTGATGACATCTAGTCATAAAATAAAAGATATAGCCGTGATTGATATTGATACTCCTGTATCTAATCATCAATTCGCACAGTATATAAATAAATAACGTTATTTATATATTGGAGCGGAATTGTAATGGCACATAATTCTATATTTATCATGTTATATTTATTTAATCTTAAAAAAGAAATATATTTATTAACTCATCATCACATCTCACAGCGAAATTTAAAACAATGAACAAAATCGTGTAGGCAACATTAATATCAATAAAATTGATTTTAACGAAACACAGTCGTCAAGAGACATTGCATCTAGAGTTTTCGTATTCTCCATCAAAATTCAAACTCTATATCAGGGCATAAAGATTTATTTTTAAAAGACAGCTGGAACGCATATATGATACATTGAATGTCGATGACCCATACACACCTGCCGTCAACCACAAACCCACTGCCTGTGTGTCGACGGTCGTACGAACCTTGGAATCGGAATATACAAAGTTAAAATTTCAAGATATCCGTTTATCTCATCACGAATTCGATCTAAAATTTATGACATATACTGCGGTCTTTAATATATATCGAAACCTAAACATTTTTAAGGAATTAGGACTATAAATATACACACAGTTCAAATGATAAGTGAGTATTGTTTGTTGCCACGTTGAATACATTATAAAATGAAATCTTTCAAATTATTAGGCCATATAGAGAAGCGTAGGTAGGTAATTACTCTTATGGACCATGATAGAACAGCTTCTTACAATTATTTAGGATTCACATAGAAAGATAGATGAAACGAAAAATATTATTATTGATTAATATGACAATTAAAGTAAAAGGAAAAGTATATTTCATTGCAGCACAAATTATTTCAAAATCTTTTTTGTATGCCATCTTGCTTTATGTTTTTTCCTCTTTATGAAGGTATGTTCACATGCCTGTCAACTTCATTCGAGTAAAGTGACTAACTGACATGCTTATGTCATCAGATACTTATGTAACCTCTAAAATAAAATAAAATAAATCTTCCAGCTATTACTTGATGACTTCAACTGCGTGGGATTTATTATAGTGCCGTATTTGCATACATAAAAATACTCACTCATGTTTCCTTACTGTCATTCGATGTACGGACTCTACGATTAGATCAGAGGAGTAATGAAAGGGGATCGGTTTATTTCTATACTATGACATTATCTTTTCATTATATATTCGACATTATCAATTTTAAGCTTGTCAGATATGTTTATTATTGCATCTCAATTGATGGACTATAAGCCATTGAGCGGCTTAAGAAGATAAACTACATGAAGGTGATAAAACAACTGTGGGATAGAGTAAGATCAAAACGGATGGTACTTGTGTACTCTTCCCGTATTAAGGCCTTTAACCAGTATTGGAATCATTTTACTGACATTGTGAACGTTTTACTTTTGAATAACATCACTCTAACACTTACGAAACAAACTTCGCAAGTGGTTTATTTGATACAAGAAATGATAAAAAAATCAACGAAACTGTTTTTTTTATTGCTTTAAGATTAACAAACGAGCACACAGTTCAACTGATGATTAATGATTACTGCAGCCCATGACATTTACATGCATCCTTGACAAGGAATCATAATGCAGATGCGTTGTCACCAGTGAGGACTGAGATGGAATGCCTCGTCACTAGTAATAAAGGTCTCCGGATCTCTCCACTCACCAGACGAAGCTAAGCAGCACTATGCGATACTATTTTACGCTCGTATTCTGTGGGGCCGTTATTCCATCCCGGTTGTGCTGACCCATTCAATCTGCAGCTAAACACGAACTGCAGCATAGCTCTACTATAGTATAACAAAATATATCCGACAGTAATTACAGTAACAGTAATCAGGGCGATTATTTACTGTAAAATAATCTATTTTAGTACAAAGCTTCACTAGATTTATAAATGGGGAAGGACCACGCTTTTTTTTTTTTGGGCTGATGACCACTGTTAGTCCGACGGACCGTCAACTTGTTTCGCGAGAGCGTCTGACTCGAGGGTGCCCGAGAGGGCCGAACCACGGCTAGGTCAGATGCTTCTGAAAGAACATGCATTCAAAGAATACAAGAGTGAAATAGCAACATCACTCTGTTGTGTTTCGTATGGTGAGTATAGGGAAGTTCTGTTCAGTCTCAGTTCTGAGGGGTCACCATGTATCTTGTATATTTCTTGGTGATAAGTGTAACGTTACTAGTCGAAGAGTGTCACCCCACGAACCTTTGTACTCATTTCCTTTTTTAAATTAAGCTATCTCATACGTTCCATGAAATAGATACCTGGACGTAACTTATACTAACATAACGTTGTGGACAATTTTAAATTTTAGGATTTAAATACTTTTTTAATTACTCAAGACGATATTAACACCTAAAAATGTTTGAATCTTTGAATAAGTAATTATTGCATTGTTCAAAATTAAGGTAACGCTTTGTAATATATTGCGATTATTGTTATCGAAAAGTTTGTATTCAAATGATTATTTTAATAATTTATTGAAAATAATTCTTAACCCAAGGAAATCGTTGTATATTGTCAAGCTACCAGCTTAGTTCGGGCATTCATTTTAAATTATAAAAAATCTGTATTAAAATAAAGAAATTAATAAATATGAAATCAAACATCCCGATCTCTAGAAAGATGATACTCCTAGCATCGTCTAAAATTATTAATGTTACGACAGATAATGCAACTTAAAAAGAAATTGTCTTAATAATGACGATTGCCTTTTGGTTGCTTTTGAACACGTTGGTTGGTTGGTTGGATTTCTGACTGTAAACAGAATGTCAACTACGCATAATATATTATAGATACATGAAAGAACAGAATGTGGTAATTATTTTTATTTAAGTCATCTTGCTGGTTGGCAATCTACCACGTGCGCTTTACGCGAATTATTCTGTTGAATCACACCGCTACAATTTATATAGTTCTATAATTTGTTAATATTTAGGATTATGTTGTGCCTACGGTCAATGTTTCTCCATCTTAAGAGCTGACTGGTAGAGAATGCCAAAAGGCATTAAGTTAGCCCAATGTGACCATTATATATAAAAAAGGTGATTACATTGAAAACAAAAAAAAAAAATTAATAAATAAATAATACTAACAATATATTACCAAATATCAAATTATCTTAACATTTTTAACATCGGCTTGATAGTTTCGCTCTGATGTCTTTTTTCACAGATCAAAGTTATATAAATAGCTTATCCCTTCCCTTCTGTGTCTAGCGTCCCTTTTTATTGTATTGAGGGTTGTCAAACGACAGGCCAGTTAACCTGATCGTAAGTGACCCCTACGTCCCACATTCAGAATTCCTTGATGAGGAATGCCTAGTCACAAGAGTCTCCGGATTAAATTCACCAGCCGCAGCCTCTAAAAACAAACTAAGTCCTAGGTTATTACCTATGTGGTAAGATGTACTGTATTGACACATTTGAAACATAACATGTGTTTCGTAGTTAGGACGACTTCAATAAAAAAAATATTGAGGTTTCCAGTAATATTGACTTCAACCGGGATTCGAATCGAAAACCGAAACCTAAATTACATCAAATACTCCGACTGCAAAACAAAACGGTCGTCCTTTAATAACACCTTTTTATTGAAAAGCCATTTAAAAGATTTTAAAATCCATTTTAGCTATCTAAATTAGGGTTATAACGATGATTTTAAATTTGAATTCAAATCAAGAACTGTAAAGTTTTTGGTTAATTCTGATATTTTTTATAATATTATCATAAATACTTTACTTTTATTATACGCATGCATTATAAATTACATAAGTCGTTATACATATTGCATTTAATGGAAAAAATATCCGAAATCTTGTCAAAGGTTTTAATGTGGTTAAAGATAGAAATGGTAATATATTTTTTGTGAATTATAAGTCTTGACTAAATAATACAAACAAATATTTTACACGTACTTAGTAATCGAATTGATATATTATTAAGGCAGTGATGAAGTTCAAGGAAATTGGATGTATAGGAATATAATGATATGAAAGAAGGGGGAGTGGATTTTTATTTTAAATAGATCAATAGAAGGTAATGAGTTACTGCCCTGATTTTAAATTAATGTCTGTAAACAACACTACACTATGGGACAAAGATCTACTGTTTTATGTCAAAGAACTTATTTACAATTTCAATAATGTTCATTGACGGTCACGTGACATAGCGGTTGGCACCCGACCGCTCCGTTGTTTGTAAGCTATATATTTGTGTATCACAAGTTTTCAGTTTTCCGCCATAGGCATGTCGTAAGTATATTCCGTCCGACAGTGCATGTAAACGTTCGTCCGATCTAATTGGACATGCGTTACGTAAGACTAGGGAATGGCACGACTGCCTCTGAGATTGCAGTAATACTCACGACACTATAACCTCCTGCACAGTTGACGCCATTTAGCAAAAGATATCGCTATGGTTGAAATCACCCGTATCGTCATAAATTTCCGTTGTTTTAGTTCTTAATAAGAATATATAGATTAACATTTTATTTTTATTGTTAGATATTTGAAAGGTAAATTAAACAAATTATGTTCATGTTCGTCCCACTGCTGGGTTTCTTCTCTCTAAAGAGGGTAGTCTAGGATAAAATTTCAATATTCATGAAGCATTTTTTTTACGATTTTTCTTCGCCGTCAAGCACGTTGTTTGTATACTCTAAAAATTACAATTAACAATTTCTAAAGAAACGGCTATAGAACAGATAAGATTGTGCTTAAAGTTGTAAAGGAAATTATTCAAAACCGTAACGTTCGTAAATTACCTTTGGCGCTTAACAAGAACGCCTCACCTGTCAGCGTTATGTAAACGCGATGGCTTACGTTTTCTCTCCCATAAGAATCTCTACCAACGCAACACTCGAATACCTGCTCGGTCGAAGCAGTAAGTATCGATGTCGGACTGTTTTATATTCTCGTGTGTCCCGTAAAAAATCACGACATAAATCACGTGTCGGAACATCACGAGCTTTTAGAGGCGTGGCCGCGGTAGAGGCGGAGTCACGGTTGTTCGGCCTCTGCGCCCGCGCATCGTGATATACCGGCAGTTCTATTGTTTGCGTTGAAATTTTAATGCCATTGGTCAGCTTCTCTTTTGTGTATTGTTGCCTTAACGAGACGTTTCGTATGCGTTCCTATGATATAATTTTCAGACCACCACGACATTTAGTCTAATTTTGAATGGTTTTTCATAACGGAAAAAATGCATTATTTTTCATGTTTTGACGTCTCTTTTGCGTATTGCCAAAGTTTACAATATATTACCATTGTTATACAAACTGAATTACGGAAAGGAAATACGGATATCTTCAATAGCACGTACTATTAAATTATATAATTAATTCAAGATCTTGTCCAAGTTTACATACCTAACAGTAAGTGATATAATCCTATCATTCAGTATTATCACAATATATTTTTACATTTACATGGACATTAATTTGATCCAATGTTATAATTAACTGAGTCGAAATACATTTCAGGAAGTAATTATTATTTATTTCATTCTTATACGATAACGAAACACAAAGTGAAGTTATGATGACAAAGCTATTAAAAAAAATTAAACATTTATCAAAGAATACGAAAATAAATCGAGCGCCCTAAAAATACTATATTGGCTTACTATACAATTTTTTATTTTTCGAATCCGAAATCTCTTGGCAAAGCGGGTCCAGTCTTCTAATAATGCTTTAAACCAACATCCCGTTCTCCTTTATAGGTTTGTTATATTATAGCATTTGCTTGTATTATTTCATCCGATTACTTTTATTTGAGACACCCACAGACTTCCTAATTCGCATACATAACTTTTGTCACTATTTTTTTATTATATTATTAGAGGTGGTGAACGAGCATGCAGGTCACCCGATGGTTGGATTGATTGATTGTTTGATTGAATTGATTACTTCATTCAATATGCACACGCGTAGAAACGAAAAATGAAATAGTTTTTTACAATTAATAAAATCTGGGGTTCCTTTTTGGATATCCTTAAAATAAAAGTTATAAATAGAATATATTATATAATAAATTATTATTTAATATTAGATATATATTATATATATTTTTCATATAATTATTAATTATTATAATTAACCTTTTTCCTGATTCCTGTAATAGTCCGTATATATATATATATATATATATATATATATATATATATATATATATATATATCCTTGATAAGGTATATAATGTTAAATTGTCTATCCTATAGAATGCCTCACAGTAAAAATGTAAGGCTGAGTTTTCACTGCTATTCTATCAAAGTAAGTTCTCTTCCCATTAGAGCCGACCTACTCGTGCATCAGCTAATTTATAGTTGGGTAGCATAAATTTTTTATATAATTATATAATTGTTTAAATAGTATCTATAGATATATATATAAATATATACATAAAAAATTAAGTTACAAAACATCTTTGTTGATATAAAGTCAAAATACTGACGCTAAGTCGAATCAAGGAAGATGCAATCGAACAATACTGAGGCATGATACCAAACGTCCCGTCATGGCACAAACTGACTCGAAATTAATAACAATTAAGCCATACACGACACGGGTAGGAATCGGATTAAACGTACGCTTAGCGTCCATCCGATGTGGGATCAATACGATGTAACGTGGAATTAAATTAGCCCTGTGCAACACAAACCCTATTTGTATAGCAGTAACACACCAAACGTCATTCAAATATCTTTTATTAAACTCCAAGTACGACCCTGTGAAACGACTTATTATTTTAACCGAGTTCTAAAATGAGGTCCTGTACTTGATCCGTATACATATTATAACTGAATACACATTTCAACTGAAGATCTTAGAAATGTTAATAAGAGTTAATAATCCGAGTGACCAGTAGTTATTGGTTGCTCAGTTGGTTTATCAGTTATTTAATATTATATATATTCAAGGACATATTCATTATTCATGTTTCATCTTTACTATTATCATAGTAATCTCATTGAGGATAGATGTGGGTGCTTTTAAACTTATCTATTTTAAAAAGTAAACTCACGTCGCATTTACAAACTAGAGGTAGTACAAATAAATAGGTCGGCTGTGAAATAAAACATTTTTCACAAAAAAAATATTACGATATTATTAAATTTATTTCATTTTGATAATTTCATTCAATAATTGTTTAGTTTTCTCCACTAATTATTTTTTTATGTAACACGATAACCGTTAATTATAACAATTGATGTGTTAATAATTAATTGGTGCATAGGGTAACATAAGATTTGACTTCATGTATTTATGCATTAAAATTGTTTTCATGTATGCGCTGTGGATGACCCTATATAACTAATTGAACAAAAAGGGTGAGTAAGCACCCTAACGTTACTATTGTGCGTTTAGTGAGTACGGACATCCAATTACTGTTGCCGAGGCGTTCCTCAGTCCTCAGGGTTGACAACCATATGAGCTGCTTCTTGTATATTTGTTGATGATAGATGTAGGTTTTTACGCCTAGCTGTTTACCTTTTGATAGAAATCAAGAGAATCTGAAACAACAGGCTAAGCATGAAATAGCAGCACAACGCTGCCGTGTTTCGTCCGGTGAGTGTAGGGATCCGGAGACCTATATTACTCATGACGAGGCGTGCTTTTCCTGGTCAAGGATAAATGTAGATGTCATGGAATCACTTATCATCAGGTGAACTGTGTGCTCGTTAAATACTCTCAATGTAATAAATAAAATTATTTTCGTTTTTAGTCTCAGGGAGCCGCGCAGTAGACTAGGTATATCCTTACGTTGACGACAGTACGTGCATTCGCACTAAGCCGTTTTGCTTTCACGTACTCGTGTATACTGCATATATTGGAATTCTTTATTGACATCTTGTACTTCTCAACCGATATCTCATGGGGATATAGGCAAGTCATGTGTTAATAGGCTTACATCTATACCACAAAGGAACACCTAATAGCTTAACATCAGGCGAGACTGTGGCGAAATTATTGCTTGTTTTGAATAAAAAAGTTGCTGTGTAAGTAAGTAAAAGGAATTATAATTATACGATCTTAGCCCTATCTCAAACAAATTAAAAATATGAGCCTTGGCATAACACAAATCTTTTAGGAAATCTGTGTTCATACTGAACTATAAATTCAAGTAAAATTCGATAATATACTTGTAATTGTGTCATCTTGACTTGGTGAAATAAAGATGGACTTTATGTTGCTCTGTGTTATATAAGAAATGGAGGTACCTCTTCTTTTGGTTTCAAGTTAAGTCAATGAAGAGTTAAGATATTTCATAGTGGTAGAGTTACGATGCAATTTGTTTCGAGCTGCAGAAGTGGTGAGCTCGACCGTGGAAGGACCACGCCCTCACATAATACCGGCGTGAAAGAGCAGCATAACGCTGCTGTGTTTCGTCTGGTGAGTGTAGGGATCCGGATACCCTTATATTACTGGTATCGAGGCAACACATCTGCATTATGATTCCTTGTCAAGGATCAATGTAGATGTCATGGGCCGCAGGCAACACTTACCATCAGGTGAACTGTGTGCTCGTTTGTTATTTTCAACATAATAAAAAAAATAATAAGGTAGATTTCTCACAATATTTTTTTTACCGACTACATAAAAGTACATAAAAATGCTTGAAGAAATCATTAAAATGAACGCAATGTTACGATGAGAACGAAACCCAGTACAAACAAAATAAAGTACCATAATAAAAATCCGTATAAAATCGAAGCCGACGTCAAAATCGGATTGGCTCTAATCTGTGCCATAAGCCAGGACATGACATAACTCCGACAAGACGGGTTTAAGTCCTTTTTTATGATGTATCCACACGGATAAATTTACATTTTATGACGTATTCATTGGGCAGACGACGTGCGGTTTGTTTTAGTTAGACAATATAACTTTTATTCTCTTTTTCGACTTAAATTTCTAACGAACACCGGTCAATAGAATTTAAATTCTAAATGATTAAGTTCAAAAGAAATGGTTTTATTTTTCAGTTTAGTTAAGATTTTATTATGATGGATGTCACGCTACAAGTGGGAGATGGAAGAATCGTAATGTTACAAGACGGTCGATATCGATCAACGCAATATATTTTTGCTTAATAACAGATATCATAATAACAGAGTCATCGTAATCATTCGCAGAAACAAAGAAGCATCTACTAGTGTCATCCCCTTGCCTAGTTTCGATGTCATTAGTGAATTTCCATCCTTCCAAAACAAACCAAAAAAACTCATTACTATAAAACAAAACAACAATGATATAACAATACTGAGTTTAACTAAGACGATTTTATCAGCCTTATTAGAATATTGCCTGTCCAAATATCAAAGAATAAGTCACATATATTTAATATCTTGAGTTTTATGATTCAATATTATATATATACCGACTTATCTATTTTATATTTATATATAGATTTAAATGAGCTATAATATTTTTGTGTATAAATTTGTTTAAGATATAAAAAGTCGCACAAGTTAAACCGAACTCGCATGAAGTGGGTTCCGGACCATTCCGTTCTTCATGAGGACTATACTCCCAACATTTCGTAATTCTTACAAAATTTCTAATTATAACAAGTATTTGTATTTATCATAAGGGGACTAATTACGTCACGTGATGCATATAAAACATTGCTCCCCTAAATTAATCTCCAAAATCGAATAAGTGTACAAAACTTCAAATAAGCTGTGACAGATAGACAGAAGAATAATCCTTTAAGGATCTCATTCTTTTATCAGATATACTTAACCCTAAAAATACGGAGAAAAAGAGATAAAAAATGAATAAAAGGGTACCACATCTATGGATTCTGATTATATGTCGAAGCATACTTTACAAAGCCGGTCCTGAGAATATCACCTCGTTTGACCCGCAGACCTCTCAACTAAAACCTGGAAACAGTACTCACAAGAAACACATATTCAATATATATCACATATATAATACAGATCACGTTCTAAATGCAGAAGATAGATATGATTTGCAATTAGAACGCAATATTATCACGAGAAGTAAATAACAATCTAGGACTTTAATAGAGTAAAAATGTAAATGCATGTTCACACTATATATAGTGCGAGCTCTATCTACTTAACGAGACGAGGTAGTCCCAAATGGCAAAATATATCAACATCATCATCTCACCCCACCATCAGTTCACTGCAGTGCATAGGACTCTCTAGGTGTAGAATAAATGGGGCCGAATGATCTAGGATAAACCACGCCCTCGCGTAATACCAATATCACTACATCCACTGTTTCGTTCGGGGTCTAGGAATCCGGAAACTACTAGGTTACTAGGTTTCTGTCCTAGACAACGCATGTACATCTTGAATCTTTGCTGAGGATGGATGTAGATGTTTATAGGTTGCAATAATTTGTCATGAGATAAATATGTCCTCGTTAGTCAGCCTTAGATACAAAAAATATATATTGAGAAGGCTAGGCAGTCGTGAGCTCCTGTGATTACGCGGTTTCGCGTGCGTTCCTGGCTCCCATTTAATTCGGCCATTGCTTCCGGCCCTGCGGCGTCTTCTCTCGACAACGCCGCGCATTCCTTCACGCCATACTCGATTTAAGGCTATGCAGACGTATATATTAGATGGAATTGTCTGTAAGTAGCATTGACGCTGAATATAGAATTAGTGGGCGTATGTATTAATAGTTTTGGTGGGTTGTTAAGTATCTGATAGGAAACTTTAATAATCCAATATAAAAAAATATATAATTAAATCGTAGGTCCTTTAAAAAAATAGCACAATATTGCAGTCGATTGCGCTGTTGTATATTATGAACGTTCGCCCATTATACTGTTTTTAGATAGAAAACGGATTGTAGGAAAGACGAAGAGAAAAAGATTGATAAGGATTATATGAATACACTAATAATTGTACTGTACACAGTAAACGAATATTTTTTTTCTTTATAATAATATATTTAATTAAAGAAGAGCAACACTGCAGTTTTTTTTCTACCTGCGGAATGAATGGGTCAGCTCGACCGGGAAAGGCCCTCGCAGAATACCAGCAGGAAATAGCAGCATAATGCTGCTGTGTTTCGTCTGGTTAGTGCAGGGATCCGGAGACGTTTATTACTGGTGACGCTACGTTCCATATCTGTCCTTAAGGGTCAACGCATCTGCATTATGATTCCTTGTCGAGGATTAACGTAGATTTCATGGACCACTTACCATCAGGTGAACTGTGTGTACGTTTGTTACTCTCAATGTAATAATAAAAATAAGAAGTAGTTGTATATTTTTTAACATAAGGATCTAAAATTTAAATAAGTCAATTAAAGTTAATAAATCAATTTACTAAATTTCAAGGTTATATTAATAGATGAACGAAATATTGTCTAAGAGTGGTAGAAAGTGTCAAAGATATTTAGAATTAGTTGGGTTAAGCACTGAAATTCGTACATATATTTCTTCTTCTATACATATTCTATTATATTCTTCATAAAGTTGTCTATATTCATGGGGAAACTGTTTATTGAAAAAAAAATCCTTCAATCTTCGGATTTTTTTTTTACTGATTTGACATTAGTACCTTGCCTTGATTATTTTACAGAACAGAAGATAAATATTAAAAATTACATTTAAAACAAATCAGACGCTATCCTACCACGGACAATCACATATTCTGGAGGGACTTGACGTTAAAATATTGAAATCAATCAGGCTATTTAGGAGAACGGATACATGCCCGATGTTTATAATAATAATAATGTTTTTATTTCAGTTTTGCAGTGCTTCAGCAAACATTGCTGAAGCACTGCAAAACCGTGGTACCCAACATTGCTCTGAAGCCGTTCTTGTATTGGGCACGCAGCGCACTGTATGCTCTCTGCGTGAAGGCGGCCCACAAGCTGCACGTGTAGAAAGACTGGCAGAACGCTCGAAAGAGCGTTATTTTTAATTCGCGCGTACACCTTGCGAACCTGCGCGCCACCATATTAAATCGAACAGACAGCGCCCTGCATCCCTCTCGATATCTAAATCATCATTCATATTAGAAGTAACCCAGTGTCCAAGGTATTTAAATTTATCTACCACCGTAAGGGCAGCGCCGTTCAGTTGCACTGGTGGTATAAGTTAACTTTTAACTTAAATAACTTTGTACACACTCCTTACAAGTAATGACAGTGATACATGGCGTTCCAAATGGGTGAAGATAGCTGTTCATAATAGAGTATTTTTTTAATTTGATTTAACATTTTAATTTTTTTTTTTAAATTTTATTAAAATAATAAATTAATTTAATATTTATAATCAATACTTGTGAGACAATCTATGGATCGCATATGTATAGTAATATATGTTAAGAAAAAAATGTAGTTTAGCCAATAAGATCTCAATCATTCTTTTATTCTTGTTTTAATACATAAAGAGTATGAAACGAGCACACAGTTCACCTGATGTTAAGTGATTCCTGCGGCCCATGACATCTACATTCATCTTTAACAAGGAATCATAATGCAGATGCTTTGTCACCCTTGAGGGCTGTGATGGAATGCCTCGCCTCCAGTAATAAAGGTCACCGGATCCCTGCACTCACCAGACGAAACACAGAACAATAGAAATAAGAAATAGTTTGACTAGACTACTGAACGAGTTAGATTTATATAGATTAGTTAATTGAGCAACCTGTTCACTGGATTTCGGGTATATGATGATACAACACTGTGTTGCTGATGATCATCATCGGCAACGCGGTTTAGTACTTAGACTGTCCTGGGTGTCCCAAGATTAATCTCATATACAATCCATAATTGTATATATCTCGTGCCTCTAGTACTTAATTTTTTTTTTATTTATTTATATTTATATATTACATAATTTTTTTTTAAATAATACTTAATAAATTTTACTAAATTATTATTGCACATGCATTATTTCAGAATAGAAATGATTACGGCATAGTTATGCTTATATATTAATGACAAGAAGAAATCGGCGTGATTGATATTGACCAGAAAATATACATATTTTTGTAGTCTATTCTATCTTATTTGTGATTTAAACACATCTAACACACGTGACTGTGTGTTAGATGTGCACGCGTCCGAATACACGCACGACTTTTCTGTTTAAAATTGTTTAAAATTAAATGTAAAACGTTTGATTACTGATATAAAAGTAAAATTGATATGGATACTAACTAAGATTTGTATCCATCGTCGAAGGGCGCTGAGACCAATTCCCTCTAGCTATGTCTATATGCCAAATATTGTACTTTATGGGCTCTATATGGTTTTTTAAATAGCAACTAACAAAAAACCATAGCGGCCGGTGGGTTGTTCCCGAGAACGACGGCTGATTTAACATTTAAATTTGCTCCCGAGGCGATGCGGGAGCTCTCTAATTGTTAGCGGACGGTGCAAATTATAAATTCATTAAAAGACCCCGACCGGCGGCTATGGTGATTTCTCATGGAGAGCAGTTAGTTTTTTTATTTATGAACTCGGGATTTACCTTCGTCTAAAAGGCTATATTCAATCTAAGGCATTCCACTTAAAACCTAAGATTTGATAACGCATTATGGTACCTAACGAGAATCGAACCGTACGAATTACTTACTATGAAGTGAAATATTTGCTAATTTAAAAGTAAATAGTAAAAAACGTTCTATACATCTATATCACACTGCTGGGCATAGACCTCCTCTCTAGAAAGATTATTGAATCATAGTACAATACGTCTCCACCGCGGTTTGTTGGACTTCACATGTCTTGAAATTTTCTTAGGTTTCCTCAAAATGCTTCCTTCGCCTTCAATCACGTAAAATTACAATCATACAGCACATAAAATTATAATGAACATATTCATTGTTGCTGATACCGAGGTGGATACTCGTGAAATTATCTAATCTTAATTGTTTGCACGTTATAAGACGGTGATCTTCGTCATCTTCTAATAACGTAATAAAAGTTAATCAGATCAGATTGAGCAGGTAAGGTTTTTAGAGACGAGATGCATGATGTATCACGAAATTGAAAAACTATTATGAATATGACCAGAAAAGTATCACGCTTTCATAACATATAATACCAGCATGAAAAATCTTAGTGTTTCGACTGGCAAGTCAAGACTAGACAGTTCCTTAGAGGTGACAACGAATCTGCATAATGATTCTACAGCAGTTTTCAAGCTCCAACAGCAACGTGAATGGGACTGCATAACCGGATAAGGACAACGTCCTCACAGAATACAAGCGAGAAATAGCACGAAACACTGAATCGTTATGATGCTGTGTTTCGTCTGGTGATAGTTCAGAACTGGTAGCAACGCAAATTCTTTCGCACTCAGGGATGATGTCATTATTCTTTGTTGAGAATGGATGTGGATTTTGATGGGCTGGAGCCAAAACATACGATCGCAAAAAAGAGATTCCTTTTCTGTTGTTAGTCAGATAAAATAAAATCACTTATGAAATTAAAACCTTAAATAAATACAACTTCATATTCTTAATTATACTCGGAAGAAAATGCAACCGAGAACCTAACACTTAGCCAAATGATCAACAAAGCCGAAGCATCCTTACGTACTTATGACACGAGTATGCCCGGAGAACATAAAACGATAATCACTAGGTAAGTGGAAACAATTATTTAAACCATACTGTACACACCTGCCGTAAGCGACTCGTTAACGGAGAGAAAGAAATTATGTATATAATACTTAACTTTTCAATTATAACAAATGATATGAATGCTATGCATTCATAAACATTCGGTATGATTTATGATATCTGTGAATTGCTTCACGGATGAGGTACTCTTGGTCGATCGGTCAACTAATGCGTTATTATTTTGCTTGATGACATTTAACTACATACGACTCATTATAGTATTATAAGCATTCGTGCACATAGAAAGGCAGTCACGTGTCATCCCCTTCTCTGGTCATAATATTGGGGAAAGATACAAATTCAGTGTCAGTAATACGGTACATACGAGTACATACAACAGACGCTAAGCCGAAAACAGTTTGCGTTCCTTGTCTGAGAATCGAACTTGATGACCGGATGCAGTACAGTCGCTTTACCATTTTACAATAAAACACCTGTACCTAGAGAGAGACTGAAGTATGCGCTACTTAGTGTGTCGGTCACGATTTGGTACGGGCCTTGAGTGTGAAGATCACGTCTAGCACGTGCCCTGCTATCCTAGATGGACGACGGTTCAAATGTATTTGTACAATTTATCGTTCTACTTATAAATTACTTACTTTTAAAGAACTTATTATTACGATAGTAGAGATCCGTGAACCTCAGGCTGTCAACGCATTTGCATCTTGAATCTTTGCTGAGGCATTTCATCTAAGTAGTGGATTAATATATATGTTATGGGCTATCTTCAAGTGAACTGTGAGTTCCTTTGTCAACATGCATATTGATAAAAAGGTTTTCTCAAATAATGCAAGAAGCTTTATATTTGTATACCTGATAAGGCATTACCGCTAATACTTGATAAGGCATTCGAGAATCGTTCTTTCCCGCTTTATTTCTTCCATTTTTATGTGGATCAAATTTTATTCTAAGGCGTATGTCTTTATGCCACGAAAATTTCGGACATAGTACCATCTACACAATTCGCAGTTTAAGCACCATTATTAAAGAATTTAAATAACCTGTAAACTGAATACCAAAACAGGGGAATAGGGCTATGGCGTGATAGCACGATCCGTGAACCTTTTTCGAAGGGCAATTTGAAAAGTATCGCCTAGGGAAACAGAATGGCAACCGGCGTTTAGCAATGCCGAGATGACTACTGTTGGGTGAAATATTCTAAATGGATTAGGGATGTTCTCAGAGTATTTCAAAGAAGGACTAAGCTTTTTAGAAACGGAAGGCTTAAGAGTTTTCATTCGTAGGGCAGTTGTTTTCGTAATTTTTCAGTTTAGACAAAATTATTATTACTGGGCTTAGTAGTGTTCTGTTCAATTTATAATTATTTTAACCTTGTTCAATTTGTAACTCTGTTATCTAAAATCTTGAGCATTAAAATTGGTTTTCGAATATAAATGTTATATGCGGAATAATTTTATTTTGTTATGTTTTAAACTTTTAAAGGGCCACGACGCAGCTTGTCCCCCTTTACATAGCGATCCGAGTCGAGGTTTCGTACCTTAGGGGCCCTCGGATCGTATTATCACCCCCCTCTGGTGTCGTCGACGTTCTTCGTCCACAGGGGTCGTGCAGCAGCAGTCTCAGCGGACCTCCCTCTCGCGAGTCTAATTAGATAAAGCTGTAGAGGTCTCTGGACCAACAGCAATACACAAACACAAAAAATTAAAAGATCGGATCCACCGGGAAACGACCACGACCTCAAAGGATACCAACGAGAAATAGAACATTACTGTGTTTGGTATGGTGAAAGTAGGACCTGAAGAACCATCACTATCATCATCGTCATCATCACAGCCTATCCATAGGCCAATGTTGAACGTACGAGTATTTTTGAGCTCTGTCGTCCACCCTAGTTCAGAGTATAGCCCGCTCTATAGATCTTCTCGATGCTGAGTTACCCATAGCATACCGGCAGCAGTAAAAGACCTGTATATGTACCGTAAGTCATCACTGGCAACACGCACTGGTTAAAGACTTTTGTTTTTAGACATTGAAGGTTATAGGGACGAGAAGATATGTACACTGCTATGCCGTTGTGAGATTTTAGTTCATTGAGCATAGTGCTCAAGTTCCTTATAATTCTGGTAACTAGGTATTCCATCTAGGACCTCAGGGACAACGACGAATGATTGAATGTTTTTGGGGATGAATGCGGGTGCTCGACTGGTACCTATCAAGTCCTCTATTCCGCAGTCAGGTTGGGTGATCATTTTTAGTAACCTATCAAGAGGAGGGCCGTACTGTGGTATCATACCACCAAAAGAACAGGTGGTGATGTTGGTGGTGATCTAATGGTGGTAAAAATATTAATTCAGTGAATATAACGAATTCCAATTACGTATCATTTTGACAATATGAACTTGTTTTTACAACAGATATGGTTAACGTACTGTAACATATTTTTTATCGATTCACAAATCAGACAATTCAAATACAGAACTTAATTTATTTAGAAATAAATCCACTATGCTTATCCTAAAATAGTGAAACCAGCGCTAATAATATCAGTTAGTAACCAGATATGAAAAACTGATGACGAGGTAACGTTGAAATGTCCAAATTTCGCATCCCTAAACTAGCAAATGAGATCTGGAAACGAATCGAGAAATTTCATATGCAAAGACTTTAAACGTTTCGAGTGTTGAATTAGGTATTCCAAATTGGCGCCTAACAACGTTGGTACTAAAATATTGGCCCGCTTACCTGGCCTGCTTCCCTATAATTGCTTGATGGTTTTATTATACCGTTTAATTTAATCAAACGAAGAAATAGCGCAATAAAAAGTTTGTTACTAGTAATGCTTTTGTTAAACTATAAAACGATTTTAAAAATTACAACAGTTGAATTGAAACTTTTACAACGTAATACATGCAAATGCACGAGGTGATCCAATAATATATTTTACTTGCTAAATCCACTATGCAGTTAAAAAGTAGCTACAGCTATAACGGGGTACAATTTTTTAATAAACCAGCCATACTCAGTGCACAATACACTTATGACTTACATAACTCAGCATGCAATAGCGACTTGTGTAATAATAGTATTCGTCAGGTGAGAGCTTCTGCCCTTTTTATTTCTATGCTATGTCTATAGATATATTATTTAATCCTGTAAGAGATCCAATTACAGCGAGGTATTCTATTTTAGTGCTCATGGGTTATAACGAATCTTTGATTCTTGATCAAGAATGGATAACGTTCTTGGTAAAACTGGTTATTCCTGGAAGAGTTGGTCGTTATCATCAGGCTTACTAGGCGCGTAGGTGTGAGCATTGATACATATAATTGATGAAGAATTAAGATAGAGATTTATTTTATTTAGTTGACAGACGACAAACTAGTATACAGCTCACCCGATCGAGTAATTCTTGTGACATCTACATACCGCCACGAAAAGGATCACAGAACATTGTATAGCCTCAATACACCTACATTTTAAGCTACAGCATAAATGCTACCAGCTTGAAATAGCAATATATCACTGCTGTATAACAGGAAACGGGGCATTCCATTTCAGTCCTCAGGGGTGATAACGTTTGTGAATCTGAAATCCTTATGGTGTTTATGGACCATCACCTCCTATCATCAGTGTGCTCGTTTATCTACTGGGATAAAAAAGAGATGAAAAAAAACAACTATGAATACTAAGATGAATCCCTGATCATGAATGATTAGACTGTTTCTGTCTGATTTCTGTTTCGGAAGCTCCACGGTACCAATAACCTAATTATTGGTACCGTGGAACTTCCGAAACAGGATGTCTTTTGCGTTTTTACTCATTAAGTAATCATACAACAATATGAAAATAACACGTAAGTAGTATTACTATAGGAAAGAAGAAGATACCTTAACGTGTAGTATTTGTTAAAGCAAATTCATTTTAAGCAGTAATGTAGTAAGATTCAAACTCAAACGCACTATCGTTTGTCCTCGTTTTTCTATTTCATGAATAATGCAACTTTCATACATAGAATCGACTCCTTAAATGCAATGAATTCTATGTAGCGCCATTATTCGAAGAATACGTCAGTATATTTGAGAGTCAACTACATATTTCAATTATTTCGAAGGCAATTATTGATAAATACCGATTGAAAACAATTACAAGCGTCTGACGTATTCAAGTATCATGTTATAAACTTACTGTGATTGTTATGAAAATAAAATTTGGACTTTAAACGACATTGGCAATGTCGAGTGAGTCACCCGTGCAGAGTGCGTAAATATTAGTCACACGGATAGATAACAAAAACTGCAATATAATTAAGATAGCAGTGACTGAATCATACCTTTTTGTTGTACTGTCCAAATTAAATTGTAAGCATTAGCGACTTTTTTATCGGAGTGTCAGGTGACATAAACCTAACCTAAACCTTACCTTTTCGGTTCGGTTTAACCAAAAACCTAGATAATAAATACATTGCCCAAGATATACATTAAACCAAGACCTGACAATCTATAATATAATATAATATTATTATTATTGTAACTGTTCATTATTTTGTTGTTTAGTAAAAAAAATATTATAAATTAATAGGCGAATAAAATATAGTAAAATATATTTTATTTTAAAAGTGTGTGTTCTATGTATTCTTATACAAAGCAGTAAATTATTTTAATGTTCATAATCAGACTTTTTAATTATTTCTCAACTCTAACCTACACTAATGTAATAAAAATAAAAACATGCATTAAGTTTTATACAATAAAAATACTCGCACTTTCAAAGCCGAATAGGGTCGTAATTACTAACATTGATGTCACATTACCATGCCTATGTAAGTAGCTATTCGTTGGATCTTTTATCTCTAGGTTGTTTGTAACAGCGATATTCTTCAGTAATTTTCTTTACCTGTACCTAGTGCTAATTGCGAACAAAATTAATTTCTTAAGGTTGCAATTCGCAGAGCGTTTTTAAAGTCATGTCTTTGCAAAGTTATTTAATGTGGTATTGTTATTTTTATAGGTTTTGGAAGTAATAAACCATAGCTTCTAACACCGATATTCATCTTAAATAAAGAATCATAGTGCAGATGTGCTGTCATCCCTGGAAACCAAGCTAAAATCCCTCATATGTTATCAGCAATTCTTCTGTTTCTCATGTTGTTGATTTCTTGCCGATGGAAAAGACAGACAAGTAGACACTAGAATTTGATATTATTAGAATGAAACCGTATTACTTATTGGTAACGAGACATTAAAAATTCGATAAATTCACTCCAAAGGCGTAAGCAATCTTTAGCGAAAATGGATGTAGGTAGGATGTAGGGCCGTAGTTATTACTTTCTATCAGGTGAATTGTATGTTCGTTCGTCACCCTTAATTAAAAATAAGATAATTTTCCACTTGAAGCTACTTAAAAAGGCGCCAGTAAGAACTCCTTCCTCTCGTTAGCAATAGTTTTCTCCTCCAATGGCCAATGAAGCATTCATTTAGTATATTCAGGTGGATTTATCGCCACACTGTCAGACACTCTTCGTTTTTCAAACACTTCATAAGGTTGATCGCATTTGGTGCGGTTGGTATGTCATCGAGGAAAGGTGGTTTTTTCTCTTTATTTAGATAAATCAAAGAATAAATAAGTAAGAGTATTTAAATATACAGTAAATAACACTATAAATCAATAAAGGCATATAAGTTTTTTGTCCTACCTGTCTGAAATTCAATGGATATTTCTTTCCTATTATAGAGGGCAGCGAAATAAACTTGCCAATATATGACAATTTTGGTAAATTTAAAAACGCGCCATCAATGGACGGCTTTATATATTCTTCTGGTAGCCACTACAGCTCTCAAAGATAAGGCGGACATCAGCAAAGAGATCCGCCCGCGATATCCCCGGACTAACAATTAACAATGAGACATTATACTCGCCGGTAATGCCGCCGATAATTACCGAAGAGTTCGCCGATTTGCTTGCAGAGCTTAAATTATAGCATCTTGTAGATCCACATGTTTTAATTGACTATGCATTGAGGTTTTGAATAGCAGCCTTGCCTTTACTTCCAAATTAGTCAAGACAACATTTTACAAGAAATAACAAACATATCATCGTAACTAATGGTATAATATAATATGTTTTGTGTTGACATACGTAACATTTCAAAAGTATTGCATGCTGGAGAATAAGTTCATAGTGTTTTTAACAAAGACTTTTATTTAAACAAAAATCGAGAGTTATAACAATAAATTAATCAATTATGTATTATCCGTTGCTGTTTACTACCTCCCGCACCTCTCGCCCAATTTGTTGATGCCGTTCCGCCAAAAATCGACCTCCGAACGCGTTCCGTGGAACCGAAAGGTTCGATTGCGGAGAAAGTCTCATAAGATTAGTACGAGTCGACATTATTTGTGGACATTATTTGAGGCCCACTGCCTGCTCACGAAGGAGGGTTCAATACTAATCGTACGTAGTATTTTTGTTTGTTACAAACAAATATACAAATATAAAAATAAAAAATACTTTTGTGATATCTCAAGGTATTCAAATAGGAGCCGCGTGACGATTCCATACACAAGACCTCTCCCCATCTTCGAAACGTATACAAAGTACCCATTCATAAATTATAAAAAACGCTAACTATGAAAGAATTTTTTTATAATTAAAGTTTTATTCAGGATTTAAAAGCTTAAATTTTTAATAACTTTGTCATTGTTAGGTAACCAGAAAGTAATACACATCCAAATAAAGTCATTTTATTACTTTGTTACATTTTATATTGAATCCAAATATTTCCAATCTTATTATTTCTGCTGTTTTATTTTTGGATATATCGTGCTCATTTTAAAAAAGGGACAAGATACTTTTTTGGCCTCACATTCACATAGGATTTCGGGTAAGAGTTCGTTACTTAGTACTTGCTTCCCTATAATATTATATGTGAAAATAAAATTTTATGCGTATTTTATTACGGTTCCATTAAATAAAATGATCTCATAACTGCCATATTATCAATACTACCCTAAATGGTTTGAAAATAAACACTAAGATATAACTATAATTAATAAAAAAGCTCACGCTACACATCTTAACATCGAGTCATTGATAAATCGAACAGTAAGTATGAATTCGATGCACTGATATGTATTAAATACTCATATAGATCATATAATGTAGCTAGAGTAGGAGTCAAGTTAGAAGAGAAGTCAGAAGTTTCATTAAAATTCCATAAAAGTTCCGTATTTTGTTACAGCATAATATACGCGTATCTAATTGATATTTTATTGAAGGGACCATACGAGTAGAGACGTCCTTACGCGTTTAGCTACAGACTATAAGTTATCGATCTTGCAAATAAGTCGAAAATAAATATATTAATTAAAATATATTATTATGCAACATGTTTTGTTAATATTATTAGATATAATTTACTTTTTCTTTATAGGACACGCGGACACGCATTAACAAAAATCGCCTTTCATAGTTAATAAAATGTTAACATTATTAAAAACTCCATATATACATTTTGGCTCAAAGAGGGGAATCAAGAAATCATTAAATAAAAAAAAATATTCTTATTCTTGAAAATATATAGTCAAATTATAATTAATTTCCAAGAGTGCTCTTAACGACTCCCAATCTGATTTTGGCGTTGACGATAATTTAGGATGTGCACATTTTTAATAATACAGGAGTGTATTCTACTGTTCCTCTGGTTTGATTTCATTTTAATATATTTAGGCACAAATTATGCAAAAATTCAATATAATATTAACAGTAATCGATAAATATGACCGTTTCACAACATCGTCCAGCCGTAGGCATATTTCTCTGATGAAACTCAATCTATATTTTATGAACTATATTTCATAACTTGGTTATTGCTCTTTTTATTGAAGTGACTATGGATCGTCGAGAAGGGAATTCCTTCAGTGTCTCATTTGGGTAAAATGTATGAAATATGGTTTCGACTAAGGACCAGAATGGCGCTAGTATAACTAGAGAGTATGACCTGAACTGACAGTAGTCGATGAATTAAGTAGGTTACGAATGAAGTGGTGCGAAATATAATAAAAGTGGTTTATTTTAAAATTAGTAGTGGTTATGTATTGCTTTTTTCAAAATAACCTAGGTTAAAATTTACTCAAAAAAAATTATAATAACAATTGAGATTTAGATAAAAGTTTTAATTTTGTAAATGAGACTATTTTTCAATGGTAACAACCATGTTTATTTTGTTATTTTCACAAATGTATATACATTTTTTCTTTCTTTATTAAAATATGGGCGAGTTTCTCTCAATTTTACCCTCTAGTTACCGCAACTAAGCTTACAATTTTGTTATCTTACACCTATGTACAAAAATCACTCTTCAGACTAATTAAAATATTGCAATAGTAATTAAAATCATATAAGTACTAAAAGTTTTTAAAATTTAAGTTATGCATTACACGTTGACATGTTTTTCTTTAAATTTAAAAAATATTTTCCGAAAAACAAAATAGTGACTGTAATTTAGGATTGAATTAAGAACAGCATATATAACACCATGTTTTGTCAACTTGATTTATAATAATGAATTCTATTTTATAATATTAGTGTATTAATATTAAAAACAACAAAATCTTGTACAGGAAAAATGTTTCACGCCTATAAATATAAAAGAATTATTTGGATTTAGTGGTCAGAAATGGCTGGCGAATAACTTTTGTGCAACTGCTAAACCTGTGTAAAATGTGAGCAGTATGCTTTAATGCAAGGAAGATTAATGTCCTGTTGTTAAGGTGAGAGAAACATTGTTTTCCATTTATAAGTGCTACTAGCATTATGTCAAAATAAGCAATTTTTCAAACAACCAGATCATTGCTATGCTGACTATACACCAAATAAGCCAAATCAACTACCACAAAGTAAAGTTTTTTGCCATCTGCATCTATTGTATTTACTTTTACAGTTTATACATTTTTTATTGAAACAGATTTAATTAAAATCATAACATTGTTGTGGTCAACTGTTCAAATGTTTATATAAAAAAATAATTACTATATTCCTTGATATTTATTACTATTATATATTTAATTTCCTTTAGATTGGCTTTTTCTTTTATGTCCCTGTCTCAGAAATTAAATTTAATTCACAATTCAAATCATAGTAAATTTGGTGACCAACTCATATTAACTGAGAAGAATAGTAATGTTAATATTGTAATATTCGCTGATACACAATTCTCAGTATAAATCAAATACAACATTTACCAACTATAGTAAATAGCATTCAACTGGAAATTTCTCTAATTCACAACTTACTTAATAAAGTTCATAAATTCAATGTTATACCTACTATTTATTTTTTAACATCAACTGATCTAAGTTTACCATCCATTGTGATTTTTTTTGTAGATGTATTTTTTATAAAAAAAACATTTATTATTTAGTTCAGTCACTGAGCAGTGGTAGAGCAACACTGCAGTTTGTTTCTAGCTGCAGAATGAATGGGTCACCTTGGATGGGGTAGGAACACACCCTCACAGATTACCAGCGTAAATTAGCAACATAATGCTGCTGTGTTTTGTCTGGTGAGTGTAGAGATCTGGAGACCATTATAACAGGTGATGAAGCATTCCATCTCAGTCCTCAAGGGCGACAACACATCTGCATTATGATTCCTTGTCAAAGATAAATGTAGATATCATGGGCCACAGGAATCACTTACCAGCAGGTGAACTGTGTGCTTGTTTATAACTATTACTACTGTTACTCAATGTAATAAAAAAAGAGCACAATGGAGTAGGATATACATGGTGTTTCTTGACTTGATAGAATATGCAACTTAGACATCTGCAGTAGAATGAGTGAGATCGACAGCTCAAAAGACCACAGTGGCAGTGGGCTGGGCTCCTAGAACATAGAATGTAGAACCTTTAACTCAATGTGGAAGAAAGGTTCTGGAGTGGCTACCTTGGGCTGTCAGTTGCAGTGTCAGATGATTTAAAAAAATTAAAATAATTTAGGTATTTGTTAATAAATAATGCATAAATTATATAATTTATATGAAATATAATCCTGATTTCATTTCTATCTCAGACCATAAGAAGTCTATTGTGAATAAAGGTCTTTTATTGAGCTTTCCCAATAAATTACTTTTACTACAATCTTTCTCATTAGGATCTAGAAATGTCAAAATGCAATATTCCTTTCTCTTAATGTTTCTAATGAGTCTGCATACTATATTAACCATGATGGTGGCATGTTCTTGTCTTAATCCTAACGGATTGTGTGTAGTTAGTGTTTTTATTCATAGAATGTAACTAGTGATATTAGTATAGTATACAATAGTATTTTCTCAAGAAACTTGGAGATAGTAGGAAAAAAAATACTTGATACTTTCCAGTATCAGAATATGTCCTATTCTGAAAACATACTGAGCACACTGGTAGAGGAGCTCAGCATCTCTTGTGTTATGGCTGCAATATTGACAATGTATGATTGAATAACATTAGCTACACTGTTGCCATGGTACTGCTGAGTCCCTCTGTCTGTGGCCTTAGTAAATTACGAGTAAGAAATCAAGTCATGGATTAAGAACAATGTAAGCAAAGGTGAATGTTTTCTATGTATGAGGCCAGAAACGAATGTCCACCGAGTGCCCCATCCATAAAACTGAAGGGAACTCTACGAAAAAGAGTAGAACAGGTCAAGTATCTGGGACATTTGGTGACCTATGACCTCAAGGACGATTGCAGACATTGAGTGGGAAGGAATTAAGTGCAGGTTGTTGTCCATGAGTGGAAAAATTATAGCCAACAGGCATTCTTAGTGTTTAATGGATGTTAGAACACTCTGTTTAAGCATATTGTTTTACTTGATCAGCCCTGAAGGCTATTAGGGATGCCTTAATTTTGTAGTGTACTGGGGATGGTCACTCTTCATGACCATTCACAAAATGTACATCTTGATATCCTGGGCCCAAGCTAGCATCAATGGCATCATACAAGTTGAAGACTGTTTATACATGAACCATTGTTGTATGGATTTATCTGCAGAAAACAAAATAACCTTTGGTTATTAAATTTGCATATATTACTCTGTAAAAGTGTGTGAAAGTACCAGGAAAAGATCAATAATAGATAAAATGATAGTTAATCATCCAACATATTTTGTCACCTTCAAAGTATGCGTCTTCAGAAACGATACACTTACGCAAATTAATAATGCAATCATTAAAACATAATCTAAACGCTTTATCCGGAATTGCGTTCAGTTCTCGCCACGAATTCTCCTTTATGAAAATGGGAGAATTTGAGTTTAGGAATAATAAAGAAGTCGGCTTGAGCCATATCTGTTGAATAAGGTGGTTTCTCGATGGTAATTGTTTTTGGGAATAGCCGAACGGCAACATGTTTCATACCCAAGTGATTATTTAAAATGGTACGGATCGACTCGTGAGATGCAGAAAGTTCGGCGGCTATCTCTCTCAAACTTGAATGAGGATTTTCAGTAACTATTTCCTTCACTTTTGCGATGATAACATCAGTTGCAGACGTTGATGGCCTACTAGAGCGACGCAAATCTTCCATCACATCTCGACCGCTTTTGAACGCTTTGTACCACCCAGAAGCAAGTGTTTTTCACCTAAGGCTTCTATACCATTTTCAGTGACTTTTTTAGTAAAATTTTTCTATTCATAGTATTTTTACAGTGGTAGAGCTACATTTCTGTTTGTTTCTAGCTGCAAAATGAATGGGTTCAGCTCAGCCTTCAAAAAATACTAACGTAAAATACCAGCATAATGCTATTGTGACAAAAGACCTTTATTACTGGTGACGGGCATTCCAACTCAGCCCTCAAGGGTGTCAACGCATCTGCGTATGATTCCTTGTCAAGGATGAATGTAGATGTCATGGGCCGCAGGGATCACTTGCCACCGAGTGAACTGTGTACTCGTTTGTTACTCTCAAAATAATTTAAAAATAATAATAATATTGGTTTATTACTGTTGGTCAAGTATGTAGTGTGTTCAATCTATTGACCTTCTGGTATTTTGTTAGATTGTGGCTGTGGGAGTTGATTGTCTTGTTGTAGATTCTATCAACAAACAATCAACCCCCAAAACACACGCCCTTGCCTACTAATCTGTCAGTTTCCCCTAGTTCTAATTACGAATTCTTGTTGGCCTTTCTAACTTCCCCGTGGGGGTATACCAGGCGATGGGCGTCGCCCATGAACTTTGCAGATTGAGTTGCAGGTGCGTTGCCGGCTATTTCTGAAAGGAGCAGTTATGCTTATAAAATAATGTAACGGCGTGTCACTGTACTCGTTTTCCTAAAGCGCAAAATACCGACTCGATTGTCGTCGACACATCAACGAAGACATTAATAAATCAACAATTCATGAGTTGAATTCAGTGATATACAATACATCTATACATTTTAGTTTCTTTTCAATAAAATTATTTATCACTTAAACGCTTTAATATGTATTTTGATGGGCAAGCAGGCAAAGAGACACAAAACCTTATACAGTCCGCGTCTTTTTAACTACCTACTGAAATGATATTGATGAAACTTGAAACTATTCCCTAAATTAAAAGGTATTGAAACTGTGCTAAAAAAAAGCATCGCAATCAGGCAAAATAGTTTCATTTGATCATCATATCATCAGACGTGTCTGTGATGTCTACACAAACTACTTTAACATACATACGGGATAGCTCTATACATGAGGCTCTGCTCTGAAGTCGTTAAAAATATTTTATGCTAACATTCAGCCATGCATTATATTGCATTATTATGGATTCACGTATATAGTTCTTGCCAGCGATCGTCAGCAATAGATTATCCCATTAATATTCGGAAATTTAGAGATTAAATGGACTTTTTCGCATATTAAGATACCATCTTTTCCTTAATCGTTTTTACGTATAGAAAATAGTTTAAATTTAGATAAGGCATAAAACAGATTAGATAATGAGCAAATAAATTTTCTATATTAGAGGGATGTCTACAATTAATCGCTTGTTGTAGTTGGTGGTTGTAAATCCTGAAAAAACCGGGTTGCCGCAGTTTTTGTTTAAAAATGGAAAGGAAATTTATATTTGTTATTTATTCATTTGTCTTAATTGTTTTGACAAATGCGCGTCTCGTACTTGATGAGAAAAAAGCTTCGACCTTTGATAACGATTTATACGAGAAGGTCTTGGACTCAGAATTATGTCAGAGGCAAATACAATTTATGGCAGCGAATAATTCTGTTCTATTGGCGCAATGTAAGTCTTTGAAGTTAATCAATATTTGCTGTTATAACTGTGGTATAAATATTAGTAATGCGTAATTTGTGGTCTGTAGGTATAGTTTGTATTATTTTTTACATATATTTGATATATTTTTTCATTTAACCATGACCATAGAAGAAAATATTAACTTTACATCCATTGTTCGTTTCGGTCTCCAATAATTAAACGTCAATCCTCCATTGTAGCTGACTTTTGTAATTTTTTATAGCAAACTTTAAGTGTATTTGTGATGTTTGATGAAAGGCAATTTCTCTAGGGTATGTAGAGTTATTTTATTGTTAGTAATAATATATTTCACAATTTAATACCCTATCTGTTTTAGTTATTGCTTCATTAACTTTATATCAGTTTCATCGAGTAACTAGGTTTGTTTCAAGAAGCTTTACAGGTATATATATATATATATATATATATATATATATATATATATATATGTATACATCTATATATATACAGATATAGATACAGATATATATAGGCAATACAATGAGACTAATAACAGATAACTTTATCATAGTAGCCTCAAAACTCAGATTTGACTCGTCTGATAATTTTCGATTTACATTAAAAATTATAAAATGTGTTAACACATCGATTTAATAACTAAGCACATCTGTTGCACGAATCCATTTGTACTTAGAGAAGAATTTTTTTTTAGTAAATTTACTTTTACTTCATTACCTACAATCCGTATTATTTAACCACTTACATCTCTCTACGATACACTAAAAGTCAAGATGATGGTGTGTAGTCTATAGTCCACCTTGGGGATTAAGATGGAATGGATTGAAAATAATTGAGTCTCTTAGCTCAGTCTGATTTCCTCAACCACTACGTTTGAGGAAATCAGACTGAGCTAAGCGTGAGAGTTTTATTAAACGTTTTATTAATTTTATATGTAACTTGGAATGTAATGGCGTTTTTAATTCAATTTTCACCCGCTTTCGGAGTTTTTTGACACAAACATTAACGACTCATAACAACGCAATTTTTTTAAAAGATATTTGTTTTAAACTTAAAATATATTACACTGGTTCTCAGCGAGCGTGATCTATCTCTAAACAAGTTGACAATACATATTCATGTTATATAACTACGATTCTCTACATTATAAAAATATTAATTTGCTTGTTCTGTAAGTATATTTTTATTTATTGTTTATATAATATTAGCGAATAATTTGCGTTTTCAGTTTTGGACGCAGGTTTGAGACTACCTAGAGGATTTTTCGACGGCAACTCCGAGGATTTAGCAAATTATCATCAATGTCTTGGTATCGACGAGCGTTTCGAGGAGTCGGCTATCGCTGGAAAGTATTGCGTGATACACGTACCCTTAATGCAGGACTTGAATCTGCCCGGCATCTCTGGTGTGGCGGATGCAATAGATATTAATTCATTGAAGCTTGGACCAGGCGCGCAACGGATGCTAGATAAATATTATGCAATAATAAAAGGTTACCGGGCATTATCGGGATCACATGTAGATGCCAGGTAATAAAACAGGCAACAAATTTTTCCTTTTTTTAATGTGTGTTTATTGACCCTGTTACTGTAACATAAATATATCAACTCGACAGGGGTATGATATTCCAGAATATCACCAAAGTAGTAAGAAACCGGTGACCTTTTAACTGGTGAGGAGGCATTTCGTCTTATTTTTCAGGGGTGACGAGATCAGCAAAATAATTGTTTATCGTAAATGAATATGGGTATCACGGGCTGTAGGAATCACTTATCATAACGTATTATATGCCGTTTGTCATCCCTAATGTCAAATATATATATATATATATATATATATATATTTGACATTAGGGATGACAGAAAATCTAATGTTAATTTAACTACTAGTTTTTGGTTTTTGTCTAAGACATTGGAATCACGTAAGTGAAATTTTTAAAATGAAATCATGGTTATTTTTGTCCACATTTCAAAGCCCGCTTAGGTGCTCTTACATAAAAAAGTTAAAATGCCCTATGGTTACCTATGATGACTAAGATGGAAGGTCAGGGTAATAAACATAGTAGCGGCAAGTTACAAGCTTGTACACTGATATACCGTGAAAACGAGGTTCTCCAGTGAAACAACAGAATTCTTAGCAATAAGTGCCCTGTGTACAGTGATGGCTAAGGTAAAATGTGGATAGCACTGCCTATCTTTATCTATCCTGATTCGGATAAAATATGCAAAAGCTTATTTTATTATGGGTGATAACGAGTTTTCGCCGTTAATTTAAAGTGATCTGGAAAAACGTGCGTGCTCTCTAGCATGCGTGCGTGCGTGCGTGCGTGCGCGCGCACTCACTAGGGTCGTTACGGCGTGCTTAGGTATGTAGGCTGTCATATTACTTTACTCTTTATTTCTTTTCAGAGTTGTCCGATTGGCCAGTACTGTATTTAGGCTGGGGCTATGTATTCCTCGGCCTTGTACCACCGATGAAGCTGTAACTACCTTACTATTTAACCTCACTGCTATAGGATTTAGGTATAAGGAAGAATTTTGTCGTCTACCTAACGACAAGCCTTGGGTACCCGCAGATTACACTGCAGTGTGAGTACTTCTGTACTTTCTAGTAATAAGTTTGTGTGAAAACTTAATTACCATCATCTCAGGTCATCGCTAGTCTGCTCAAAATAAACCTCCCCTTATGACCACCGTCATAATATTTAATGTTTATATTTAACTGCACCTGGTGTTAAGTGGCGATCTAAACGTTGATGGTAGAATGCCCTAGCCCTCTCATTTGCGTTCGCCAAATTTATAAATTTGTATTACTGGAGGTTTTAAACATTGAGTATAGTCCTCTTCGTAGCTGGCAATTTAATATTTAATACATTTTAATTAATTCAGGAAAAGTGCTTTTTTCAAACATAAACTAGTATTCGTTTCGCGGCATTTAAATAGTTTGTGTTTCATATACTTCTAACTGGAAATTTTAAATTTGAATAGTTACAAAACACCTTAAACCCGCATCAATATTGGATTACAGCTCCTAGTCTGTAGGTAACAAACAAATAGACGGATAAATAATTGTTCGTTTTCCCCCTCCCATTACGTAACATTAGGTCAGTACAAATTTTCAAATTTCAACAAAATAATTTAGCGGAAATGGTGTCTTTAATATAATAGTTTCTCTATATAGCTTAGATTTTCATTCTATAGTTTCACTATTTTTTTTTTCTTTATTAAATTCTTGTATTTATTTATTATTATATATAGTTCTAATGGTTTCCTTTATATTATTAATCTGCTTACGCATATGGTTTAATAAACAAGTTAATTTAAACACTATCTAACATCGTTGCTAAAAACTCATGCTTCCTCACAACGATTTAGTCTTGGTACTAACTGAAAATCAGCGCTCCAGTTATCTGCGCTGCAGCATGACTTGAGCTAGTCGCCAACTTAGTACATCTGTTATTAAATTTTGATACTATGATTTTTATTTTTTTATTCTCATTTTAGAGCAATTTTCTCCATGATCGGACTTCTAACACTAATGAGCTCTGTCTATGAACTAATATATATCTTCGTTTTAAAACGAGGTGAGTATACGTTAGTTGATCGTTTTTATTGTGGATCGAACTGAAGTATTTTGTAAGTAAAATATATATATTTAAATTTACAACGTAGGTACAATATATATACCAAAATTGTGCAAAAACTTATCTCACTAGAGGATGGGATGGATCGAACACCCTCACTCCCTCCCTTTTCCCTCGTTTCGATTATTTTAATTATCCTCTTAGATGTGCTTTATGATTTTCTGTTTCACCTCCGAGCACTTGGTAAATCTGTATTTAAAATCCGCCGTGCGTCTTAACATTCCGTCTGTGCTCCCCTTATAAAAATGTCCAACAGGTAGCATGACATAAATTCGCTCACCGTACGTGTTCCTTCTGGTCGAGCCTTGTCTTACTATGATAGTTACTTTAAAACCGCCACATGACTCTGCCACTTAGTAATAAACAATATTTATATTTTTTTATTTCAGATCCAAAGCAGGCAAACGTTTATTATCGTTCATTCTCTGTATACAACAACACACGTCGTTTACTTAATTTCCCTAAAGGTGGTGATTCTATAAAATGCCTTGACGGTATAAGAACTATTGCCACTCTGTGGATTATTATTGGGCATGCTTTTTCGTCTGTGCCCACTTTGATGAATCCTTTTAAGATTTGGGCGGTGAGTTATTGTAGTGTATATAGAAAAAAAATGTAATACTGTAATAAATTATTTTACGTCATTATCGCCCTCACTGAATACCAGCGTAAAATAGCAGCATTGAACACAGCGCTGACTTCTTTCGTCTTGTGAGTGTTGGCATCCAGAGATCTTTGTTACTACTGATGAAGTATTCCATCTTAGTCTGTAGGGCGTGATAACGCTTTTATACTATGATTTTTTATCGATGATGTGTGGGGGTTACTGGCCGCAGGAATCACTTACTATCAGTTGAACTGTGTGCTCGTTTGACACCCTCAATAAAATAAAAAATAAGTGATTTAGTTTTAGGCGAAGTAATACAGTCAATATGGGTCCTAATTTAATTCACGTTAATACGGAACGATAGAAAATGGGTAGTGTCGCAAGTTGCTTCTAAAACACATGTAGATTATTTGATTTTATAACTAAGCTACAAGAACACTACGAGTTTTGAGATGAAAATATAGTTATTTATCTGAAATTAATTTGTCCATAATTATTTGCACACAAACGCACTGGCGTGTCACTCCCTCTGTACCGAGCCTTAGCACGTTTCAAGGGAGGCAACGCTTTCTACGACCTTCCCTGAGCTTTGGCAACAAGGGTCCTCTCCACATTGTCCTGAACTGAACTTTTATTTATCTTATGCGACAGGCAGAGGTAGAGTGCCTTACTATGCTAGTGGTAAACAAGTGGTAATGTTCATTTTACGTATTTTCAGTGGATGGTATCGTTGGAGAGTTTATGGATTACATCAGCACCTATCACCGTGGACACGTTTTTTACGATGACTGCGATTCTATTGGTTTTCACCGCTGCTAATAAAATGGATGGAAGTGAGTATTAATAACTATTTAAACGTGTTTGTAAAAAGGAGGTATATAGTATATACTATTTATATATATATATATATATATATATATATATGTAAATTGGGTTATATTTGTATATTATGATATCGTCTAAACAAATTTTACAGATATTGTGCGTTTGTTTGGCGCGAAAATATTATTGCGAAAATTTATATTTTCAAAAAGATATAGATTGGATTTTGTGTCTGTGCAAACAAAACAAATATTATAATCAAAAAAACACAATTGATTAAAGCTTGACCGATTACGTAGTTAGATTTGCGGGAATTGATCGCATTGACTGCTCTTTTTAAAATGTAACGGAGAGTATCCATTACCAATAGATATTCAAGGTGCACACAAGTTATCCCCATTGAGGACTTGATGCAATGCCTCCATACCACTATTCTGATATATTATAGATATATATATATATATGTAAATTGGGTTATATTTGTATATTATGATATCGTCTAAACAAATTTTACAGATATTGTGCGTTTGTTTGGCGCGAAAATATTATTGGGAAAATTTATATTTTCAAAAAGATATAGATTGGATTTTGTGTCTGTGCAAACTTATCAAAACAAATATTATAATCAAAAAAACACAATTGATTAAAGCTTGACCGATTACGTAGTTAGATTTGCGGGAATTGATCGCATTGACTGCTCTTTTTAAAATGTAACGGAGAGTATCCATTACCAATAGATATTCAAGGTGCACACAAGTTATCCCCATTGAGGACTTGATGCAATGCCTCCATACCACTATCTCGATACATTATAGATATATATATATACATATACATATATATATATATATATATATATATATACATATATATATATATATGTAAATTGGGTTATATTTGTATATTATGATATCGTCTAAACAAATTTTACAGATATTGTGCGTTTGTTTGGCGCGAAAATATTATTGGGAAAATTTATATTTTCAAAAGATATAGATTGGATTTTGTGTCTGTGCAAACTTATCAAAACAAATATTATAATCAAAAACACAATTGATTAAAGCTTGACCGATTACGTAGTTAGATTTGCGGGAATTGATCGCATTGACTGCTCTTTTAAAATGTAACGGAGAGTATCCATTACCAATAGATATTCGACGGAATGCCTCCATACCACTATTCTGATATATTATAGATATATATATATATATATATATATATATATATATATATGTAAATATATATATATATATATACATATATATATATATATACATATATGTTATTGAATGTTTATCTTATATATCACGATGAGGTATTCAATATCCGTAATTGGATTCTTCTTTCTTCTGCCATATGACACACGTTATGTCATTTTTCACGCTATTATTTTGTGAATGCGTCTTCCTTTCTCGGTCGAGCCGACCCATTTATATAGTAGTTGGCACCTAGGCACAACGGGGATTCGCCATCTGTCATATACCTGTTAAATTAATGAACTGATAACGTTACATATATTGATTAGTTAAGACTATCACTTATCACCACCTGGCAGTACGCGTAGGTGTTTTATGCTCTAGGTAGAAAAATAATATCTTTTTTGACGTCATTTAAAAATTGTTTCCGGCGTAGTTTTATCGTCCAGATTACTTTAATTAAAGTAGTTATTATAATCTGGGCTAAATACTTACATTTTAAAAGTTAACGTCATAATATTTTTTATATATATTATTATTTTATTTATATTATATATTAACAATTTTTTACACAAGTTTATTATATTACATAAATATATTTTCGTACTTAATTTATTTAGTTAATACTGTCATTGTTACAACTGATTGTTACAGAATTTATACATAAATTACTAAAAAACATACCTTTTTTCATTACATGTGTAGATTATATAGCAACAATGCCAGTAAGACTTCTGACATTTAGTCAAAAACGTTGTAGAGATTATTTCTTCAAGAAACATTGGACGACAATACTTGATGGTAGGTGATTACTGCCTAAACAAAAAAAAATGTTCAATAAAGATTCAAGATGTTCATGCGTTGTCCCTCCTGAGGAATGCCCTCCGTATCCCATTCACACGAAATCTCATTCAAAATTGGAAAAAAAATCACCGTTATTAGTTCATAGCCAGCTCTTGTTATGGCTGACCTATGCCAGATCCAAGAATGAACGATATTATAACGATATTTTTACCGCGAAATTTACTATTTTACTTTCAGCGAAATTGATAAAGAACTTACATCTATTTTACTTAAATAGACTCCTACGTATGTTCCCCTTACTCGCCACGGCCGTGATTCTCGATGCGTCCGTATTTCATAAGATAGCAGATGGACCAATTTGGCTGTCGGTGGCTAATAATGCAAATAGATGTAGGGCATTCTGGTGGACGACGTTGTTGCACTTGCAAAACTACCTCAATCCAAAGGAAATGGTAAGTCGGATCTTACTTTTGTAATCTTAACAAAAATTTCGTTACTGCGATATCATTGTTTGTGTAATCAAAATAATCTAGGATTTCATTGCATTCTTTATAATCGAAAGTTTGTTACAAATAAATATTAAAAATAACTTTATCAATTATATATCTGAAATTTCTTTTCTACAATTATTTATATTTAATTAACTGGATGTTACGTAAAACAAATTTATAATTATTCCATTTTACAATTCCTCTACTTTGTTACTGCAGATGATGCATTTAATTTTAGTCTTCAGGTGTAATGCGTATGTATTGATATTCTATAACGAGGAACGAGGTGACGATAGGCTTGCACGGCTTCATCGATCCCGAACCCTTATTTATGCGTGCGATGCGCTGACATCAACACTGGGTAGAGGCACCTAGGTGGTGCATACTCTTCGCTGATATCGTGCGCGAAGATGGAAGAAGGCTCATTGTAACGGAGCAAACTGGAAATATGCCAGCACGTTATGGAGACATGCCTTATAATTCAGCAAAACTAAGACAGAGTTGTATGATTTTGGAGTCGAGTCTCCGGCACTGCGATCATAACTAATAATATCTGTATCTGTCTTAGTTTTGTCCAACTTCAAATATATCTCTGTTCAGATGAAAAGCGCCTACTTTCAGCTGAAATAGGAATTTTGTTATATGTGGAATAAACTATGTGCTCGCGCGTGCGTGCGTGCGTGCCTGCATGTGCTTTAAATTATTTTAGAATTTACGCCTAGGTTTTAATAGATTTAATTGCAATATAGGTTATTTTTTTTAATGATAATGATGACTCATTATAAATGGAAGAACATAAAATACATCCCTGACCCGAACTAGTAATGGGACTTGGAAAGTCTAATGATGATCGAGTCATCCCACTATATATCTTAAAAAAGTCATGAATTGAGCTCATTCAACATTTCTTAGCATTAATGTATCTTTTCAGTGCGTGCCTCATTCGTGGTACATCGCAATAGACATACAGCTACACATGCTTTCGCCAGTGGTGTTGTTCTGGGTGCTCAGTGGTAGACGACGTACCGCATGGACGGCGTTAATGACATCATTTGGGATAACGATGACGGCATCCGCCCTCTACAACTATTTCATGGAGTTGCCTTCGCACACTGTTACACCTGTGTAAGTATTACTACTATTTACTGTCTTATTCCTTAAGGCTATCATAGATACGGTTAGGCAGGGCAATTTTCTCATATTTTTCCTCCAGAAAATGCACATAGGTTCAGGGGTAAAGCTACGGTACGGTTTGTTTCTAGCTGCAGAATCAATAGGTTAGCTCGGGCAACCCGAACGCACTCACAGAATACCAGCGTGAAATTGCATCATAATGCTGTTGTGTTTCGTGTGGTGAGTGTAGGGACCCAGATACCCTTACTGGTCACGAGGCATTCTACCTCAGTCCTCATGGTTGACAACGCATCTGCATTATGATTACTTGTGAAGGTTGCCAACAGGTGAACTGTACGAGAGCAAAAATGATTAAGAACGAAAATGTTGTTGAAAAAAATTAGAAGTCTGACTGAATTTGTCCCACATGTCAGGGGAATATACCTGCGAGACCCCAAGAAACAGTCACAATAAAAAAAAAAATTAGGTCAACTGTGTGTGCTCGTTTGTTACTCTCAATGTAATAAAAAAAATACCAATGTGAAATATCATAATGATGAGTGTAGGGAACTACAGACTCAATTATTGGTAGCGAACCATTTGATCTCTATCCGCAGGGTTGTCAACGTGGCATCTTGAATCTTTGTTGCTGATTTAATGTATATTGTTGCTACACAGTTATAACTTACCATCAGGTGAACTGAGTGTTCGTTCACGTATTAGATTTATAAAAAGTAGCATGTCTACTCTATGTATTTTGTTCCGGTAACTTCTTTAACATTATTTACAACAGTATATGAAACTACGTACACACGCACATTAGAACGTTTCGTAGAGATCGTTAGAGAATGTTAACGCACGAAAGCCGGCTCGAGTGTGTTCTTCAGCTCGCTGAGTAGAGAACCACACTCGAGTGAGTAGAGTTTATTTCTGCAAAGCTGTGTAAGTCACTAGACTCACAGCACCCAGAAAAAAAAAAAACGAGCTTTGACTACCAGCAGTAAAATAATAACTTAACGCTAAAGAAAGAAACTGAAGACCTTGATATTGGCGACAAGGTATTCTTTATTGGCGCATAATGTTTCCTTATCAGTTTAAGTCAGTGCTAAATATGTGTAAAAATATTTGTGAAAACTTTAAAGTATTATATAAATATTTATAAGTTCGCTATTTAAATGTTTTATAATCAATTTAAACAATAAACCGAATGTCTAAAAATTTATAAGATATGTATGCCATTGTTTTAGGTCAATTTCACAGATAATGGATTATATGACCCAGTACTATTTTCATATAATGTCTCGAATCACTCCATTCATCGTCGGCATGATGTTCGGATACGTGTTGCATTTATGGCGGGGAAGGAATGTTAAGATTCATTATGTGAGTAATTTATTACTAAATCAAATGCCAAGACTGCTCAATGTGGTAGAACTGAAGTGGACTTGATAATGGGCTGTACAGTCAATGGGGGCAGCTTGATGAAATAGACGCGTGTTTCACCTGGTATATAGGATAAACCAGCGACTCCATTGGAGTTGCTTTTATCACCTAGCATTAGGTGATCGGCATACTCGTTTTATTCCCGCTACTATTAAAGAGTAACAAACACATGTTATATATAGGGTTTAATAACCCTATATATACCATGGCTAAATAAGCCGCTTATTTTTAGATCACGGTAATAACTATGTGGGCTCTCTCTTTCGGAATAATATCAGCAACGTTGTACATGCTGTACCGCGTGAAGCAAATAAATTGGAATAATCAACCAGTAGACACCGCCCTCAACACAGTTATGAGACCGCTATGGGCTACGGCCGTGGGCTGGATCATACTCGCCTGCGTACATGGATACGGAGGTCAGTTGTTCTATTTTTCAATTAAAATACTTAGACTTAATCAGTTATGCTTCGACAGACCAGATTCTGTTGATGTTGATGCTGTTAGCCTATGCGGCTCTTACAGCTTCATCGGACACAGAGCTCACGGAACTGAGGGGTCCGTGAGCTGGTTATATATATATGTGCTCCCTATTTGTGGTTCTCTTACTTACTAAAAGCGCTCATAAACTGAGCGTGTCGCTCTACTCTGGTATCATACCTATATGATGATGCCCACCCAAGTTGCCAGTTCCCTAGCTATCGAGAGATTCTCCCGAGTGGAGAATGGATGGTGCGGACCTAGCCTCTGACGGACACCACCTGTCTGTCAATATTCTTCGCCAGATCTCTGTATACTGGTGTATACTAATTCGTTCGGAAACTTTGATAGCGTGATTCAGACATTAAGTTCTTGATATAATATATAACTTGAGAAGCTTTTATACATTTATTTTCAATTCGCGCTTTTTAGACACACCTATATATATAATCTTTTATAGATTTATTTTCAATTTGCGCTTTTTAGGCACACCTATATATATAATCTCAGATTAATCATTGCTGTTGTCGAAAGTAGTATGATGTCGTAATACCTAGGTCACGATGAAAATCTTTAGAAAATAAAAAGCAACTCAATGTAGAAAGTTGTCCATACTTTTATTGTTTTTCGAAGTAATCTCCGTTACTCTCTATAGATCTTCGAATTCGTTAGAACCACTAATAAAAGCAGTGGGTCTATTCTTCCTTGTGGGTCTCTTCTATGGCATTCTCGAACGCGTTCACCGCATCTTAGTGCTCGTAAAACGAATACCTCGAAGTTTATCTTTCGTTATCTTTCTCTGTCATGCTGCTGAAGGACGTCCCCCATGCAGATCATCACTGAGTTTGGCAATCGAAATTTATCATAGCTTTGTTATTGATTAAGACCACAACGGAAGTCGTAATAAATCATGGACCGAGAATTTTCTCGCGTTAAATTCATTTTGAGGGGTAACAAGACTTAAAATTGCCTCCAATTCACAAAAACAAATTAAAAATGAATACAATATGTTAACCACAAAAGTTAACCACATAGTTCTATATTTGAAATTTAAAAGAAGTTTTCATTTTGCTAATGTTTCTAACTGGTCGGTTCTAAAAACTTTCAGTGCCATCCAGGTCACATGTAACTCCCACAATACTATTATTATCTATTAAGTATTTGCCATAGTTTTTGTTTCTGGAGTGAAATAAACTGCTTTATTATTATTATAAATTAAAAATACTTGGGCGATTATGCTCAGGATGAAGCAAAAAATATGTTAAAAAGAAAAGTACTTCGTGTCATATCTGGAATTGTAGATTTGGCATATTACATTGCAAATATTGTTTTTTAAAGGTTTTCAAGGGCACATACATCATACCAGAACACCTTTTATATGATTTAGGCGGAGCGACTTGCACCGCGTCTCGTCGATTCGTATTGCGTGATTCTTTTTGAATTACAGTTACAGAGATTTTACATCTGCTTTTATAGTTTATGAAATGTAGCTTGAATCATGCCGTCTTCGAGTTGTCATGCCATATCCGTGCTTTAAGGTAGTAAAATGTACGCGAAGCGGTCGCAATTTATTGGCGTCATGAATAGGCCCTTCGCAATAATCCCAATAATCTCTAGAGATCTCATATACCATAGTATGGCAGTGTCAATATTTAATAGACTTCCAAAGCACATTATAGATCTAACGGCAAATTATTCAAATATGATAGTAACAATAATCTTAAAGCTTTAGAGGTTATTCTGAGAGCTGTCACGAGACAGGCTGTATTTACTAGACTATATATTAATATTTGAGAATTTAAATAAATATTTAAAATCAAAAAAAATCCCGTGACATTCCTTTATCCAACTCGAGGGGAAGTGGACAAAGGAGGTTTTTTGTAATCAGTTTTTTTTTTCATGATTGTTATTTTTGTCCAAAGGTCCCATTAATTGGTTTTTGTCATTACCCATGTGGCAACTCCCGGGTCGACTCACTTACGGAATGTATTTGTTCCATTACCCAATAATATTTGTTGTGTACGGCACTTCTGTGTTCCCGCAATATTTCTCTGCTGGCAACGTTGTAAGTATATTTATTACTACCTTAATAGTTTTTTTCAATGTAATTAATCTAAAAATAAAGAGTGCGGATACCTCCTATGATTTACAATCTTTATAGCCTGTTAATATCTGTGAAGAGAATCGTCTAGCATTGGGCATTGGAGCAAAGTCATATACCATATACAATCAGTACATAAAATTGCAATTAACAATTGTATTGGTTGCTACTTCGATATTGAATTAACCACTCTAAAAATTTAAAGACCGATTTAAAGAAGATTTTTTTTTTAAATTAAGAGTAACAAACGAGCACACATATTCAATAAATAAATTAATGGACTGTATACGAATTAAGAAGGTGCGCATGCGCCCTGTTATCTGATGGGCGATGGTCTTTGCCGTACCTCTCGGGGGTCCCCGATCTTCGTCCTGATCCTAACAAACATACGCACAGGAACTACCCTGATAACTATCCTTAATGCCAGGCACTTGCATGCAATAATTTAATATTTTGAAAAGCAGATCTCAAAAACGTCCTCCTGCTCCTTTATGCTCCTTTAGTCTGTTATAAAAAAACAGAAGCGCCTCCATATATAGATTTAACGTCACATAATGATTTTTTTTGGACTGATGGCCACTGTTAGCCGAGGGCTTTTACAGTTTCTCCGGGTTGGGAGGTGACCGAGCGCTTATGGCGCTCGAAACAAGAAACTCCAGCGACGCTTCTATCATTATTGTCGGGTCAAATAGCGGAGGCGATTGAACTGTGTTCCTTTTTACAATAACTAAAACAAATATTACTTACTATATACTAAACAACACAGTTTAATGAATATAAGGAATCACTAAAATTAAAGCAATGGCACCTCAGGTTTAAAATGAACCACGGCTAGTAACCAGTAACCTTTATACAATAGCAAGCTAGTTGTTGACTGCGGCTTATCTCTACCATGTAACACTTATACGAGTAATTGGCTATGTAAAATATATATATACGTATATATATATATATATATATATATATATACGTATATATATATATATATATATATATATATTTATATATATAATATTTTAAATTTTTCGTTTTAGGTAAACCAATCCTTGTCATTCGTGATGCTGTCTTTCATTGTGTCCTTCATTCTGACGGTGGTTATCGATGCTCCGTTTACGATTCTATTCAAACAGATCTTAGATAAAGGTGAGTTGATAAATTTCGTCATATTTAATTATTATTTATTTAAGCTTCATATACAGTGAGGTATAAAGGCGGCGTTAGTAATAATAATAATAAAATATTCCAAAATAATAATTAAAAAATAATAATTATTATTATTCATTTGCCATTGTACAAAGTATTAATTAGGATGGTATAATTTTAAATGATGCAATGGTTTCTCTTGTATAGCCATCTACACATAGTATGCAAATTAATAATAATCCATTACATCAAAGAATATTAAATGTCATAGGTATATGCCAAATTCGTTTAAAGTTATTACATACTGCATACAAACATACATACATACGTTAATATCACTCGCAAGTCTAATTAGATAAAGCTGTAAAGGTCTCTGGACCAACAGCAATACTCGCACAAAAAAAAGAAAAAAAAACGTTAACATCTTAGGCATTCTCTACCAATCAATCTAAGGGTGATGCGGATTCGAAGTAAGTGTATGCTTAAAAACTTATTTGCGCGATCTTTGGAACAACATAATGCAGATGTATACATATATTGCGTCATTCCTGCTGTCGGAGATGGAAAGCAACGCCATTCACTCCCAAGAACAGTGGTTTCTTTCGTTTAACAAACGAACACACCAACGCCCTTAGGTTCTGTATTACGCTGGTATTCAAAGCAGCCCTGAAATATTGTTGATGATCAATGTAGAATGTTATGAGTAACAATCGTATCTTACTATTATATAATTTTGAAAAAATAAATCCGATAAAGGATTATATCCTAATATTAAATTTTAAATATAAAATATAGATGGCGCTTATTGTAATCATACTTTTATTCAATTTAAAATACATATTCCAGGTTTTATTGAACCATTCAATCAAAAGAAGCTTGAAGTGTTAGAAGCAGATGAAGTAAAAAGAACAAAGGATCTCAATTAATTTGTTATAAAATTTGTGATATTTAGGTAAAACTTAAGGTTACTTTAGGTTAAAAAAATGTAACGATACAGATATTGTATATCTATTTGTGTAGTAACTCATGTATAGAGATTACATGAATATACTATAGCCAATTAATTAAACGTAGCGTAAATCTTACATAATTGACATTTTCAGAAATTAATTACCTAAAACTAAGTACGACTGAAATTGAACCTAAGCTAATCTAATTATATTTTTTTGATAACATTTTTATAATCGTATTTTACATTTTGTATTTTTGATAATTATATTTTTTGATAATTATATTTTACTATTTTTGATAAAACTTATTTTTTATAATTACCAACATTTTTACATTTTATTTTTTGATAATTACTTTTTTATTGTTTATTTTTATTATTTATTATATTTTGTAATAATTATATTTTTAGTAACTATTTAAATTACTACTATTATCTAATTATTTGAAGACTTCTTTCGTTAAAGAGATTAATAAATACAGTAAAATATCGGACGGAGTGGCCCGCACAGAAAACCACAGTGAAGCAGCAGTATAAGGCTGTCCCAATTGGCATTTCATCTAAGTCCTTGGAGGTGATCACACACGTGTCTTGCATCTTAGTTGAGGATGGATAGACCGCATCTCTTACCACCAGGTGAACAATTACATTGCAACCGGTGACTCCCAGAAACACTGATCGTTTGACATCCCTAATTTAAACAAAATGCTGTTACTGACCAACTTAATGCCTTTGGACTGAAACGAATTCAATATATTGTTATTGACTGCTACAAACTAAAGCATACTTTACATATTTATTCAGATTGTGCCAAAAGTGATATCTCGTTATGATAGTACTTGTATTTTAAATTTATTTATAATAGATTCTTGATCTTTCGTTAAAATTTGTTCAACGAACTAAAACCACTCAGTCATTGCAAGAATAATAAGTTACCTTCGCTTTATTTGTGATGAAACGATTCTTCTTTATGTAACGCAATACGCAATTTTTAAATAAATTGAATTGAATCCCATAAACAAACTGATCCTACGTTCATCTTTAATAAACTTGTGGTTTTCATGTATTTCCTTTTGTTATTATATCTGAATATGAAGAGAAGACTGTACCGTTATTTTGTACTTATGGTAAATCGTTACGTTTACGGTATTTTTAAATAAAGTATTTTAGCTTTCTTCTTTTATTTATTACGATTAAAAAATAAACTTAAAAAATATACATAAAGATGTCTTATTAATTTTAACAAAGGTCCTATAAGGCATAGGTACGACCAATAAATATTGTGCATATTCGAAGTCCAGCTCGTGCCAACATTTTTGCAAACGCATGGAACATTGATTTTTGTATTGCATTGACAGTAACAAACTAGCACACAGTTCGACTGATGGTAAGTGATTCCTGCGGCCCATGAAATCTTGACATTGAATCATCATACCGGTCGAGCTGACCAGTTTGTGATTGATACCAAAAAAAAAAAAATCTATTATAATTTCTTTTAAATTGATTATCATAATTGGTTAAGACTGCTTGTAGGTAATGCCTTAATAAATTATAAAAAAAAACATTCTAATTAGCCTTTATTGTCAATGTCTAGTTGACTGTTGCCTTTGCTTTTATTGTTTATAATTGCATTTGGCAGTCATTTTGCTGCATTATATGTTTTAGGACAATTGAAATATTTTTTCAACTCTTATAATCATGTCTCTTATATCAATATTATTTAGCAGTTTATAAATATACTGTTACTTAAAAATACGATTTATTAGTGTTAATTTAAATTTATCAGATTTTGATGTTCATAATACGATAAAAAAAATCTGATTAATGTGATTTGTTCAAAACAAAAGCTATGTAATGTATTTCCAATTTCACTCAAACCAAACTACTACTACTGGACTGTAATGTTTTTAAGGTGGATAAAACTGTGAGTCTATTGGGAATATGAGTTATTTTTCAGAAAATTTTAATTTGTTAATTTCATCCATTGTTTTTTTATAATCATAAAGTTAAAAAATTACAAATGCATCAAATAGCCAAAAGACGAGTGAAACAATTAAATAAAGGCTTTAATTTAAGGGATAAATCATTGTTTAAAGCCTAGTACAATAGATATTTATTGTCGAGTTATAATAATACCTTAATTGAGGCATGAGAGACTTGCTTATAAAAAGATTAGAATTTATTGATTGAAAATATTTTGTTTAATAAGGAGAAAAAGATAAATGATAATAGTATTGTGTTTTCTATTTAGATGATGAACAGTTTCTTTTGCGGCTTTAATAATTTTTGAAAGAAGAGGGGCAAGCATGGTAGTGGATCACCTGATGGTAAATGATTATCATGGCCCATGTATATATAGTTCATACATACCATGTCCATACAATTTGAAGTTATAAATGTTAACTCTTCTTTGTAAGTAAAAGTAAGTTACCTGTAAAGTAGGCACAAATTGCCATAATGTAAATGTGTCTGAGATGTACCACCACAAATACATATTATACCATCATAACTAAGTCTTATTATCTGAACATCCCTAAAATAACTTATTGTTTGGTTATATCAGTAATAATAATAAAACATGTTATGTAATAAAGTTTAATTATTTTCAAGGCTTTTGTCCTTTGTTTGGACATTTTGTTTTGATGAATATGCATCAAGTTCACCATATGATCTAAGTCTATATGGGAAGGCCTTGGATCCAGAATTATGTCGGAGGCAAGTAAGGTTCTTGGTTGTGAATGATTCTGTTCTATTGGCAAAATGTAAGTTTTTGATCTTAATAGTTATATGCTATCTGTGATATAAGTAATACTTAGTAATTTGCCGCTGTGGCCGACTTTATGCTTGATTATGATGTTTCTTGTAATATATTCTGAGCATAGTAATAAAGTAATTATAATAAATGTGCTAATAAACATTTTCATAACACCCTTCCAATATTTGAAATTGGAAAGTAATATGTACAAAGTCCTTAAAGAGCATTAGACTAAGAAGTAGACGTAAAGTATATAATATATATATATATATATATATCAATTAAATAAAGAAATAAGGATAAAAATTACATAATATTTTTAGCAGCAATAATTTACTGCACTGATAATTTACTTACTAGACTTATTGATATTTAGGAATAGGTAACAAAAGCCAATGTTGCAGAACTCAATTTTAATTTTCAAACTTTAACTGAATATATACAGGTTTAATAAGATCTTTCTTAAGGATAGTCTTGTAAACTAGAAGCTAGTTCAAGCCACTGTTAAGCCAGAATGTTCAGTTCCCCGCTCTGATATAAACAAAAATGATATGTCTAAGGCATACCATAAAAAATAACACCTGTTTCTATTAACAATTTAATTCAAATTTAAAAGTATAGTTTCCTTCCGTACTAATAAAATGTAGCGATCATGGCGGCGATCTTCTGAGTCGAGAGGCCGTATCTGGTTTGGAAATTGTCCTGGGTTACTGAAATTGCACTTAAAACCTTTGTTTTAACGCGTGTACCCTAAGATTTCCGGCATTATCTGGTAATCGCCAGAAGTTATCGATGTCACCTGAGTGACACCGGACACTTGATAATGTGTGGCCGGACATTAAAATCGAAACGATTCTGAACATTTTGTATTGTTTCAGTTTTGGATGCAGGAATAAGAGTGCCCAGGGGGTATTTCGAAGGTAACTCTGTGGATTTCGGAAACTATTTTCAATGTCTGAAAATCGACGCGCCTTTCGAAGAGTCACGTATCGGGGGAAAGTATTGCATAATACTTTTGCCTTTATTCCAAAACTCACTAGATATTGATTCAGTTAACCTTAACCCAGCCGGGCCATGGGTATTGCAGAAATATTATGCAATGGTAAAACGTTTTCGAGAGTTATCTATTTCATCCGTTGAAGACAGGTATTATTCAAAATATATCTTAAACACTTATTTGACAGTCACGTTGCATTGAGGTCAGAGTATCGGCTTCTGAGCCGCTGTTTGGATTTGGTTGCCAGTCGATTGCTAAAATTTGTGGGATAGAATCGTTTTTGTGTCTCGATGTTTTGTGCGTATCGCCGCTTTTTAGACGTGCAGATGTATTGAAGGGAGCGTGGCCATGGGAAGTGGTGTTGGGATTATTGGCGCAGTGCTTGCTTTCCTGGTCACCGGGCTTAGATATCTTAGTCATTTGGATATTAGAGGACATGTATCTAAAATAAGATGCTAGTTCGAAATGTAATGTATTGTAAATTCTCATATTATTTGCTATTATAACAGTCGTAAATTGTAAACTCCTATGTAATTTCATTCTATTAGACTTATGAACTGCTTTATATTTAATTTAATATGTATCTCATTTTAATATCACAAGGTACTTAAAGTTTTAATTTATAAGGCAATAAATTATGTTTTGTGGTTGGTTCTGAGTCTAATAAGGTTGTATAAACAAAGTAAAACTTTATTCTTTCTTTTTTAAATGGTTAAATGAACGTTGAAGAAACAAAGCTTTCGACGATTATAGATCAACCATATTAATTATCCAAAGAAGTAAATTTTTGCTCGCATTTTGATGTCTCTTCATTAACCATTCTTATCATTTATTTATAACATTGAGAGCGACAAACGAGCACACAGTTCACCTGATGGTAAGTGATTCCTGCAGCCCATGACATTACATTCATCCTTAACAAGGAATCATAATTCAGATGCGTTTGTCACCCTTGAGGACTGAGATGGAATGACTGACTGACTGGTGACGCAGTAATAAAGGTCTCCGGATCCCTTCACTCACCAGACGAAACACAGCAGCGTTATGCTGCTATTTTACGCTAGCGAAGTTTTCAAATGAACCCGTACAATATTTACGGAGAACATGACCACCTAGCGTCACGAAAATCTTCCTCTTTCACCAATGGCCTAAAATTGAAAAGAACAGATGTATTTCAGTACCAAACCTATTTATGGAGCTGTGTTAAGATTGGCAGTATGCATTCCTCGTGCTTGCTCGACAAAAGAAGCTATTCGTATGGCCGCCTTACTTTTTGACTTCACCGCTAGCGGTATTGAGTATAGTGAAGAATTTTGTCGTTTACCTAACGACAAGCCCTGGACACTGGCTGATAATGTTGCAGTGTGAGTGCTACTCTTTTTAAGTCTTCGAATAAGACACCTCTGTTAGTCCTAAGAGTAGCTTTTTTAGAAGTCGCCTACAATAATTTTGTTGCGAAGTTATGTTGAAAATGAAAAGTTGGCAATAGTTGGCGTTACAATTATGTACGTTAATGTTTTGAGCTAAGTAGCAAACGGAGTTTATGAGAAACTTTGGTGTAGTAATGAATGCGCTACAATTTTTCGTGTGGCACTGGTGCGTTTTCGGCAATTGCAGACATACCTTCAATTTAGGTGATAGCCTGCGATGAAACTGTGGGTTTGTGTTTCGCACAATTCAGAAAACAGTGCACATTACTGTAAAGAAGGAAATACTGAGAAGTGCAATTACGCGTGGATCTTGGTGAGATCGGGGTGAATAGTTTGGTCAGATAGACTTCGTTACCGGGTGCTTTGCGTGGCGTGTATTTTTTTTCACTTCTGTGATAAATCAGGAACAGACTTAAGATAATCAGTATGTATAGGAAAAGTAAATTTACGGCAATATATAACATCCAGATAGGATTCAATAGCCAATGGATTTTTGGCAGAGATGAGGCAGCGTTGTTCATTAACGCACTACACAAAATAATTTAGACTACATATATAATTTTTTACCTCTGTCCCAGACTTGGAGATTTTTTTACCTATGTCCCAGACTTGTAGATTTGTTTACAATTTTCTTCGATATAGAGCAAGTTGTAATTCAGCATTTAAAATTTCAAGTAACTTTTTTCATCGGTAAGGCACGGAGATCGAATATATATTTTTTTAACAATGAAAGAAAAAGCTATCCCTCTTGATAAGCCAGTTTAAACATGTAATTATTAATAATATTACTTTAAAAAAATCACTCTCTCATTCTAGAATAACTTTTTCTATAATTGGACTTCTGACGCTGCTTAGCTCCGTATATGAAATAACATACAAATTCCTCTTAAAGCGGAGTGAGCATGAATTCTATTTAGATTTTTCTATATATTTTAGAAATTTTATAAATATGTTATAGAGCATAATGTTGTTACTGTATTTTTTTTTAACGTAGATAGACAACTGTATCTTTCTGCTCTGTAGCCTATTTTGGTATAATGCTGACTTTGTTATTCCTCCGTTGGTGATGTCATTATTTCATGCGTTATTAAAAAGGGTGGTGCGATTAGCTAACCTCTTGTCTTAACTTTTAGCCGACGGTGTTATGTTACGCTTGGTTTACATACGTGGCTTCTTCCCTTGTAGTATCCAAACTCCCAAATTATAAACTATTAAATTGACTTTGAGGTTTTTTCGGTTTTGAAATGATAAGTTAAAAAGTACGACGTACACAACCGTGCATAACAGTGTTAATATTAATTGTGTAAACATGTAACAGGTTCATAGTGTGAAAATATTGCACCGTAGATCATCCTTCCACTATTAAAATAATCTCTTGAAAAAAAATTCCGTTTCGTATTTTCATATACTTAAATGTTCACCTTGGCAAGTTAGAAAGCTTATCCGACATTATTTTAACTTTTTTTCCTGTTACACTTCCCTTGTGGATATTTGTAATTTTTACAAGGATTACAGTCTTAAATAGAATATAATACATACACCATTTTGTTGGAGTGAAACTTCTTTGAGCACGCTAGGGAAAGAATTTATTACAGTTACGCGTTACATTTTCTTTGACTTAATGTATTTTTTTATTGTATTGAGGGTTCCAGCATACAGTTTACCTGATGGTAAGTTCACACCCACATTCATCCTCGATTAGGAATCATATTAAAAACCGACTAAGGACTTCTTGAGGAGTAAGATGAAATTCCTCCTTCACCAAGTAATAAGGGTCTCCGAATTCCTACACTCACCAGAAAAAACACAGAAGTGTTATGATCCTTTTTTACGCTGGTATTCTGTGAGGGAGTGGTACTTTTTTTATAACACTGAGAGTAACAAACGAGCGCACAGTTCTCCTGATGGTAAGTGATTTTTTTTATCATATTGGGAGTAACAAACGAGCGCACAGTTCTCCTGATGGTAAGTGATTTTTTTTATCATATTGGGAGTAACAAACGAGCGCACAGTTCTCCTGATGGTAAGTGATTTTTTTTATCATATTGGGAGTAACAAACGAGCGCACAGTTCTCCTGATGGTAAGTGATTTTTTTTATCATATTGGGAGTAACAAACGAGCGCACAGTTCTCCTGATGGTAAGTGATTTTTTTATCATGTTGGGAGTAACAAACGAGCACAGTTCACCCGACGGTAAGTGATTCCTGCGGCCCATGACATCTATTATCATTCACCCTTGACAGGGAATCATAATGTAGATGCGTTGTCACCCTAGAGGATTGAGATGGAATGCCTCGCCACCTGTAATAAAGGTCTCCGGATCCCTAAACTCACCAGACGAAACACAGCAGTATAATGCTCCTGTGTTTCGTTGTATGGTTTCGGTATATGGTTCCGGTCGAGCTGACCTATTCATTCTGCAGGTAGAGACAAACTGAACCGTAGTTTTAACATGTTAATATACTTTTTTTAGTACGGTAGAGAGTTACGCGATAAGTTTTTTTGCATAAATGTTTTTATATGTGTGAATATATTTTTAAAGAGTATTACAAACTAGTTAATATACAGTTTAGTGTTGTATAGTGTATACAAAAGTCCATATTAATACATAAGAGTAGCATCATAGTACCCTTAGTAAGTATGGTAGAACACTTTCTATGATAGTACGTACTCACAGTTATACATCTATTATCATGAGTATATTATTTTGTTCACTACTATCCTGTTGAATTTAAATATCAAATAAAATACAAAATTCAATGTAACCCATAGAAGTTTCACATTTTGCGCAGATCCACACTGATACGGGCACCTCTATTTTAATTACAGATACAAAGGAAACAAATATCTATTACCGGTCTTTCTCTGTATATAATAATACAATACGTCTATTGGATTTCTCTCAAGGTGCTGGAATCCTAAAGTGCGTTGGTGGTATACGAGCCATGACCATGTTGTGGATAATTATCGGCCATGCCTTTATTTCAGTATCTTTCTTACAGAACCCTCTATATTATCGCAATGTAAGTACACACAGAGAGTTACTCGAGGAATCACAACATCACAGAATATCATTATGAAATAGCTGCATAAGGCTACTTTATATCGTTTGATGAGTGTAGGAAAGAGGAGACCCAATTGAAGATAACGAGGCATTCCATCTCAGTCCCCTGGATAGACGGTGCGTGAGCGTCTAGGATCTTTGTTGTGGATAGATGCAGATGTCATGGGTCACAGCTGTCACTTACCGTAGGATGGACTGTGTGGTTGTTTGTCACTCCTAACAACAAAAAAAAAAAACACTAGATGAACTCTACCACCGTTTTTCACCATCTGATATCGTAAAAAAAAATTACCCGACTACATTAAATAGTCTTGTATTTCCCACGTGCCTATAAATATATAATGGAAATGAAGAATCCCAAACAAGATTCTTGATTTTCTTCTAGCACCCAAATCGCTGGACGGAATATTATCGGTATTCATATTTCGTTGAGATCGTTCAATGTTTGGTATATTAAGTCGTTATCTTATTGTAGCGTATCGAATGTGTTGATCTGTTAAATAATTAATGATCCAGATGATAGTATTTTTGTATATTACCATTTTTAGTTCGCTATTAGATTTGCTTGTCTGACATAATACTTATGGCAATAACCATTTGGTATGAATAAAATGGTCAGCTGTCAGTGTCAAGCAGAATTCAATCAATGTCGCCCAGGTCCCACCTGGTTTCTAAAACCTGCTCAGGCTTAGAGAGCTCACGACGGTGCGATTTCGTGGAGTGCTTGCTTAAATGGATGCGGGGGAGTTGTGGTCAACTCTTAAGTTTCCATAATCGCCTCCTCCGATAAGCTACTCTCTACTAATGATGAATGATGTTATCTGTATGTAGCTTGCATGTGCTTTTAAGGAGAGATTAACGCTGCTTGTCAGTACTAGGTAATGCTTTAGTGATTTCGCTAAGATATTTATCTTAGTGAATTGATTTTTTGTCTGTTTATTTTGGGTTCTTGGGTATGATTGTATGTATGATATATGATTATATTCTTCTTATTTTACTAAAAAATACGTGTCTCTAGCTCTGTCAATATTTTTGTTCATGTTGCTTGTTTACAGTGGCTGCTATCGGCAAAGGCTTTAGGGATTACATCAGTCCATATCGCTGTGGATACATTCTTTGTGCTTACCGGCATTCTTTTGGTTTACACGAACGCTAAGAAAATGAATGGATGTGAGTACAGTCACTTTCTTTATTATTATTATCATATAATTTATTGTACACCACAAAAATAAAATAAAAACAAATAACAAAAAGGAAATAGACAAAAATATTACTAAGTAGGTACAACAAGGCGGTATTGTCGCTAAAGAGCGACCTCTTCCAGACAACCTTTAGACTTGGGAATAATTGTGTTAAATGTCAGTGGGTGGTATTTGTATATAATAACAAATAAATACCTAAATGAGTTTAACAAATATATTGTTATATAATAACAAAATGGTACAGTAATATATATAATGGACATGCGGAAAGTAGAATAAGTACGCTGTAGTTTGTTTCTAGCTGCAGAATGAATGGGTCAGCCTCAAATAGTAAAATATTCTTGCAACGTCTTTAATAAGCCGTTCGCCTACCTTCTTAACCGCAACATCGAAACGAGCGTTTTTCCTCAAAGCTTCAGAATATCAATTATTTACTTAGACTGGCTAGAAGAATACTCCCACTCTCATAAACCTATCTCTTTAATACCTACCCATTAAAAAATAGTTCAGAAGTTAACTAACTTCAGATTAACAGCATATTAAGACAAAAATAAAATACTAAATCCAAATTGGATTTAAGAAGGATAGATCAATGGAATAATAACAAATGAATAAATTTGGCTTATATACATAATAATACATATGATAAATACATACCTTGATAAACGACCAAAAGCTTTTGACACGCCGTCACAGAAAACCACCGTAATATATATATATGGAATAATAACAAATGGATAAATTTGGCTTATATACTTATGTAATACATAAGTATATAAGCCAAATTTATCCATTTGTTATTTATCACATATACTTAATGCTGCTGTGTTTCGACTGGTGAGTGTAGAGGTACGCCTTTATTACTTGTGACGAGGCATTAGATCTCAGCCCTCAAGGGTGACGACGGGTCTGCACTATGATTCCTTGTCAAGGATGAATGTAGATGTCATGGGCCGCAGGAATCATTTACCATCAGATGAATTGTGTACACGTTTTTGACAAGTAATGATTTTTGTCGTCGGTCTTAAACTTGTCTAGCGTTTCCGTTGAATTTGCGGTTGGAGTGCATTTAACAAGCAGACAGACTTGACTTCTCGTAACACATACGTCTAGAACTTAGTTCGATACGTATGTGTTGCGAGAATGAGTTCTCCGGCTGACCGTAGAACTCTATCCGGTCTTTCATGACCAAAACCAACAAACTTAAAGTCTTCCTTCAAATAACGGCTTCTAAACGCGGCTGTCCGAACAACTAACAAGTTAACGTCGTCGGGATAAATCATGAGCTGTTGATAATAAAGATAGGATATAACTTTACATATTGTACCTTAGAGCACTTTCAAAGAGAGTGCAGAGTATGTCTATCGCAATCGTAAAGTAGCATATTACGACAATAGGCTACACTCGGAATTGGAGTAAGGAAAAAAATAGCGTCTTTGATTTTTTTTTAATTTATATCTCAGACACTAGTTTTCATTGGAAAGCAATATAGTATATCAACACTTAATATTGCGAATGTCAATCACAATTGCGTTGGCACCGGGGATTCAGATACCGTGAACTTAAGATATCCTGGAGAGTGAAGACGAAAAAAAGTATTATATAAAATTTATAACATAATTCATTGACGTCAACTGGTCTAACTTACGTAGAATAAGGCTAATATTAAGTTTTTATCTCGATGATTATTATAATTAAGGTGATTATATAACTTTCAGATTCCAAAAATAAAATTTTAAATTATATATTCATAGTATATCAGTAATAAACAAATTAAGACCTCGAATTTATCAATTATATCAATATTATGGTCAAGATAGCCACTCTAATTACATTACTTGGTATTTATTATTTCATTATCTCCAATCTTACTGAAGTATTTTTTACATTTATCAAAACAAAGGCTTATATATTTTGGATAGAATAAAGTAATCAATAGAAACATTGTGTCATGTGGTAATCATAATTAGTGTGGTTATCTTTTCTTGACGTATGACTTTCAACACATAATTGACATATTACATAAGCAATCGTGTCTCTTGTCCTGTTCGAGTTGAAATCACTTAGAAACAAACCGCATATTTTTGTATAACTATCACCGTAGGAGCGAGAATATAACAAGTTAAATGATGTTAACACTAAGCTAGGCCGTTTGTCACATGAAAAGATAGAACTATAATAAGTAGGTGCAATTGGTCTTCTTGTAGTAACCGAACTAACATAAACCCTTACAAAAATAACTCTGATTTGATACACGCCAGCTCACCTGGTGGGGGCGTATACACCCGCCCCCACCAGGTGAGCTGGCGTGCTCGTTCACTCGCTCTTCTATTTTAAAATATATTTCTATAATTTCCTATTTTAATGTCTTATTTCAGTGGCATTGCTCAAGAATCTACATTTATTCTACTTAAATAGATTGCTGCGAATGTTTCCATTGCTTGGCACAGCCGCACTCCTCGATGCGTCGTTGTTTCATAGAATAGCAGACGGACCGTTGTCAGAGTCTGCGGAAACGGTCATTAACGCGCAACGATGCAGGACTTTCTGGTGGTCTACCTTCTTGCATTTGCAAAACTACATCAATCCCATGGAAATGGTAAGCGAGGTTATTTGTCGAGGAGTTTTGCTTTATCACTGTTTATTTAGGTGTAAATAAATACATTTTACAGTGTGTGCCTCATTCGTGGTATATCGCAGTAGATCTACAACTGCATACGCTGTCGCCCCTGGTTTTGTTCTGGGTGCTGAGTGGGAGACGACAAATTGCATGGTCAGCTTTAACAGTAACACTTGTAATTACGATGGCTGGGTCAGCCAGTTATAACTATGTTATGGAATTGCCAGCTTACACTATCGTCCATTCGTAAGTGTTTGTGTGTTGTAATTCTTTTTTTAAATACGTATATACTTTTTTATCTGTTATTGGGATGTTTTATACTTACGTCGAGCACGTGGTTAATATATACTTTAGTTGACTGGCACGTGACTGGTTAGAGTATCTGGCTTCGTTGTTTAGCCGAGGAACAATATT